>CM070556.1:67639546-68034974 GCA_036346405.1 Phyllostachys edulis | reverse complement strand
AGATCAAAGCATATAGTATGCTTTGCTTAATATTGTGTAATCTTAATGTGTATATTTCCTATCCTATCACCTCTACAACAAAGCGTCAACGCATCGCCTTTTGGAATCTTTCATGAAACAATGCTTATATAGACTCACCTTAATATAGGCGTTTGCTTTCGCCTACTTTAGTATATACTAGAAACCTTGCGCCGCATTAAGCTACTAATGAAAACTGGACGAGTATTACTGGGATTATGAGGCCATGAGTAATAAAAGTTATCTAGACAGCGATAATAAACCTGATCACGAAAGACAGTGATGAGTATGATAACTCTAACAAAATTAATCTATGTAGATAGTCATGGTTATGTTAACAACAATAAAATCTGTTTATGTGTACAATAAGTTGCTGGCTGGGTATGACTTGTTCTATTAGGCTGTGAAAGATGGCCTAAGTAAGACAGTAACATGGGCACAAACTGTTATAGTTAGTCTGTGTAGCTAAGAATGTAATCCAATCAAAGATAAACTATGGTAGTTGAATAAAGAATATATACTAAAGTAGGTAGAGCAAACGGCCTATATTAGGATGAGTGCAAGTACATTGTTTCATGAAGATTCCAAAAGGGCAAGATATTGGTGTCAAGTAGAGGCGATAGGATAGGAAATATACACATTAAGATTACACAATATTAAGCAAAGCATATTATATGCTTTGATCTAGCCGGGTAGACGACAAGCAAAATATCGGGCGCTTCATGTGACAAGGAAAACAGACGTGTTTTTATGCGACAAAGCAATAATTGGTTTATATCATGGCCTGTTAGAAAAAGGAAACACTGATCAGCTGGAAAAACGCGTATATAGATGGGGCAGTGGATAACTTGCATTGGAAAATTATTAGAACTATAATGTAATACTAAGTATTGTATACTTGTTTTTTATTTTTTGTCTTGACTGCCAAGGCTTTTTTTAGTTGTATCCAGTGGACTTTGGCCTGGAAAGTAGACGTGGGATGTAAGAAAGGTATACGTACAGGGCCAGCATGTGGTAGTAAGTTTTTTTTTCCTTAGTGAATTGTCTGATATTATTGGTAAAAAGTTTGTAAAGTAAGTGTTTACTTGAAGTCTATGAATAGTACAGGCTGCCTAGCTAGGACAGCTGTTATAGAGTATGTGATAAAGAGTTGGTGTATACAACATATTGCTGTTTTGCTATTGTGTAATAAAAAGTCTGATGATGAATAGCGTTCGGAGCACTGGCTATATAGTAGTGTGCACATACTTATTTTATGATAAGAGTACATAGGAAAGGAATATAAGAGGGCAGCTCTTGTAGATGTACAACCTCAGAGAGATGACCGTGGTGGATCCTAAATGATATAATCTGAAGTGCAAATCTTTTGTTGTCGTAGGAAAATAGAATTTATAATGGGGTAGCACAAAATCTGAGGTTGTACAAAGTAGAAGAATGTAGAGAGGTAGGTACATAATAGATCCGTGGGTATGGAAAGGTTGCCCAAAAAATATATGAATAAGTGTAGCCGCTTGGAAAGGATTTTTGTGTGTTTTATTGGCAATCACCGTGCTAACTGGGATCCCGAGTACGCTTAGAGAGGGCAATAGGATCATCTAAATGGACTGTAAATAAGATAGAAGAAACCGTGAACAGACAAGAATAATAAGTTGTAAGGTAGCATGAATAGTGTGGCCTGTGGGCTGCTACCTGTTCTGAAGAGTGTTAGGTGGGCTGTCTCTGTCTTCTGATGAAGCCCTTTTTTTTGAGGGGGCATCATGCTGCATGTTTTATAAGCGGGTGACGATTAGACAAAAGATGATATGAGCGTTGTTTTTCAAACTGTGGACATATGTAGAAGCAGGTAACGGTAAAACTGATTGTTTTTTTGGTGCGATAACTTAACAGAATAAGCTTTTTTAGATATATGGAGATGGTGCATAGCTATGGAACTGCTGTGTTGTGAATAATAAAGTATGAGAGGAAAACACAGGGGTATTCCTTACCTCAGTAGAACCAGATGCTGCATCGAAAAGTCTCTTTCGAGTGAAAGCAGGTGTGGCACCTACATCCTTACATCGCAAACAAAACACAATTTAGCGACAGGGTTAGCTATAGGGGCATAGTTGTTAATCGCCGACCGCCACTCAAGGAGAGCATTATAGGAACTATACCTCTCATGTATTTCACTCCAAAGTAACGATCACCGTGGATGAGGCGGTAAAAAGTAGCTTGCTAGACACGCTTTTAAAGTAAGGTTGTAAGAGGCGAGAATAAGAGAGGTAAGGATAGTATGTTATTAATGTGTCACCTAAATCGTGATTTAATCGATAGGTGCTCTATATTTGTCAATGTAAATTACTATGTGCGCTCGTATTTGTTTGCGATTGAAGTCGGTTAGCTAGAATGACACTATTTGGCCTCTACTTTGTTGATAAAGGTCATTTCTAGAGCAAGAAACAACAGTTGGTAGATAAAGCGAGTCATCTAGCTTCAGATATAAATGTATTATCAATAGATTAAAGTTAAGTGTCTTATTGCTATGACTGATAGGTGCTGTACATCTGTCAACCGGAAATTACCATGTGTAGTTTCTGTATTTGTTTGTAAGCTAGAAGTTGGCTATCTAGTATGGCGCTATCTCAATCACTGGCTTTTCACAAAGGCTATGTCTAAAATGAGAAGCAGAGTGTAGATAGAGCAGATTATTTAACCTTTACATCATCAATGTATTATGAATAGAATAAAGTAGAGCGTAAAATGTAAAACAACGTACATGAGGCATCATAAAATTGTCAGAAGAATAAAAGGAGCGGAGTATTTTGGTACCTCTATAGAATAATCCGTCATAGATTAGAAGAGGTAGTACCGACTAAGATGATACAGGTCTAATAGGCCAAGAATACGTGGAATTGCGATCGCCTCGCCTAATGATACTATGATACGGTTCACTTGATAAGATTTTCTAGGCCTTGGAAGCTTTTTTCAAGAATGGTAACATGCCATGTGAATTTTTTGGTTACAACTCGCTTATATCCGGGGAATATCATCTCCACGGTTCGCTTCTAAGAACCGCTACCAACTGCTTTCCTAACCACCGCTGGCCAATATCCCCAAATAACATAAATTTCGACTTGTCGCTCCATCAGCCCGATTACACATAGCTTGTATCTCAGATATGTATCGATAAAAAGAAGGTATGTAAGATATTAATAGAGTTAGAGATCGCATATAACAAGAATATATTAGCTACCTTGGTTTGGCGGTTCTACAAAGGCAAGATGAGCATCTATAAGAGCCGCTCGATTTGATTTTCTAATGATTTGTTACATGAGAAGAACCACCAACTCGAAAGCAGGGCAAGTTTACTAATGGTCACAGGCATGTCAATGCCACCTCATTGTGTGCACATTAGAGATGTGTTAAATTCGACTAATAAAGATGTATTCAAAGCGTGGGGATGATAAGGAGGGCAAAAGACTTTACTCGGAAATCGTAAGGATTGATCTCAATTAATTCGTGTAATGTTTTTTCTTCAGTTTGTCCTGCAACAGGATTAATTGGTGGAACGCGGTTGCGTAGAACGACGTGTGATATCGGTTGAATTGGACGCACCATACCGAATATGTAAAAGGATTATTGTGTTTTCATATATATAAGACGAGTTATAATGTGGGTCTTAAAAAGGATTTCAAATCTAGAGACATTCACCTAGATTGATGGTTGCCTTCAAGAATATCCGGAGAAATGTACCAACCAAGATGTCAAGGTTCCTATTGAGGCCCTCTTCATCTACAATAAGTAGATAATAAGAAGGAATAAATATGGTCGCAGAACAATAAACCTCAGAAGACGCAAATACATGCATAAAGATGTAAGAGCTAGCTTAGAAAACTTAGAGATGAGAGCAAAGAAAGCACGGACTAAGAAGGAAAATAGGCGTAAAAGTTTGTAGGCAAATTTGCTAAACTGGAGAAACGATTTTATGCTTTTTTATTAGATAAAATATATACGTTGTTCACATCTTCTAACAGAGGCTAGATAAGTAGCAAATCAGATAGCCATTTGAGGTTTTATATAGCGCAATTGCGCTTAAGTAGCATAAACGAGTAATACAATAATATTGTGTCGATTGCGCCTTGTTCCGCTTATAACAATTAACTCTAGGCTACATGCACCGTAAAAGGACATATAATTCAAAGTCAACACGAGAAGCAATGGACAGTGTATTTGTGAAAAGAAGTATTAAAATCAGAGATTTCACCTAGCTAAATAAGATAGATGTAACATCACAAACAATGTTGAGCATGCATGGGTTCGAGAGCGTAACAAACCTATGGAAACACATCCATTTTAAGAACTTGTCTTCCTCTAACCTTACGTAACCAAGTCGGTCAGTACATATATTGAACTCATTTGAATAGGCCTAACTTGAACTTTCTCTACCACTAATTACGTAATTTATTAGTTTTACGTAATATGAATGGACTAAAGCAAAACCGCAAGATTCTCAACTAAGCAATTAATTTTCTAGTCGACAACTCGAGTGATTCTCTTATCCCCGTAATTATCGATCGCTAACTTTTTATGTTCTCAACGAGAGACATTGATCATTTCTCGACTTCAAATCTTCTTTTCTCGCTCTTGATGCTCTATCACCGTGAGAATATTTTTGCAAAAAGTATATTGGACTTTTAATGATTAACATTTCAATGGACCAAGGCAGAGTCCAACAAAGGAAGATGATGCTTAAGATACTCCGGATCAAGCCGATGGTGACATTTAGTTTTGTGTGCTTAGTGGGAGAAGAAGAAAAGGTCGATAAAGAAGAAGACTAGCAACATCTTGGAATGTTGTGCTCATGATCACTATCTATGGATATTATTAGAAGGTATCTTTTGATTATGGTGACTTATGTAACCACAAATAATCAAAGGCACGATTAAAGGTGGATTTTGGTCAGCTTATAGCTAGCTAGATACCTAACTCTATATCTTAAGTATGAATTTTTTCAGAAATTAAAAGGAGTACTATAGGTCAGATTACAAGAATTCTCAAATCGAAGCTGCTTGGTCAAAAGAAAGATTGGATCAGAGTCAAGTTAGTTGATGTTAGAAGAAAGTTCAAACAAGCCGGATCGAGTAGTGGAATAACACACATACTATAATCAGAACGAATTTTTCGTGAAGGTGACAGATGTTAGAAAGACATGATGGGGTTTTGGACCAAAATACTTTAATCCCCACTCCTAATTTGAGGATTCTGTGTGTGGAAGATATCTCACGACGTATGTAAACTTTCATAACTACTTGTGATGTAAAGAAGGCACCCACTTGAAAACTAAGTCTATAATGTAGCATATAATTAACCTAACACTTGCCATTAAGAAACAAGAAGACAAAGGAAGCTTCACAAAGGAAAAGTTAACAGAGATTGTGTAAATATTTATGAAGAAAGAGAACTTACATCCATATCTTTTCATAAGCACTCGACAAAGAGAATTATTACAGTTTTGTTTGGCCTGTTTTAAGAACTGAGCTCAGATCAAATTCAGCGCAGCGTTGTCCCCAAAGCGTGAGCTTGACTTCATTATTGCTATAGACAAATGAAGGTTGTATATAAGAACAGGAATTGAATAATATAGAACGAGTAGCAACAAATGGGAAATAAATGTGTTAGGAAAAGTAGTAATAGTGATTGCGCACGTCGCATTCCTGAGTACAATCTCTCTTTCTCGTGAAGGACACTTTGATTTGCACTTTGCATAGAAGCTTACATTTGAAACAGAGATCACAAAGACCTACTACATCTCACAATATGAAATGGAATATGTAAGTAATTTGTTTGGAAATGGTGGACTTTAAATAAAGGCAGGTAGGAAAGGAAAAGATATAAACAAAGTTTCATTCAAAGATTCAACCAAGAAAAGATCTATCTTCACCAACACACCGCTGCAAGTCAAGAAATGGAGTAAGCTTGTACGCAGTATATCGGGAAGTTGGCAAAGCAGGTCGATTGGCTTTTCTATTTTAGTGTAGTAGGTAAGCTCAATCATATACTCACGATCAATAGATCTCAATTTCCGCTTGTTAGAAGATACCAAGAATCGACTAAGAGTGTAGATCCGCCTTCTTGTAGTTGTGCTTTTTAGCTTCGACATAGTCCGCAGTACTTCAAACAGATATAGCACCTCCCTGAAACAAATGTTTGGTAAATTATACACATGATGAAGATAATATATGAAAGAGCGGAAAATATAGATAAATGCGAATCGTAAAAGCATGTATTACCTGTTCATCAATCAAGACAAGATCAAGGTGTTGAATACTACCACCCTCAACATTACCACGGTATTCCCATAAGCGTGAAACCCTAACGCAAATCTTCCAGTGCTTGCTAGTTGGGTTAATGTCTGCTAGCATACTATACGCCATCTGCATGTACAAGTGGAGGAGATGTAATTAATAGAATATAGAGTGGTACAACGCGAAATGTATGCAGTAATATGAACGAGGCTGTTGGTACGGGTGAAGAAGCATGTGACCAAGGCTGATCATAAAGGCTGTATAAATAGAATAGCAGCTTATTGAAAGAATCATGTAGTATGTGTGACAAAGACATGGGTGGTTGAAACTGTACGTCTCTAATACATAATCAAAGGCATCTATTGGTTTTTTTTAGTATCTGTGGAACTAAGAAGCAGCGAGTTCTTCGGAGGTTGACAGGACAGAATAGTAAAGGAAAAGTGTTTGCTAGCTGGGTTAATGTCTGCTAGCATACTATACGCCATCTGACGTACAAGTGGAAGAGATGTGATTAATAGAATATAGAGTGGTACAACACTAAATGTGTGTAGTAATATTAAGAAGGTCATTTGGTACGCGGGAAGCAAAGATGTGATCAAGGCCGATCATAAAGGATGTATAAATAGAATAGCGACTTATGTAGACAATCATGTAGCACGGTGGCAAAGACATGGGTGGCTTAAATCAGACGCTTTAATACGTAGCAAAGGCATCTCTGCTTTCCAAAATTATCGTGGAACTAAGCAAAGAAAGAAGTTCTTCTGAGGTTGACAGATGTAATAGTAAAGGAAACATCGCACAAAGACAACTAAATATGCACCGTTTGCAAGAGTAAACTGAGAAATGTGTGTACAGAGTGCATAATAGACTGTATAAGATGGACCTGTAGCTAGGACGGTATGAACAGGCGCGCAGTAGGACAAACGTCATATGGACTGCAGCACTTCATGGTAAACAATATTTTTTGTGCTGCGTCCACATGAACCATCATCATTTTCGATGAGAATTTTAAGGCCATCTGGCGACGAACTTCATGAAACAAAGAACATATAATTGTCCATGAGTAAAGACAGTTTTCTAAGGTAAACTCCAACAACGCCAAGTGTTTGTCCTGGCTTTTATTAATGGTCATTGCATAACAAACTTTAATCGGGAATTGTCGGCGTTGTAGTACGAAAGGCCATTTTGCGTTTCTAGTTGTTAAAGTTATACGAGGGATGTAAACAGATTCTGCCAAACCGCAGAGCTACCATGATAATGATTTCAACAACAAAATTAGCAAGTTTTGAAACGACAAGTCGGGTGTCACATAAACCAAAGATGCCGATCTATATTTCTTAGAAGCATGACAGGGGCGCCTATTTTGAGGACCAATCTATGTGTAGGGAAGTTGTTTGCATCAATAGAATTCAATAGTTCTATAGGATAAAGAAGATCAGCTTCATTTGTTGTGTCTCATGATTTTGAAATTGTATCACGCCTAAGATATTCTTTAACTTCACCAGGGACTCTCGTTAAAATAAATGCATTTATCTCGTTAGCAACTTCATTAGTTGGCGATAGTATTGCTCGAGTACGTAAGTAAGTTTGATCAAGGTAACTATTATGGAAATCTACGTATACTGCATTAAATATAGCTTCGATTTTATCGCCTTCTGTTATAATAAGGTTTCTATCAGGTATGTCTATCAAGGTAGGTTCAGTCTCGTTTGGATGAGCTGTAACAGGCAAACGGCCATCACCAAGATCCAAAATCCATTGGTGAATATAGCAAACCGATTTTCTCGTGATAAGTCTCCACCTTGGAAAGAAAGGCGATATTAATGTTTAGTGGTAGGGTCTCAACAAATTTCCATAGAGGCGAATTTGTGATCGAAGCGTTGATTATTTGAGCTTTGGTTCCTCCCTCAATAACAGGTAAAATCTGCCTAAGATCACCCCCAAGTACTAAAACTTTACCGCCAAATGGAGTGTCATAGGCAAGCGGATTGTTTAGAGCAAAAATGTCACGTAATGTGCGATCCAATGTTTCGAAGCATTTTCTATGAGCCATAAGAGCCTCATCCCAAATAATCAAAGACGTAGATACAATTAATTGAGCCAATATAGTTCCTCTTCTAATATCGCAGACACTTGTCTCGTCAATATCAAGAGGGATCTTAAAACGAGAATGCTGTCCTTCCTTACCGGTAACAAAGAATGAAGCAACCCCTCAAGAAGCAAATCGTTAGGACGATCAATTTAGCGGACCTTAAATAGCATGCAAGCGCATTCCATAAGTATGTCTTGCCTGTGCCACCACATCCCGATACAAAAAAGAAACCAAGTTTATTTTGTACGACACGCGAAACTATGCAATCGAAAGCATGTTTTTGATCAGGATTAAGTTTCGCACATAGATTGCGAGACTCATCAATCAAGCTATCAATATCGTATGATGTCTCATCGTGTACAACACTATCTATACAAATTGGATCAAGACGCTGACTTCACCGGGTAAACAAAAATCAGTTATTCTAGCTCCACTTTTGACAATAGAGTAGCAAGTTCGTCTAACAGGAAATCTCTAAGATCAGAAGGGGGCATATTGTATGAAGGATCATGCAAAGACTTACGCAAACGATATTGGAAGTCTTCGGACATATCTAGCCAGTTTTTTTCAAAAAAAGAACGCTCATCGTTAATATCACAGAAAACTAACATCGTGACAAACAAATGTCTAAGTTGGTAAGCCGTGCCCCATATGGAAGCCTCTTGAAATGCGTGTTGCCACTCGCTATCATCACCCAACAAGCCACGTGCTGCACACGCGCCTTTAAACGTATCATGGATAATGCCTTGGAACGTACGGAGATGCTCATAGCTCTGTGCGCCTCTAACCACCATAAGAAGCATTCTAAGGAAATATCGTTCACCAGCCGATGGATGGACAAAGTATAGTCGGCCTATCTTTGCTCCACTACGCCTTTTTTTTCCAAGATCGAGTACTATCATCCCAACACCATTCAGATGGGAATTCGCAATACGTTAAATTATGGCCTTCAGAGTAAGTTCTATTTGTAGCAAACCATTCAGTGAGTGTAGTCTTTCTAAGGAAAGTATTGGAAACAACACGTGCTAGATTAGCATTAGGATTCATTGAAACATTGTTCATATTAGGAAGGTGCACGACAAGACGTTCTACAGACGGGAAATGTCTATGGATATCAAAACCAAGGGTTCTCTGCACCGCATCTTGCTCGTGATATATAACGACAATCAAGGTACTTTTTAACCTCGCTATGCACGAGGTGGTGGAGTCATATGGAGCATCCTCTCCCTTAGAAAGCTTTGCTAGATAGATCTTAGCAGAGTCTTGTCCTTTGGTGACATACTTGAAGAGGTATTTTAGAACTTTGGTTTTGTTGCACCATTCTACGTTAATATGCGCACAGTATTTCTTTAAGAAAAACATGTTGTATGGTACGACCCATCTGTTGTCTAGGCGGACATTTCCTTTCATGACAAAACGGCCATTGTCAGGTCTCCTGTAAACAGCAAAACCGGCTTTATCAATTGATGTCTCATTCTGAAACGACTTTGGGTAAAATTTCGAGCAAGACCCTTCTTTCATGCATGGGCACCTCTCGTTGAGAGGACCGCATGGACCATGCATCATATGTTCGGAAACCAAGGAATATCCTAAAAGATCGGCCTCAGATCGGGATCTCAAAGACGATAAAAGAATCGATAAGCGAAGCCGTTGGTTCGGAAGTGTCAGCAGATAGCCAAACAATTATATGAGCGTGTGGCAGGCCACGCTTTTGGAATTCGATGGCATGCAAAGACTAGTAGGAAAACAAAAGAGGAGTTAGACATGCACATGAAAAGGACAAGCAATTTGTACTAGCATGGGCAAGGACGACATGCATCAACGGGTCCAAAGGCAAGGCCATCTTTGATATCTCATAGCATTTCTTCCAACTTCATATTGTACACTCTATCAACAATATCCGGTCTATCAAGAGCACGCCGTCCGTGCTCAAATCGCAGCAGCATCGTAAATCTCGTGCCATTTAGGATTACATGTGAAAGTAATAAACAGATCGGTGGACTATGGACGACAGATCGCAATAGCATCATGATAATTACCGATCATGTATCGACGCACTCACCGCAGTAGCTCGCAGTAAGACAACACGCTTGCCAACATCGCTACCGTCTATAGATCCGTTTGCAACAGCATCGGCTATACCTTGCAAACTTTCTACACGTATTTCGTCTTGGTGATCTAAAATATACTGGAGCCTACATTCCTCAATACAGGCTCGAGCATCAACCTTTATTTGTGAAGACAAGCGGCGATTTCGTAAGGATTTGGCCGGTGCTTCCTATAATGGAAACAAGAGCGAAATAATCTTGCATCGCTATCTTTTGTCGCATGCGTGCATCGTGGGTCGTACTCAATATACTGCAAGACGCCAACTCGAACCCACGCTCACCATAATGAATAGGAGCGGCATCGCAGAGCCATGAAGGCAGGATGCAAAGGAGATATTTGTTGTAGGCCATCGATTATTATGAACGATTATATCTCGTTTGTATGTCTCAATTGAAAAATCACCAACAACTAACAACGCCAACTCGTCACTTGGGCAAGTTATATTGAATCGATCACCGGCACGCTCCTAGTATTCTTATACCAGAGAGGCACCGCTCGATTCTCGCAGACGGTCTCTTGCAAGGCGGAACTGTCGAACCAAAGGGTTATGTTCATTAAGCATGTGCATAAGACCGTAAACTATAAGAGGATCTAAATCACCTTCCATATTGCTCAGAGAGTCCAACGCGACGATTCTATTGTTAACCTCATTATCAAGATCATATATGTATAGCTCAATAAACTTTGGATGACCATCTAGGAGGAACTAATGAGCCTATACGATGATGCACTTGGCCATTAACTCTGAAACATGTGGGCCTCCACCTCTATTTATGGAGTGGTCTATATTAGCGCCCATAGATGTGAATGCAAAAGGCGCTTGTAATGTCTTATGTTACGGCGAATTTCTTGCAACGAGCATCTCCATCGATTTTAAGAGCTCTTCTAGAAACGGCGGAGGTTGTCTAAAAAGAGGATGTATATTCTACCTCCTTTGCAACAGCTTGTTATACACAAACCTCAGGTTCTGCGAAGAGAAGAATCTTTTTGTTCTTTCATGGTACCGTAAAACCGCAGAGCAATGCGAGCATTCATACTCGGGAGGACCGTAGTATGATTTACTCGATAAGCAAATGTATGGGCACAGAGAGAAAGGCAAGTAAGAATCAAGGGCACACAACAGAGTGGAACTATAACGGTAAGGAGACAACAGATATCGTGCGAGGTAACAGAGTAGGAATATTGCTAGCGCTAACAACGAAAGCAAAGAAACAAGGAGCAAAAGAACGGGTGTACATGAGATGAAGGAAAGACCTTTAAGGCTTCAATGTATTCTTGTGGGAGACGATCCCAAGAAGGTGTTAGGCTATGATCAGCTCAGGATCAATCCCTATAATATCGGGAAGAAGGAGAATAACAAACCAATACAGATCAAGAATTATGGCTCCAAAAGCGAAGCCAATCGCTTGCAAGGTAAAATAGAAACCAATCTAAATAAGTAGTTATTTAATCTGAAAGCTAGCACAAAGAAATCAAACAAAGCACTGATCGAATCATCCGACGATGGGAGAGGACTTTCCGACGTTTTTCTATTGTACCGAGCATTGGCAACAGGACAAGAGCCGAGGACGAAGGACCTAAAGCAAGCACAAGAGGTGAGAATACAGGCCTAAAGCAAGAGAAGCTAAGAGGTAATAAAATGGGAGTGAAGAGTTAGATAAAGGCAGCAACTAGAAGGCCAAAGGAGAGGCAAGAAGCAAAGTTTCAACAAGACAACAATAAGTTGGGTTAAACAATACCAAGATCAAGATGTGAAGAAGGTATGGTCGAACCCAAGATGAAGCAAGGCGCACCAGGATCATCTATACAAGCGTGTGCGTTGCGTAAAAGAACACTAATGAACGTGGAAAAAGAGGATAAGGAAGCATGCCAAGATGAAAGGCGTATATAGAGGGAAAAGCATAACAGAAACTGGACGTGTCGCCCACACAGCAACCAAGACAACTAAAATATTTTGCATAGACAGACGGTGAGAAGATATAACCACACAGCAACCAAGAGCATTAAAATATTTTGTATAGACAGACGGTGAGAAGATATAAGCATACAGAGGGATGAATAGCATGTAGAGCACATGGCGGATGACAGGAGATCGCGCACACATAGGCGACCAACAAAGAAGCACACGCTTTTAGGAGAACAAAGAATAATGCATCGACTATAGCAACATACATTCGACAATAAGCAATGAAAAATCTGCTAACAAGGTAACACACTAAGCTTACATGTCAAGAAAGGAGTATGACCATGGGTGTAGTGGCAGTTACCATACACTCGAACTTTATCAAGAGGTTACGAACCAAATACAAGCGACTAGAGATGTATAGCAAGGTAATAAAATGATAAGGAGCAACGAAAAATAATATAGCTACGTATCACAAAGACACAAGAATAAAGCGTAAGAACTCGCACAAAGCACACAACAATATAAAACCAACAGAAGGACGTTTCCTGCACCTTAATCGTGGAAGGCGTAATCAAGAGCGCAGAAGCCGGACAATCACTGCACAACAAGAAAGTGATAAGTACATCAACCATGTATAGGGTATGGGATATACATCAACTAAAGAAAGAGCAACTCAATACTGGCGATAATAAAACACAATCAGCAGAGAAACGCAGCAGGATCAAAGTTAAACAAACGTGAATAGGCACTAAGCAAGGCGAAAAAAGATGACAAATCTAAACGGAATAAGGCAACAACAAATAAGACAAGGAAGCATCACAAGTAAGCGAAAAACAGAGCACAATAGCACACGGATGAAGCGCCAAAAAGCTAAGCCAGATATGTAGTGTGGCAATCGGCGAGACAAAGACAAACCTTAACCATATGCACCCATCTCGACCAACACAGGCACGGCAAGACAACGTATAAACAAAGCTAGTTACCCAGAACACAGCGCATAAACCTGAAGAAAATCTGGTGAAGTTAGATACGGTCTAAGGAAAAAGGAAGGCAGCACTGAAGATTAAGAACCGAAAAAACGTAAGGAACCGAGGAGGGGAACCGAGGAGCTGACGGCAGAAGATGCACTGCAAAGGGACGATGCAAACTAAGCAATGGACAAAGCGAGGAGGCAAGCGACGGTCCCGAATCGCATATAAAGAGGTAGGAGCAATGAACCGAGTCCGACGGACTGTTAGGTGATGTAAACGATGGTGAACAGAGAGGGCCATTAATGGCGCACAGGAACCATAGTTCGAGCTATAGGGTAGAACTGCTGCGACCACTCCCGAGCACATCGATACACCAGATCCAAGAGCTGAGAATAAAGCATGACCCTGATCGGACAGCACAAAATGGACAACCAGAAACGAACAAGAACCGGAGCAACAAATGTAATCCCATAGCTTCAAGAATACAAGCAGGGTCATCAGAAGCACTGCAGCACCACCAAGCACTAACAAAATCTCTAATCTGGAGCACATCACAAGAACGCAAGCAATCCGACCAAACACGAGACAGATCAACGAAAACAGGAAGAATACGCGATCTATCAATCGCATACGAACGATCGAGCTCTCGAGATAGGGCAGACAAGCACTGAAGAAGCCACAAAGAATCGGTGGCACCTTCATCCGACCCCAATCCACAACCAAATTTCATTATCTACGTAAAAAGCAACAAAATAGAGTCATCAAGAAATGCATCGAGCTCTAAACCGTAATAAGCGAACCAACAGAAAGGAGAAGAGAGCACAAGCGGTCGAGCTCTAAATCGAAAGCAATTGAATCAACAGAAGAGAAAAGAGCACGAGCAAATTGGCGTGTTAAGCTCCGTGATTCTCTGAAAAAAATCAACAAATAAGGCTCATCAAGAAATGTATCGAGCTCTAAATGGTAAGCTCCAAGATCCTCTACGAAAAAATCAACAAGTAAAGCTTATTAAGCTCATCAAGAAATGCATCGAGCTCTAAACCGTAATAATCGAATCATCGAATCTGAGAAAGGAGCAAGGTGGTCGACTCTCAAATCGCTGTAAACGAATTGATAGAAAGGAGAAAAGAGTACGAGCAACCCTTCAGGTAAGCTTCAGAGACCCCAAGGCCGAATCGCAATAGGGCGATCAATGGTAGTGGCGGTTCAAGACATCGCGACGCTTTGAGAACGGATCGCATCCGATCGCAATAGGGCGTACTCGCCGCAGTATGCCTAAAGACACCGCCGGGCGCTGCCAACGCGGCGGCGCCGAACCGCAAGCAGATCCCAGCGGCGTTGGGCTAGTCGTCGCTGCAGTAAGATCGAACGACGGCTGAGAAGAGGGCCGACGGCGAGAGTTGTCGCCGGAGGCGCGGTCGGGTCCGCGGGGAGACAAGGGCTTGGGCGTGGCCGCCTCAGATTAGCGGCGGCCGAAGTCAGCCGAGGAGGAGAGCCGAGGAGGCGAAGACGCTGGAGGCGGCCCGGTCTGTGGTACGGAGAGGTGAGGAGAGGAGGGCAGTGAGGAAGAGGAAGGCGCGGGCGTGGTCGAGGAGGGGAGGCCAAGGGCGTGGCGTGCAGACGACCGAGGAGGAAGGCCGAGGTCACAGTGTGTGGCCTGTCTCAGGGCAGGGCAAGGCTTGCCTGGGCCGAGAGAGCGGAGAGCCGAGGGAGGAGGAGGCGCGGAGGCGGCCCGGTCGAGGGTACGGAGAGGTGAGGAGAGGAAGGGCAGCACAAGTGGGTCGAGGGAGGGGAGGCTGAGGGCCGGGCGGCCACGACCGAGGAAGGAAGCGGCACCGACCGAGGAAGGGAGGGTTAAGGAAGGAGCGGCTGAGGAGGCGCCTGCCAGGCGGCAAGGCTGGCCTGCCGAGGAGCGAGAGCCGAGGGGAAGGCGCGGAGGCGGCCCGGTCGAGACAACTGAGAGCCGAGGAAGGGAAGGAGGCGCGCCGCCGAGGAGGGGAAGCCTAAGGGAGGGGAGCGCCGAGGAGGCGCTCCTCCAAAGGCCAACAAAGAAGAAACCGGATGCGAAAAAGAAAAAGAGAGAGAGAGGCGGCTGGCCTGAGCGACGTAATCCAAGCGGCGCACGGCAGCAGCGGCGTAATCGAATCGGACAGAAAAGTCACGACGTGGACACTCTCTTTGAGCTCAAAGTTGGCAAGGATTTATATAGAAAGATTCTTTATTCAACTACCATAGTTTATCTTTGATTAGATTACATTTACTGCAGCTACACATCCTAGCTATAACAGTTTGTACCCATATTACTGTCTTACCTAGGCCATCTTTCGCAGCCTAATAGAGCAAGTCATAGCCAGCCAGCAACTTATTGTACACATAAACAGATTTTATTGTTGTTAACATAACCATGATTATCTACATAGATTAATTTTGTTAGAGTTAGCATACTCATCACTGTCTTTCGTGATCAGGTCTATCATCGCCGTCTAGATAACTTTTATTACTCATGACCTCATAATCCGAGTAATACTCGTCCAATTTTCATTCGGCGCGCTAATGCGCGCAAGGGTTTCTAGTATAACCAATTCTCTGCCCGGTTCTAGGCTAAGGGAGCCAGCAACCTAGTCACGAAGGCTCTTTCAAATTTTCTTTGCTACCGTACGTATTAGGCAGTCAATCGTACGAAAGATTTCATTTCAGCTTGTAGCGGCACTATCACTGGCCCTTGCACTGCAAAGAATCCTGTGTGGAAACTAAGCTCTGTATCAGATATAGTGGTCAAAATCTTTGCATACAACAGAGAGAGCAAGCTGAGTGGTGTCTTGTGCCTTCGTTCTGTCTCTATGTGTTGATACTAGTGCATCATTCGGGTGCAAAGAAAACTTTGATCGTCCAAAAAACAGGAAATAAAAACTTCGATGCAGATGCGCAGAAAGATATTGCTCTCGATGAGCTGTCAACAAAACTGAAATAGCACTTTTTTTTAAGTTTGCAATATCAAAACTAGCCCTCTCTCTTGAGAAGACAAAAATATCACTCATACCATGCTACTTTGCCGCAGAAGTCACATGCTCTATTTCTAGACCGTGGTAGGTCACCTGTCGCGTTCCTAGTCTATGGTAGGAACGTTATGTGCAGCCACCTTTCTTACGACATGTTCATCCTACCATGATCGAGCGAGAGACGTGATTTTTGCGGAAAATTAGCGTGGTAGAGTGTTATTTCTATCATTTCGAACGTAAAATGCTAGTTTTGCTATTTCATTTCAAAAAAGAGAGTAAAAGCCCAAAACTCAAAAACAGGTCATGGCTCACTAGTGCTTTGATTTTTCCAATGGAAAGGTGATATGCCAAATGGCCTAGTGCTGCATGCCTGCATCCATCCATCAGCTAGTGATAAGTATCGATTCAATCAACCAACTGTTCCTGCGAGATAAGCTACTGTAATACCCCACATCTCCGCACCGAACGAACGGTCGATGGCGAAGTCACACATGATAGGAATGGGATTAAGGAAAAGCATCGGTCCACCGCAATTGACCTCCAATCGAAATCTACACCGTTGAGAGTTGGAAGTATGAGCATTGAGTATGGAGTGAATTGATGTATTCGGAGTAGAATACTGAATGATGATGTGACAATTGACACTAAGTGTACTTGCCATTGATTCGATTTTTGAATGATGACCTTTAGATCTTCACCATTTCAATTTTCTGTACACACTCCATACACAAAAGCAATGTATTTTTAACACAAAAAATTCCTTCCACAAACACTTCAACTGTACAATACATGTAATTGTACATAAAATATTGATTCTTTTGCATACAAAGAAAAAACAAAAATTGCAACATACATCTATACATACAATATTCATACTCGGCGAGTCAGAAAGAAAGAGAGAGAGCACATCGGTGAAGGTGAGATGCACACCAACGACGACGACGACGTCCACAGTGGCCGGAGACGTGCTGCCTTATAGGAAGTTGATGCTGCACGCACATTGTAATCCAAGTCTTTCCCAGGTAAGCTAAAAATTCTTCCATCAGCGATCGATGCTGGTAGCCGCGCTACGCCTAATTACTAATAGCACAAAGATTACACAAAGAAAACGCTACTCAAGCGGCCGTTTGAGGTCTGAGTGGAGCGCAAATCGATCTTAACGCGTGGTTAGGACCTCCTGCGAGCGACAGACGCTCGGACAGGAGCAGACGAATTACATGAGAATGAGAAAGAGAAGAGTGGAGCATGGCCGGCTGGACAGAGTCAGGAATTAGACATACGGAGGCCGGACAGTCAATCAAACGCAGACATCTTATCTTAGGCTGCTCCGATGATGACGAGATCTTAGCAAGCAGTTTTTTAGTGCATAGGAGTGTTAGGATACTATCTTTTCAATACATGGTTTCTTATGGTATAGTATCTTAGATTGTTTCATTTAATTACATGGATGATCTTTACTAGTATTTGAGCATTGTGGCCTATTTGTGGCATGTACTAAAGCAATGCATGCATGATCTTCCCAATGCACGGGATCGATCACAATAAATTTTATGTGTTGGATTTCGAGACCGAACCGGTATCCAGATCAGATACTAGAGTACCCTCTCTCTTCATTAACTATGGTGCCACATCATCATTTCGCCTATATGGCGTGCTTAAGATACCGGCCGGGTGGAGCAATCGAGAGCGACCTTATAACTACTAAAGATTAGAGTTTACCTCAGAGGGGACGATCGTCCCCTCCCACCCCATGACTCACACCCTCGAACCCCACTTCTTCTCTCGAGCAATTGTTCTGCTCTCTCTCCTCACCTCTGAATCCTCGACGCTTCCTTCCCAATCCTCTCATCGCCTCCTCGACCCTCGTGAGTCGCGTCGCGCCTCACCCCAACCGCGACATGCCACGCTGCACCACATCCTCGCATACATCAATCAAAGTCGTTGTGAGTTCGTCGCTACCGTCGATACGCGGCCGACCAGAGCCGCCGCCTCAAATTTCTTCCAAATCTGGCGTCCTTGCAACAGTCATTGAGAGTCTTCTCCACATCCATCGAGCGAGGTTGGAGAGCTACTCGATTTCCCATCATCCCATCCCTGGACAACTCCTCACACCATCCTTGAGACCGTCGGCCAGGCGCCAATGCCACGCTCACCATCACCCTTGCGCCCTTGACACCACCCGTCAACGTAGTGTTAGAATCAAATAATAGCCGGCAAGCTTGATCCAATCGGAGGTGGACCGGCGCGATCATCGACGATGCACAGGCATGACTAGTATAAAGCAGTGGTGAAAGCGGCCCTTGATTTAGGCGGCGATGAGGGCTTTGCTAAAGAGGCACAAACATCATCACAATGGCGGCTCCCCATCATAGCGATGACGATGGCATTCAATCCTACCGATTAACACAAGGTAGCTCAAATCCGATCGATGCTAGGCCGCATTGTTGGAGAATGTATTGGACTGAAAAGGCGACTAGAGGGGGGTGAATAGGAGCACGATCACTTTTTTTCACCTTGATCGAAATCAATACCAGTTTCAATCCAGTAGCTGTGAAAGCTATGAAGATCAATATACAAGCACATCGGAAGACTTGTAGTGAGTCCAATCAAAACCCCGAAGCAAAAGACCTAAATCACAAAACTCAAACCCTAATTGAGATGGACGGTCTGAACGGCGTTCACTTAGCGGTCTGACCGCTCCGAGCCAATGAACAGTAAAAACAGCCCTAGTTCAAAATCACAAATAGCTCTAACTTTTGATTCGCATCTCCAAACTTTACCAAACTTGGAACATACCTTCCTAAGGATCTCAGGAACCTATTCCAATCAACGATCGTGAAGATTGTTGCTAAAGTTCCGACTTTTTTCCGTTTAAGTAAAGGTTGCTCCAAAACCGAGCCAAAACCGAAATATGATCTAACGACTTGCTCGTGGGTGATTGATGATCAAGATGATCCTAGATGTATTCCCACATATCATAACAAGCTAGATCTAGGCAAGAAACCAAAGGAAAACTCGCGGATCGAAGAAAACCCCAAAATTATAAAATAGAGAGCAAGAACGCAAAGAGACTCATCTTGAGAAATCTTTCCTTGGATTGATTTGATGTGATGTTGGTTTACAACCACTCCATCCAGGAGGACAAATACTTAACACATGAGCACTAAATCAAATCCAACTCTCTAGAACCCTAACCTCCAATTATCCTCTCCCTAAACACAAATTAGGGTTTTCCAAAGAAAGGGTTAAAAGGTTAAAGGAGGTGCTGTCCAGTACCATCCCCTATTTATAGTGGAGGCTAGCTTCTAGAAGAGTAAACCCTAATGGGCACCCGTTAAGGCTCAACACAAACATGTTTCACTTACGCACACATTTTAAAGCGTCGTCTTCATCTCCTCTTGACCTAAACCGATTCTCCTTGCGCCATCTTGCGCCACGGGTTAGCAAAAGGTCACCAAGGCGGTATTTAGGTGAAGTTACCAAAATACCCCTTCTCGATCCTTTTTCAAAGATCGAGTCCAATCTTCGTGAAGCACTTCCACGCTTCGCCATGTGTAGGTTGATCAACGGCTCTCTTCATGTCGGCAAGTCTCCCATCCGACTCCCCACCAAAACCACCATGGCACTTGCAACCACCCCGCCGCTTGATCCAACTCTGTTAATCGAATCGCCTGCTCGGTCATCCTTGTCCAATTTGCGCCATGCTTGAATCCATTGACCTCACCCAAAGATCCTCGATCGTTTCGGACCTCGGCTCTCCAAGCCTAGTCCCGATCATGCTCGCTGCTGACCGTCGTTGACCTCCGAGCAACTCGCACAACAATAGACCAAGAATCGACCGAACAAGTTCTTCGCAACTTGACCCACGTTAGTCAAAATATGCATCATGCAACACATATGCACCAAACCCATGAACTTGACCAGTGATCGAATCAGGCGGTTGATGCAACAGGTTGGATCGAGCGGCGCGGGGTCTGCAAGTGCCATGGTGGTTTCGTGGGAGCCGGATGAGAGAGACTTGCCGACATGATGAGAGCCACTGGATCAACCTACATGTGGCGAAGCATGGGAGGTGCTTCACGAAGATGGGACTCGGTCTTCGAAAAAGATCGAGAAGGGGTATTTTGGTAATTTTACCAAATACCCCCTTGGTGACCTTTTGCCAACCCTCTGCGCAAGACGGTGCATGGAGAAGTGGATTAAGTCAAGAGGAAATAAAAACGGCACTTTAAAATACGTGCGTGTGTGACCCGTTTGTGTTGGGCCTTAACGGGAGCCCATTAAGGTTAATGCTTCTAGAAGGTCTAAGCCTCTACTATAAATAGAGGAGGGAGGTGGCTACACTTCCTCCAACCCTTTCATTACATTGTAAACCCTAGTTTTGCTTTTGTACTTAGGGAAGGATAGTTGGAGGTTAGGGTTGTAGAGAGTTGGATTTGATTTCGTACTCATGTATTGAGTCTTTGTCGTTCATTGATGGAGTGGCTGTAAACCAATACCATATCAAATCAATCCAAAGAAAGTTCTCTCAAAGATGAGTTCATTTGCTTTCTTTCTCTCTATTTGGTCATTTTGAGTCTTTCTTTGTTTCGCGAGTTTTTGCTTGGTTTCTTGCCTTGATCTAACTTGCTGTGACATGTGGGAACCCATCTAGGATCATCTTGATCATCAATCACCCATGAGCAAGTCTTTAAATCATATTTCGATTTTGACTCGGTTTTTTAGCACTCTTCGTTCAAACTGAAAAAGATAGGAACTTTGGCATGGATCTATACGATCCTTGGTTGGAATAGGTTCCCAATATCTTAGAGAAGGCGTGTCTCAAATTTGGTAAGGTTTGGACTTACGAATCAAAAGTTAGATCGATTTGAGTTTTGGTTTTCGGGCTGATTTCACTGTTCATTGGCCTGGAGATCTGACCGCCATGTATTGAGAGGTCAGACCGATTTCTAGTTGGAGGTCAGACCGCCCAACTCATTTAGGCTTTGAGTTTTTATACTTTTGGTCTATTTGCTTCGGGGTTTTGATTGGATTCAATACAAGTCTTCCACTGTGCTTGTATATTGATCTTCATAGCTTTTATAGCTATTAGAGTGAAAATCGTATTGAATTCGATCAAGGTGAAAAAGAGATCATGCTCCTATTCACCCCCCCTCTAGTCGCCTTTTCGGCCCAACAGTTCTTTTTGCGTAAAGCAAAGATTTACGATAAATACAATAAATAGATTGAAATACGTAGTTGAAAACAATAATAAATAATTAAACAATTTCTTTAAGACAACCAAAGGAATTTTCCCATTCACTTCCCAACCAAACCAATGATAAGTGAATCCCCATTCACCAATCGAAACAAACCCCCAAGTGGATTATCCGCTCACCAAACAAACATTATATTCATCAAGTGAACTTCACATCCACACTCGACTCATTTTATAAAATACTCTATCTCCCGTATGAAATCCCCGAAAGCACGTCCGTGAATCATGACACGGCTATTCGAATAGTTTTACACTCTGCAGAGGTTGTACAGCTTGACCCCATAAGAGATTAATTACTCAAAGAGTCTGACCACACTTCCTTGGGTGTGCGACTTAAGTGATCATCACAAGGCTTTTACAAAGCTCCTTCTTAACCCAATTCTGCTCGCTAAAGTTTCAACACTGAATGTCTTTCCGACCAGACAGGGCCCCCCTCTTGCGCCTGTGAGAATACGTTTCTCATAACTCACGCTTTCCATAACAGAACCGAAATTAAGACATTGCTAATTAGTTAGCCAAGTCTGTCCCATACCAGACTTGTGGTTGTACGGTTAAGGCCCAGTTCAATGGTGCACAGAATTAAGTCCTTGACAAGTTACTCAGGCGAGACTACCACAAACCCACAACATGTTACATCCACATCCCCACTATCCACCAACCACTCGCCCAAGCGAAAACTATTTTGTTTAACTAAAACCAATGGCAAACCCTATCATGGCACACAAATTTTAATAGCAGTGGCTAACCACCATGATTCCATATATGATTAAATCAAGATTAAACATTATGACACATGTGATGATGAACCCATCGTAATTCAAGCGTAACTAAGCATCTATACGATACCTATGTTGGTGATATAAATATGTCCAACTAAAATTATCCCCGCTTAGGGTGACAAAGGATTCATGGCATTCAAATAATCAAATGAGGCATAATGACAATAGGTAATAACTAATCCAATCACAAAACAATTTGTATAAAAATAGTATGCGCTTGTATAAAACAATATACTTTTGAAATCATAGGTTTAATATGATCAAAGGACTATGACTTGCCTTGGAATAAATCCCGAGATTGATCTTGATCTTGGTATACTCTCGCTTGTTCAACACTTCCTCAAGTATCAACGTCTACTCGCAAAAAAGCAAACAAAACAAATAAATAAATAACAGAGAGCAAACAAACTCCAAAAACTAAATAAAAATCTCAGATAAATAGATCTCGAATTTAGATGAATTTAGGAATTTGAATGGACTCAATCGGAGTTCGGATGCAAAAGATATGGGCTTTGGAAGATTGAAATCACATAAAATACTAAAAATTAGTATTTATGAATTTACTGAATTATTTTTCCAAAGGAAAAGATAATTATTGCGCATGCTGACATCAGCAAGGAGTTTTTCAGCCAAAAAGAATAAAGGAAAAGAAATTGGGATGTGGGTCCCATTGAAGTGGCTAGGTGTACCATGGATGGGTTCTTGGACACTTTGGTCTTGATTGGATTTGGGGTGTACCACATGGACGTGACACACAGGCGCCATGTAGGATCAAGGGTGATGTGGTCGCCGACTTGGCATCTTGACTTCAAGACCGAGGAAAACAAAGGACACATGGCAACCATGGTGGTGACGAAAAGCTCGATGCCGAGGGTGATTGACGGCGAGGAAACTTTGGATGAAAGGCAAAACAAGCTCCAGTGAGTACGATGGTGCATTTGGAGGCAATGGTTCTAAGAAGCGGCTCCAATTGTCGATGGCGGCGACTTTGACGGCGTGAACTCCATGGTTGCAGCGAACTTGGCGATTAGATGGCGCCGAGAGGATCCAAGGAGCACCGGATTGAGGATGACATCAGAACACAATGCGTTGCTCGGGGTGGCGGAGATCAACAATGGTGGCGGCAAGACAAGGAAGACCGGAGAGGACAAAGATGATCGATGATGACAATTTGATGGCCAAGGGGCAAAAAGAAAGTAAAGGATTGAATGAGATTAACCCGGAGCACGCGATGACGCAAATAGATGCGAAGAACCTCACTAGAAAAAGTAGATCAGTTTGGGCAGCGACAGTTGATTTGTCGGACGAAGAAAAAAACGGCAAACGGGGCTCCTCCGAGCAGGGTGGGTGCAAGCACGGTGTAGCCCTCGCTATTGCAAACCCAACGCCGGTGGAAGCTTGGGCGGAGATGCACTGAAGGCGGCAAATTTCGGTGGAGAAGACGCTTGGTGGCCGCCGGTCCTCGCGTAATCGGCGGTTGAGATGAGATCGGAACCAGCTCTTTAGGGTTTCGGTGGAGGTGGATGATGCGCACGTTTTGACGCAGAGGGGTTCCTTTAAATAGCACCGGATGGGGAGATTGGGGATAGAACCGCGGCAAGGCGTGCGATAGCACTCGACTCAAGAGTCCGTGATGAGGACGGGAGAAGATGACCTCACGTGGCATTGGCGGCTGACGAACGGGTCCCACGCAGAGAGACAACGAAAGGAAAAGTGGCAATATTGGTCAGGTTTTTCATGAGTAGAAAAGAAGAGCAGTCGGCTAGAAGGAAAACGGATCGGCCGAGAAGGAAGGATTCGCCCAAGAAGGAATCTAAGATTTTAATAGTTTTTCTTTTTAGAAAATAGCAGAAAAAGCAAATGGCAATTAGGAAATAGCAAATGCATTCGGAAAAATTCTAGAAAAAAATCTATAAAATATATCAAGCACAAAAATCCAAATAAAATAGTTTTTATAATAGTTGATGTTGACATTAATCATATTAAATTATTTTTGAACTCTAAAATTTTCAATTAAGCTTTTAACTTTACCAAGAAAATTCAAATAATTATTTTTCTTTTAAAACTTTAAAATAGACCAAATTTTTGGGATGTTACAGCTCTCTAGTGGGAAATAGGCACCGCTTCTTTCAGCGCCGAGTGCCGCGTAGTCGGGCCCATCTCCTTCATGGCTGCAGGTTCTCGCCTCACCGGGTCACCGTGTTTCGCGTCCTTCGAAAGTGCAGAAATTGACATGTGTCGATCTGCAGTCATACCGCTCGGAAGGAGATCAAATTTACAAATTTTGTATTTACGGGCCAATTTTTTTTTTAAAAACGCACCGCGAGTGCGTCGCGTACGTACGTGGCTGCACTCTGCAGAGAAGAAAAATCCGGACCCATCCGAGCAAACCGAGCGGCCACCGCACGGCCTGCGCGAACGGGCACGCCTCGCGCCACGCCGAGCCATGTAGCCACCACAACCCGATAGCGCTTTTCCTTCCCAACCTGCGCATGTATGTATCGACGACTCTCGTGGCCTCGTCGTGCCCGTGCCGTGTGATTGCGCTGTCTGCGTCCATGGAGCTCGCGGTAAGAGCAGCGGCTACCGCGGCTTCCTCGCTCCAGCTCCCACGCGCCCACGCCCCCGCCGTCTCCGCCCCCGGGCTTCCCTGCTCGCCGGGTAGCCGCCGCCGCCGCCGCCGCCGCCGCGGCGATCGCTGTGGAGCCGGTGCGTCTCTAGTAACTTATTATCTTGGAAAAAGAAACCAGTGCTGCTGTTTAATAGCACTGTTACCGCGCGGGCCTCGTTTGAGGGTGAAGAGGAAAAGAATTTTTTGCCTACCCGCTGTTTGGCGTTATGCCGAGGTGGGACTTTGACAGCAACCAACCTGGAGTAGAGCACTCCATCAAGTCGAGCTACTCAAAATTTAGCATATATATTTCTTGAGTGTTGATGCGATTTCTTTCTTACCCGCAATACTGATCTTTAGCGGCGCGATGTAATGATGTAAGCTTGCATGGTAATGGTAGGAGGTAAATGCATGGTTAGCTGCTATCTGTATTTCTGTTGCCATACATGTATGGGATGCCTGATCTCTGCAAATTAGCTTTGCAACACTGAAAAGCTACCTCATTGGATGATCAACTGAGAAGTTAAGCCATACATACGAACCTAGACACCTGTTGAAGCCAGCTCGGTTGAGTACGTCCTAATCATGACTAACGAGATGACTAGAGACTATGGTGGTTATGACTTCTGATTATTCAAGGTGTTCATGTATGCTGGGACAGAGACGTGTTTGATAATTAATTTTGCAGTAGATACTGTGTGCCTTTGTAAATTTCTGTGCAGAGTGCATTGTTTTGTGATGTTACTTGTTTCTCACTGGACCCTGATATCTATCTTCTAGGAATTTTTGGCGCTCCTCCTAAAAATTTGTCTTCTTTATACCATGTAAAACTGAAGCATGCAAGGTCTTTGTGGTGTAAACTTTACAGGAAACCAAAATCCAGCAGAGTAACATTTCAAAAACTGAGGTGTTTTCATGCCCTGTCTGCTATGAACCATTGATAAGGAAAGGCCCGCCAGGCATAAACTTGTACGTTCAAATCATTTTCCTCCTCTCTCATGCATATGTTTTGGCTATATTAGCATTTATGTGCTTTAATTCTGTATGCATGTCCCAGGCCAGCAATTTATAGGTCCGGATTCAAGTGTTCAAAGTGCAACAAGTCATTTACCAGCAAAGATATCTTCTTGGACCTCACTGTAACTTCAGGAACAAAAGAATATAGTGAATTGAAGCCTGCTAGAACTGAGCTGTTCAGGAGCCCACTTGTCTCCTTTCTTTACGAGAGAGGGTGGCGTCAAAACTTCAATCGAAGTGGATTCCCTGGTCTTGATGAAGAGGTACATTTCTAGGCCACCTCATTCTTCAACTCCACAGCGTTACTGCTCAATAAGTTCTTACATGCATGCTCTATAATTTAATACATTTATCACAAGTAAGTATTCAATGTTTCTTGTTTTGCTGTTCCAACAAAAGATTGCTTGCAGAATTGATAGTGATCCACAAATTGTTCTTGTAGATAAAATATCTGTTTTCTTATTTATGTTCTTCTGATCTTCTGTTGGCTTTGCCAGTTTCAAATGGCTCAAGATTATTTCCAACCGGTTGCTGGTGGTATCCTTCTCGATGTCAGCTGCGGTAGTGGTTTGTTTACAAGAAAGTTTGCAAAATCTGGGACATACTCAGCTGTGATTGCTTTGGACTTCTCTGAGAATATGCTTCGCCAATGTTATGAATTCATTAAGCAAGATGATACTCTCCTAAACACGTGAGCTCTCCTTCCTGCTTCTTATTCTTTTTTATATGTTCTGAGCTTTTCCTGTAAGACTGCCAAAAAAAAATGGCTTGCATACTTCAAAATGGAAAATCTACCATTCCATAAATAAATAAAAAATCATTCAGAAATGGAAAATTTACCATTTCCAACTTAAACAAATTGTCAGTTAGACAATTGTGGGGCATCACTTTTGTGTTTGAAGCTAATGGTTTGTTTTAGTTTAATACAAAGAAGATTTAATCTATACGCTAAACACCCAAGAAAACTGTAATCAACATGGTACCCCCTTATTTCAATCTGGTATTACTTCAAAATGATTCCGTTTGTTCTAAGTATTGTAATTTGTAAGTTTCAGACCACGTCAACAGTATTTTCAGGTGAAGCAATAATCATGAACGTTCATTAGCAGTATTCCAAGTTCAATCCAGGCATTCAACTGACTTTTATCCCTTTGATTTGGCAGGAATCTTGCACTTGTAAGGGCAGATATTTCAAGGCTCCCTTTCGCCTCCTGTTCAATTGATGCCATTCATGCTGGAGCTGCTATCCACTGTTGGCCTTCCCCTTCAAATGCGGTACAGTATCTGTCTCATTTGCACTTCTGATCCAAGTGACTGCAATAGTATATTACGGTTTGTTTAGCAAAAATATCTTCAGATTTATGATATTATTCACCAAGCCCACTATGCAATACGATAACTACTTTACCTGAAAGTATTGCCCATGTCATGCACTTAAGACAACCATGGAAAGGTTTTCTAAAGTCAACCATGATTGTTCATGCTTAAATATTCTTTTGGTAGAAAAGGACCCGCGTATAAACTGAGTGGCATTTCAATTGTGCCTTCTCCATTCAAACCAATTTGCTATTTTGGTAAAGCATATAAAAAGCACGACAGGTCATTATTTAATGTTATACAGTGATAACATAATTATCTACTTGTTTCTCATATTGGTTGCTTGTTTATATTCATCTTGTCATCTAAATACGACATTGCATATCTTGTTTATATTCATCTTCAAAAGTACCTTGTTTTGGCCGATTCGATAAGGCAGACCCTTCCATAATTCCATAAATCAACTGCAAATCAGTAATTGATCCATTGTTCTTCCTGTCATGATTATTTTACTGCTGTTTAATATCAGGTAGCTGAAATAAGTCGTGTCCTGAGGCCTGGTGGTGTGTTTGTGGCAACGACATTCTTATCCTCTCCCAGGAACAATCCATTCTCCGTTGAAGCATTAAGGCCACTGCGACAGGTAAATTAATCATTTAGTGCTACTTATATTTCTGCTTAGCTGAGCTTATCTAGTTTGACGTGCTTTACTGCATTATATTGCAGATTGTTGGACCAGTTAACACCAGCTACAATTATTTCACTGAGGGAGAGCTAGAAGACTTATGCAAATCCTGTGGTCTTGTTAACTATAGCAGTAAGGTGGAGAGGTCATTCATCATGTTCTCTGGCCAAAAGCCATAGACAAGAACTCCATCGATCCAACCATGGATAGTTGTATAGTCAGAGCGTATAGCTACTGTCTCTCCTCAGAAGTCCTTGTAAAATTATTTTGCTGCATATTTGCATAGATCAAAATCAAATAGAGATATTTTTACCTAGAACTTCACATTTTTTATATAAACTAGCTGGATGCTTGTACTTTGCTACGGCTAAAAAAACCATATTACCCCACAACATCTTAAGTCGACATCGCGGGATCGGCTGGTGGACTCCACACCTCGGCTCCGCGTGTGCCTCATAGAGCTTTGTTGTGTTTTCTGTATTTTCTTGTTAGAGAATTTTTAGGGTGGTGGAATTTGTTTGTTGGTATATTAGTTTTTCTGCTTTTGTTAGATATTTTGTTGTGGACAAAAGGCCCTAGCATCGAGAGGAAATCAACTCGGTTTCAAAGAAAGTGCAAGACTTGGATTCAATATCTGTAGCATTTACGAGAACAAGAATCGGACTAGACTTGGATTTGGACCTTGTAGCAATTACAGAACGAGAATCAACTACTTGCAACAAAGGAAGAATAGATAGGCTAGCTTCTCCTTAAGAGAATATATTAGATTTTGGTTCTCCAATGTTGTAACCGGCCTTGGTCTGCAGAGGTTGTAGGGTGATTCACCGAAGGACGAGGACGCCGAGTCCGTGAGTCGGCGTCGTTCTTTGGCGAGAGAAGGATAACGAGGATAGAAGAGAGAAATTAGATGGGCAGGGCAAAGACAATCAAGAAAGGAGATTTTTTATTGCTTGTCTCTCCTCTTTTACATATGTGGCTTTATAGCTTTAGCCAACAGGATTTTCGGAATTGGAAAGCATAACAGAATTGGAAACTAATACATTCTCAGAAGGAGAACCAAACTCTAATATATTCTCTTAAGGAGAAGCTAGCCTATCTATTCTTCCTTTGTCGCAAGTAGTCAGGTTCATTGTCCCGTAATTACTACAAAGGTCCAAATCCAAGTCTAGTCCTGATATCTTGTTCGTAATCGCCACAAGATCCGAATCCAAGTCTTGCACGCTTTCTTTGAAACTGGTTGATTTCCTCTCCTGATGCTAGAGCTTTTTGTCCACAACATTACACCCTTACCGGACAAGCAGCTTGTCCTCAAGTTGCAAGGTGGTGGCCACGGCTGCAATCCTTCGTAGCCCTACGTCGATGATATGTCTTGACGCTGACGATGCATCACGTTAGAGCACAACATGTCCTTGCGGACCATTGCTTCCTCATATAGGTGTGACAATGGCCTTGGCAAACATTTTAGCACCACAGCAACCTCCAGTGGAACATGCAACTTGATCCTTGACATGTCTATGATGTGCTCCTCTTGCGCTAGTCCATAGATTGTCTCCACAATGTGTGCAACAATTTGTATGCTTTCATTTGGTTTGTCCGCTTTATGGCGATAGCTAGTCATGGAGATAGATCCTTTTTCACATGCAAGCACTTGGCGAGTACTGGAGGTCGTTGCTGCTGCACAAAAGGCTTCATTTGTGACCTTTGCGGTAGCTGTGATAACTTCCATAGGGCAGCAGGCGGGTGCAAGGTACCATCACCACCCAATGCTCCTGCCTTATCTTCCAAAGTCTTCACACATGCCTCCAAAGTTCCCGACTGCTCCTCGAGTGCCTTGACTCGCGCCTCCAGAGATGTGAAACTTTCTTTGATCTGCTTGCTCAACTTGAGCCTCAACTCGGCGATTGCTGCCATCACCTCTGACGGCTCACCGATCTTCTTCTCCGCGGCGGAAGGCATGATGGTCGGCTCTGATACCAAATGTTGTAACCGGCCTCGGCTGCGTAGGTTGTAGGGGTGATTCACCGAAGGACGAGGACGTCGAGTCCGTGAGTCGACGTCACATCTTGGCGAGAGAAGGATAACAGGGATAGAAGAGAGAAATTAGATGGGCGGGGGAGCAAAGCAATCTGAAGAAAGGAGATTTATTTCTTGCTTGCCTCTCCTCTTTTACATAGGTGGCTTTATAGCTTTAGCCAACAGGATTTTCGAAATTGGAAAGCATAACAGAATTGGAAACTAATACGTTCTCAAAAGGAGAACCAAACTCTAATATATTCTCTTAAGGAGAAGCTAGCCTATCTATTCTTCTTTTGCTACAAGTAGTCCGGTTACTGTTCCCGTAATTGCTACAGTATCCAAATCCAAGTCTAGTCTGGTTACTGTTCCCATAATCGCTACAGTATCCGAATCCAAGTCTTGCACGCCTGCTGAAACCGAGTTGATTTCCTCTCCTGATGCTAGGGCCTTTTGTCCACAACATATTTTTAGGGGGTGGAAGGGGGAGTTAGGAGGTGGAGAACGTACCACCATCCACCACTAAGTCTTTTTTAAGTAGCAAAAAAAAAGAAAATAGATACAGAAAATAAACACACAAATTCTCGATGTACTCCAGTACAATGATGTACCAACAAATGTATGATGCACATTCTTGTGAAATACACACTAATAAATGGTCTACTTTTTCGTGAATTAGCACGTCATACATTCACACTCCTGTGCCGACATTCCTCACCGGTGATAGCAGAGACTAAATATGCAAGTGGTTTACGTTGTTCTCTCCTGTTCTCCATTGCATACAGCTAATGCTACTGGCGCAGACAATTCCACAGAAACCGATACAGATTCAGTCCGTTTCCATTTCTTTTCCTTGATCTACCCTTTTTGTTTTTTTGGCGAGGAGACTTGGAGTTGGGTTCGCCTGCCGAGACCGAATCGGATTTGGAGAAGCTGCTGCCGTGAAACGCGAGGCGGAGTACGTGCGCCTTTCTCCCACAAAGCCAGAGCGCAAACATGGCCTGGAGGCTGGAGCACGTCGAAGCTACTAGCTCTGGCCGCGTTCTCGCTCGCCGTTCTGCTGCTCCTGCCCTCCACCGCCGGCGCCGCCGCCGGCGTCAGGCGGAGACAGCGCCTGGCTCTGCGCGAGCCGGAGCACGTCGCCTTGTTCGGCGACGGCCGCGGCGGTGGGCCGTACTTTCCCCGTTCGCCGCCCCCGGGCGCGTGCTTAAGTGGATCGGCACGCGGATGTTCGCGTACAGGCCGAGCTACAGCAAGAACGCCGTGTTGTGCACGGCGGCGACCTACCAGGCACCGATGAACGGAACCTCACGGGGCGCGCGTGCGGCCGCGCGGTGGGCATGCGGTTGCAGACTTGCAGTACGAGTCGGGTTACTTCTACATCGCCGACGCGTACATGAGGCTGATGCGGGTGGGTTCGGACGGCGGGGAGGCGACGGTGCTGGCCGACGGCTCCACGGGCGGCCTGGCCGTGGACCAGGTGACCGGGGACGTCTACTTCACGCGGATGGTCACCACCACCACCACGGGAGGAGACGACTCATCGAAACTTAGCCCGTCTTATGAAAAATATTAAGTGGACACCCACAGGTCACTTGAAATATTAAGTGGCTGTTCGCGGATATCCACCATACTCACTACAGAGCCCACCCACATACTAGGAGTCCAACTCTCATGCTCATCGAGACTTTGTGTAAGACATCCGTGGACGATACAACTTCACGGTCACAGCCTGCGACTGATAAGCCCTTCGAGCTGTACTATGCCCATGTCAAGAAGATGTGCAAGGCTGGGCGCATCACCGAGACCATAAGCATGACCCTGGTCGCGTTTGCAGTGGAGTCTCTCAGCTCGAACGATCAAGAAGCCCGTGTTGCTAGGGTCAAGATCTTGCACTACTTGATCTGAGTCGATACCGAGATTACAAAGAGCAAACACTTTCTATTGTTGGGATTCCAATGATGCAGCTGAGTCATTGTTCATGATGATCGCATCGACCAGACAGGATAAGAGGCCGAGGGAAGCCAGAGAGGGAGCTACCTCGTTCATGGCAAAGGTTGCTGCTAATCTTCACATTTCTGGAATCCCATGCATCGCAATCAATCAATCTGTGGCTTTCACTTTCACATACATGAAGCTGAGAAATACTGATACAACAATAGTCAACAGACAATTGATATATGGTCTCAGTGAGCAAAGCAGTTGACCGTGAAGTTGCGGGCTTCATGGGCGCCACGTTGCCCGCATAAGAGCTTTGTGGGCTACCGTATTGACCCGCATAGAAGCTTGTGGCTAAGTGGGCAAAGTACGGCTAGCCCGCAATACGTCCCACTTTCATCCTTAAACAGGGCGCATCATGAAGTATGACTCGTGGACCGACTGGGTCACCGTACTCCAGTCCGGCGTGATCAACTTCCACAGCCGCATAAGCATCGGGACTCACCTCATGTATTAGTCGGGATTTTAGTTTAAATTCTCAATCCATTCACATGGATCGTGATCGGAAATAAGATTCTCAAACAAGCCCCGAGCGTGGGGAACCATAAAATGATGCAACGATACAAGCAGACCATTCATACCATATGTTCTAATTCTAAAAGCAAAATAAAGTGAAATTCCTGTATACACGGTACAAAACTTAAATCAAAGTTTTTTTTTATGGAACATCAAGATGCCTTCCAAACCAACGGCTGAGACCTAATAGTAGTAATCGTTGCCATCCGTGGGTTCACCAAAATCATGCTCAACCAGATCCTCTGCATTTTCCCTGGTTTCTTCTGTAGATTGTTTGCAGATTATGCAAGAATGAGTACTACTACCGTACTCAACAAGCCACATGGAAAAGCTAAATAATTACATGCAAAGAGTTCAAAGGATGGTTAGGTTTTACCTTAACAGGCACATGTGGATGCAATTTACAGTCAAAGCAGTTTACAATTAAAATAGTAAAACAAAAATATATAATAACATCAGGGGTTTCTCAACAAACTTAATTACCAACTTACCATTTCCAAAACTCTACTTATGCCTCGTGTACTCGAATCACCCATTAACACAGCTTCATTAACCGGAAGCACGGCGTATTCGAATAACATTGATTTACACTCTGCAGAGTTGCCCAACTTTACCTACACGATATCTCAAACTCACATTGCTACGCATCATGTTTGCGTACAACTGAGTTAGGATAACGAAGCCTTTTCACTGCTTATCTTTTTTAGCCTCTACCCTGTAGGTCTAAATCCATACAGCCGTCGGGAGACCATCGGCCAATAGTGGAATTTGTGCCCCGATGCTGACGGGCCCATACCGTTGCATGGACCAGCGAGTGTCCTTATAGGCCCACCCCTCTCTCGCCTTTGATATTACAGATATTCAATTGGGAGAGCAGTGTACTAAGCTAGGGAGTAATGACCACGCATGTGGTTGAGCGGTTTACTGTGTCTGTTATTTGGCACAAGGTTCTTGTCCTTACTTGTCATTCAATGAGGAAATGGATCATCTCGTGGTTGTCCACCTGCTTGATCTCACTGCTGACTCACTTTTAACCCAAGTCTATTGGGTTGTCCAACTTAATGGACACAACCCTCAACTCTCCACCAAAACCATTAAGCTAAGCCGCCAATCTGTTTTTAATTAATGAACACAATTGAGTGACAAAGCTATTTATATAGATAATATTTTATGTGAACTTGTCAAGGTGAATATGGTCTACAAGTGCTGGGTGGATTTGTATGTGGGGTTATAGGATTTATCTAATTATCATGGCATTCAAAAGTATCATTTCAATAATTAAAGTAATTGGCTCAAATATAATAATGAAAGTATCAATATAAATATATGATATGTGGGTTCAAAATGTTCAAGGGATGCAACTTGCCTTCTTGCACAAAATCCTGTGGATGCTGGTCTTGTCCGGCGTCTTTCGAGTCAGTCGCGTCTAGATCAGAAACCTAACGAGAAGCAATGCAATAAAAAGAAACCAAGTAAAAACTAGCTCGACAAGGAATGAGCTGGGAACAACAAGCAAGTAAATAAAACCAAAAAGAGACTTAAAGGAAGGTGGTGCGGGTTGGTGGGATTTATCCGGTGTTTATTTGGACTAGATGGAGTTTGAGATTGAATCCAACTACAACAAAAATATTGTAAAGGATTAAAGAAATCTATAGGAAGGTGGAGAGATTTATTTGGAGCTTGGTATAGTGAGCGGAGTCAAAATGGGCTTTATGGGTTCGAGGCGGTCGAGAATGGATATATAATGTCAATTTAGGGTTTTGGTAGGAAAAAAAGGTCGGATAATGAATAGTACTATTTTACTATTCATGAACAAAAATGGGTCAGGAATGTAAGTCGCTTTATCAGCTAATGAACAGTGGCTAGGGTTTACTATTTTTGGCTAATGAATACTGTATATTTGGAATAGTAATTTCTATTTTTTTGGATGAACAGTAAGTGATTTTACTGTGCACATGAACAGTGAAAGGCTGGCTTTTAAACAGTAATTGGGCCGGCCCTTTTCACTATTTGGCCCATGGCCTAATTGGTAAGCCCAACGGCCTAAAACCGCTGACCTTAAAGGCTGGCCACGTCAAACCAGCGAACCTGGCCGCCCAGAAAGCCTTGGGGAAGCGGAGGAAGCGAGGCGCCGGCCAAGTGGTGCATCCACGTTGAAAAGGCGAGGGCGGCGGCCACGTGGCGTCTCGGCGATGGCGGGCGGCAAAGGGAGAACGAGGAGCTTGAGGTAAGTCCTTACCTCTAGGGTTTCTTGAGTTGGGATTGGATTTGGGGTTGGTTTCTTGGTTTTGGGCGATGGCGTAGTGGGGAGAAGGGTGGTGGCGGGAGCTCAAACCGCCGGTGGGGAGGGCTTTTAGGAGGCGGTGGTGGGGATGAAGAGGAAGGTTGCCCCGGGCGGCCTTTTATAGGCAGGAGGAGGAGGTGGCGCGAGAGACCGCAGCAAGGGCAGTATGGGCGATCGCGTCTGAAGCAGGCGAGTGGCGGGATGAGGTGGGGGCATGGGCGACTGCGAGGGCGGCGGGGTGAGGCGGTGCCCTCACTGGAGCAGGGCGGGAGTTGGCGCGGTGGGGATGGGACATGGGCGGTGCATTGATGGCGAGAGGGAGGTGGCGCGGGAGGTGGCAGATGATGTTGTATTTGGAAGCTGAGGCGTGATGGCGCGAGCAGGGTGGTGGCGGGTTTGGCCGAGGGCACGTCCGGGGGTGGAAGACGGGTTGAGTAGAAAGGGAAGACGGGTTTTGATTTTTGGGATTTGATGAATTTGGCCGAATTTGGATTTTGAAAATGAAATTCAAATCAAACTCAAATTGATTTTGAAATTTTGAATTTTGCAGATGTTTCAAAACCTTCGCTCTGCTGGCAGCCTAGCGCAGACAATTCCATGTAAATTGATACATAATTAATCGGAGTCCGCTTCTATTATTTCCTTTCTTTCTTTTTCCAAGGCGAATGCGCGCTTTGAAAGGATGGTCTATTTGGTTTTGTTACTGACGTGAACCAAATTAAATTGTAGTAATGTAAATGGAAATTGGCTATCGTTTAGTTTGCTACCAATATTTGATAATATCAATAAAAATTGAGTCCTTCTATACAAGATTCGAATGTTTTCTCAGCTCAAAATAGTCAAATTTTAGTTCATTTATAACTTCATTATACATAAATTACAGTAATTTAATTATGTAATATTTGTTTTTGGTCGCTGTAAATATTCTCGAAAGTCTTAATAACTCATATTTCCATCACATCATTCAAAATCTAACGTATACTTTGAGAGATTGAGCAAAAACAAAGACAAAAAATAAATTCTATACCAACAAAATACGGCAATTTGGTGAATCTGTTATACTCCGAAGAAAAAAATCATAATAAATTCGGATCCAATTCATTTTATGAGAAGAAATGCAAATCTCAAAACATATCGGATGGATGCAAATTCGACTATTTTGACAAAAGAAAACAGTCGAATGTTGTTTAGCAAAACCGATAAAAATTTGGTAATGCTAATGAAATCTAATGCCACACGCACGCAATCCGAGAGTGATAAAATCGCTAACAAAAATTTGGCTTGGCTGCAATCCAAACAACGTTTATTTTGATAAAATTTAATTTTGCCTGTTTTGGCTATGATAAATTTTGGCTTAGTTTATTAGGGCCACAAACCATGCAACCCCTAAGCGTTTAGTTTGCCAACAAAAGCAAAGAAGACTTTCACGATCTTGAAGCGGGCATGGCGCATGACTTTGAACACGTCCAAGCTACTAGCTCGCCGTGATCTCGCTTCAAATCTGCTACTCCTGCCCTCCACCCCCATCTTAGGTTCGATGGCATGAGGTGGCCATATATCGGCATACTGGCCGTGTGTTCAAGTGGGCGACAAAGGCGGTCGGCGGGTTTGAGACATTCACGTCTGACGAAGCTCTGCGAAGGCATGTGCCAGAGTTATGCTGGTGAAGGAACCATAAGCGGAGCCAATTTAGCTCACCGGTGTCACAGACACGGGTCTCGCTAATTTTAGTAGGGATCGGCATCCCTGCACATGTGTGCACCCCTCAGCCGAAAGTCTGTGCACTTTGACCCTTCCCTTCAACCCAACGAAAACACCAGACAGCAGCAACCCATGAGGCAAATGAGGCCCAATGAAGCCATGATGGGACACTGAGCTAGCCCATGAGCGGCATGAGGGCTGAGGCGTCGTTTGCCTCTGAGTCTGATCAATTCGATTGATCTCAAAACCCAATCGAAGCTAGCGTTGCCTCGCTTCGCCACGACGCCTCCTGTTCGTCTCGCGCAGTTGTAGGAGACACGCACCGCACCCAACCGCCAGTTGCCGAAGAAATCGGTTGCCCCCTCGCCTGCCATCTCGTCACAGTGCCGCCTAGTCCCCATTGCCTCGCTACCGCCTAACCAAGTCATTGAAGGAGGCTTAGACCCACCTGATAAGGTGATCACCCAAGCCGTGAATCGTTACATGGTATTTGCTTTACTCTAAATTTCTCACAATTCTTTCGATAAGTTTCAAGCATGGGGACTAAATTTGTGAGTTATGGTTTCAATGTAATGATTGTTGGTTGATTTTTGTCGAATTGTAGGGTTAAAACTTAGGGTCTAAATATGGTTTTTTGCAATACCGGTCTAGTTCATTGCAAATCGGAGGCAAAATTAACCAATATTATTAATAAGTTTCTTCGTTTCGATAAGCATTTTGATCACTACTCCTTTATCATTGTATATTGTCGTTGGTTATGTAAAAATATTGATGATATACATTGTTGAATACACTACTATTTAGTACAGTGTTACTTAGAAATTATATATGTTGTTATATGCATGGTGAAGTGGTGAACCCCGGTTATTTTTGTTCTAGTTACGCTACAGGAGGAACCTCACCATGAGGCTGCGGCTTGCAGTGGTGGTCCTGCGCTTCCACCACAAGCCCGATGACCTCTACATCGCCGACGCGTACAAGGGCTCGACACGCGGCGCCGAGCGACGGGTGGCGGCGGTGTTGGTCGGCGGCTCCATGAGCAGGCGGCGGGGCGTGTACTTCACCATGACTACGCACCATCACCTTCGGTGGCGCGGCATCGGATGGCTCAGTAGCGTCTGGCGTGAGGCTACGATAACAACAAATCAAATTTTCTACCACGTAAACCAGGAAACCAAGTAAGTAAATGATCACAGATCGTTACCACCAGACGCGTAGAGTAGCGTAAGAAGAGTTGGAGCAACCTGGTCCAACGTAGAGCGCGTCGCTGTAGTGGTCGTAGTCGATCGTCCAGCGTCCTCGCGAGTCAATTGTCTCCTCCAGCAACTTCTGCAGTTCCTTGTGAAGATCGCAAATCATCCTCAAGCGCAACAGCAATCGCAGCAGCGCCTCTACGGTATCCACACATCCAGGGAAGGAACAACCATGCGCCGGTGTGCTAGCACCAAGTCGCACGGCAAAGCTCTCCGGAAGATAGCGGCCAGGGTTTCGGTAGAACAACTCAACTCACGACTTTCGTGTGTCTTGTCTGTTATATTCACCCCCTTTTTTTTCAACAGCCTTATGCATCTCCTTATATAGTGCTCATGACGGATCCTATCCGAATACGTTTTGTTCCAACCCGATAAGTGTGTGACAATGTAGGTTCATGCGTAATCGGTTGTCACTCGGAAACCCTTTCCGATCATGAGTCATTAGCGGTTCCTAGTAGGACATAACGATTCCCGAATACACACAAATTATATCGGACGAACCTTAATGCAATATGATCTACGACCAGGTCCTCATCACTTACGACCAAGTCCTATCTCTATACGACCAGTTCGTAACTTCTTACGATCAGGTTACGACCACTCTGTGATTACGTTCGACCAGTCTACGACCAGCTCGTATCTCCATACGATCAGCCTGTAACTGATCGAACTAAGCGACCTACTCGTGTATTCTCCCTTTGCCTCATGATGTCTGGTTGAACTCTAGGTGAGATGTTGTGTTATCCATGGACTGTTCAATACTTTTTCGATCGAGTGTCGGATAACTTCACGTGGTCGAACACTTCGACCACTAGTGGCATGGCCATGCACTTTCTTTATCCGACCACAATGAGGGGCCCATAGACATCTCTCCTGTTATGTTAGGAGGGGCAAATCCCATATCCGACCAGTCACATTCCTCTGCATGTTTCATAGCATACCCGAAAGCTACCTTTTATAACTACCTAGTTACGAGTAGCAATTGGCAACCCCTAAGAGTGCTATTAAACATGTAGAAAACCATGCTGATCTCAGGTCTAAGGATTATATATCATCATTGCTTGAGACCAACTAACGACACATAGAATCATAACAATCTCAATAGTGTCTCAAAGTAGGTCAATCCAACCCCATGTTCTCTAGCATGTGTTCACATTATTGATTCGATATCTCTATATCCATGACCGGTGAAACATGGTCATCAATCAATACATGTGCTGGTCGATAGAGTCACTTGTGTTCCGACCAGTGATATCCGACCAATGATTCATTTAGACAGACATCATATAAGTTAAAAGAGTTTCACCAACAAGTCACGTATTTGTTTATCTTCACAACCAATGATTCATTCAAGGAACATGATAACATATTATCCAATATTATATATTATCCAATATTATGAACATAATGAAATATAATAATCTCTATGATTACCTCTAGGACATATTTCCAACATGGCAACCACCACGGGGTACTGCTCAACAGGGTACATTACATCACGTAGTATGACCTGCGAACCAGCCGGGCCACCGTGCTCCTGTCCGGCTTCATCGTCCTCGGCACTGTTGGCATCAGCTACGATCACACGCATCTGCTCGTCGCTGACCGCGTTGTGGTGTCAGGAAAACTTGTTAGGTACTGGATCCGAGGGCCCAATGCCGGCACGACGGAGCAGATGACCCGATTGAAGAGGAGACAGGGAACGTGTGGCGGAAAAAAAATTCTATGAGGCTCCGTCCCAGTGAGGCCCCTCCTCGTGAGCCGTCCGATCTCCTTTATGCCTATGCGCTATAGTGATATCATACGAAATCTAACGGTAGCGAGGAGGAGCCTCACAGGGAGCGGGGCTCCAGAAAATTTCCTTCCGTGTGGCGCTCCATGGGGGAAATATTTCGTTCCCTACGATGGGGGTGTCTGTAGGAAAAGTAGTCCAGCCGCGTCGGCATTGTTAGGACTACATACCTAGGATTTAGGATATCTTTCGAGATGTATCTATGCGTGCTTTTGTTAGTTCTGAAACTTTTGTTCCCTAGCTATTGTGTTGCAAATAGCTAGAGAATTGAAAAGATCGTGTGCTCGACACCTTAAACTTTTTTTTTTTATTTAACATTTTTTTAAATTTTATTTTAAAGTTAACCTCCCGCGTACTTTATTTCCAATTCGACCCTTTGGCCGCATACGACAAAACAACAACATCTGCGTCGGGATAAGTATCCAAAATAGCACTTTTTGTCACGCCATTTGGTTGTGGTGTGACCAAACAACTCTATCACGCCACAGGTGGTGACGTGACAAGAGATTGCCTAGATACGGGCTGGCGTGATAATATTGTTTGGTCACGCCATGGGTGGTGGTGTGACCAAAGGGGTTAGAATTGGAAATAAAGTACGCGAGAGGTTAACTTTAAAATAAAATTTAAAAAAGGGTTAAATAAAAAAAATCCTCCGAAAACGACACTTCTCCAGCGAGAAATTCCATCTCCGACGAGGCACGGTTGAGATAATGGCGCCACCGTCAAGGTGAGAAAAGAGATTTCAACAACGGCCACGTTTTGCGCAACGGCGGCGGAGATTTCTTCCTGGTCTGCAGCATCGTTTCTGGCAACCCTGTACTGCACTTGATCCCTCTTGGCCTCCTCTAATGGCGGCAGCACTACTTTCCTTTTTTGAAGACGACACGAGAAGAAGAAGAATAGCTCTGCCTTGGGACGAATTTTTTTTAAAACGATATTAATATTAAAGATAATTACAAAAATAAATAGTCAGATTTTTTAAATACAAAACTAAGTCTTTATTGTCGATTGGCTCGTCATTCCAATATACGACAGAGACCTAGACACCAGCGACAGAGGGGTTTGATAGTACAGAGATGTTTCTATTACTAGTTGAATTAGCGACATAGGGCTCAGCAAGATGCAGAGGCCCGTCGCCATTTGGAGTGGCGACAAATCCTGTTGCCAATTCAAGCGCAGCGAGGATCTCTCATCTTGCTTTTTATAGATTATTTTCGAGCATATATTTTATCGACAAATCACACTAATATTACATAACATTCAGCATAACATCATAACATTTTTTGTCGATAAATCACAAAGACATTATATAACACTCAGTGCAATGTCGTCACATATTTTTTCGACAAATCGTAATGATATTACATAACATTCAGCGCAACAGTGTCACATGTTTTGTGGACAAATCACACTGACATTACAAACCATTCACGACAACGTTGTCACCTAGTTTTTCGACAAATCAAAGTGATATTACAAACCATTGGGCACCACATATTTCAATAGGATGACCCTTTCCCATGGTCGCGACCTCGACGTCCGCCATGTGGACCGCCTCGAGTAGGGCAGTCGGATGTGATCCCCGCGGCGATGTTCGGGCTGCCGATGTAACATCCCAAATCTGGGTGTGTGTTTCAAATGTAAGAAAATGAGGAGAAATTAAAACTTTTCTTGGATCTTGATGTTTTTGAACTTTTCTGTAATTCTTGTAAAGGAATTGTGGGAAATCAAAAACATAAATCTCCAATTGACTAAAGTCATGACCTCCTTGTTGATAATCTTGTGCTCAACCCCTGGAAATATTTTTCCTTGGTTCTAGGGATGTTGTGTGACTCCTCTGAAAAATTTCATAATTTTTAAAAATTATTTGATAATTTTTAAGGGGCAATCAAACCAGTTTGACTCTTGGTCAAACCCTAGAACAAACATTGAGAAATTTCTGGAGAAAAATGATGTGCATAAAAACCTCTGGAAAATTTACAGAAGGTTTATCCTAGAGCTAGGAACCTCCAGTCTAAATTTCAGAATTTTTGGAGTTAGTTTGCTACCTCTAAAAATTCCTCCAAGTTTCAGCTTAAAATTCAAACCCTAAGTCAAAGTGCTGTTGGGCTCGAGTCAGACTCGCGACACTTGGTTGAACCCAATCAACTAAGTGCACCGGGTGCGTTCAAAGTGGCGCGCGTGCATTTTGGGCCGTCGGATTTTGATCGGACCGTCCACGTTCAAGTGAACTTTCGGAGCACCCGGGATGCAACTCAATTATGGCCGTCCATTGTTGATCTAACGGTCAAAGAGCTTAGACTCGAGTCAATGGACTTGGCGCAACCCACTCGCTCACTTTAGACCCCAGCCACTTTGAGCTTCTTTCGTTGATTGGTGGGGCCCGCGCCGCACCTGTTCTTCCCCTTCCTCGCGCCCGTGCCATTGCCAGCGCATGGGAGAGGGTGGCAGTGTAGGGTCACCTCCATGGAGTCCTTCAAATGGCTCTTTGCTGCTAGCATTAAATACACCCAGTGCTTTCGTCCCCAAAGTCTCCTTTCTCTGCTGCACCACCTACTCGGCTTGCCCATGGCAGAGCATGGACCGAGCTCACCTTGGAGCTTTGCCCTAGCTCAATTTTTGCTCCCCGGCTATAAAAAGCCCTTGAACCCCTCTTTGGATCATTTTCCAGCTCAACCCTAGCTCCCTCTGTGCTTGTTTGAGCTCAAGCACCAAAGAACCCTAAATCCACCATTGTCGGCCAGAGCGAGCTCTTGTCGCCACAACGCTCCAGTGGTTCTTTTGCAAATCTTATCGCGTCACTTTGCGCCCTTGGTCATCTTGAGCATTTCCCCTAACTTAATTTTGTTTGACATTCACAGAGATTGTCAAATTTGGGGTTTGTTCAAATTCGACCGAAGTGCACCCCTTTCTTCCTCAGCTCCGGTAAGGTGCCCCCCTGCTTCAATTACTTGCTCGTGGACCTTCTATGAGCTATATTGAAGCTATCTTGATGACCCGGTCTTACTCATTTTGCTCAGGCCGTCACCTCCACTTCATCTCCCTCAGTGCCGGCAAGCCTCTTCGTCATCGGAGCTCCTCCGTCCTTCTTTGAAGCTCTCCAGTGCTCAGGTAGCTTCTTATTAGTCCTTAGAAGCTTGGGCACCTGCTTCTCAGAACAATGCAGAGCTTAGCTGTTGTTTTCGCTTTTGGCCGTGCTTGCGCCGCCGCTCTAGGTCGGCGTAGCCGCTATGAGTGCTCTCGGTGTGTGCGCAAGGCTATTGCGATCATGTTCGTGCCCTTGGTTTGCGCCGCCGTGACCGGAGTCGCCGGTGGTGAGGCCGTCTTTGCACTTGGGTTCTTTGTCGGACGGTAATCGTTGTGCGTTGTCATTAGGACAAAGATCCGGTCATTAATTCTGCTAATCATTGTTAATCATTGGTTAAGCACTTAATGGTTGTCCTAAAAGGCTCGTGTGTCACTGTCGTGTGGACCCGCGCACTTAAACCCACGTGTATTAAGTGCGCAGCGTTTAGCTCAGCTGTGGGCCATCCATCTAAGATCAACGGCCCAGATCTGTTGAGACTTTCAGACCTTCGGGTTTCTCAAATCGATGTGGGCCGTTCATTTCTTGATCTGTGGCTCAGATCTCGTGGAACGTTCGGACCACTAACCCTCTACCGTCTGATCTAGATCCAACGACCTAGATCGCGTGGGATGTTCGGACCACCGAACCTCAGCCATTCATTTTCATATATGTGGTTCAGATCTGTGAGACCTTTGGACCCCCAGGCCTCACCCTCGCTCGCAACCGTTCATTCTAAATCCACGACCAAGATTAGTTGGGCCATTCTTACCGTTCGAACGCCCCACTTCTCTTGACCGTCATATTTTCTTTTAACGGTTGAGATTCGTTGGGCCGTTCGGACCTCCGATCGCCCCACTCAATTTGGGCCCTTGGATGTTGATCCAACGGTCAAGGTTGACCCCGCATTGTGAGAGAGACCGGTATTTGGGCTTTCTTCTTGTTGAGTGGGCGATCTTTGTCGATGGTTGTGTAGCTTATGCAAGCATAGGGCCCACTAGTCATATGCTTGGCTAGCTCAGTGTGGGTGAGAATGGTGTTTACTGCTTATTTGTTTTCGTTAATGCTTTGTTTGTAAACTGAAAATTGTGTTAAACTTCAAAATTGCATAACTTATTCGTTTTAACTCCTTTTTGGTTGATTCAAATTTTGTTAGTTTTGGTTTTAACTAAGCTTTAATCTAAAAATGGTTGGAGGCTTGTTTCTATTCCAGAAAAAATTGTTAGTAGATTAAATTTCTGTTAGGCTTTATTTGTGCTCTAAAAATTCTTTTAACTTGAAAAATGCATAAATATTTCTCTGTAGCTCCTTTTTGAGTGAAATCAACTTTGTTGGTTTCCTCTACTAGTGTGCTTAATTGTAGAATAGGTTTAGGCATGCTGCTGCTCTTAAGTTTTCTGTGGTTGCATTTGTTTTGTGCTCTTTTTCTTGTCTTTGAAAAATCATAGAAAATACATCCTAGCTCCAAATGAGGTGAATCAAATTGTGTTGTTCATATCATGTGGTGCTTTGTTTACCATAAAATTTTTAGGTGCAACACCTCTCTAGAAATTTGTGCTAAAGATTTAATTTCGAATGAACAGTACCCGAGATGAATTTTTCAGCCTTTTTTCAATAGAGCAAACTTGTTTTGGCCATAACTTTAGCATTGAGAATCCAAATCAATTGGTTCTTGTTGCTAAATTCCTTAAAAATTATGCTCTACCTGCTGTAAAAATTTCGTAGCTGTTGGCTGAAGTTGGTTTTTGAGTCTTTTCGGTGTTCTCGTTCTTATCGGTTCTTTTCGTTCTTTCGTTAGGTGCCGACGAGTTTGTTGAGTTTGGAAGCGATCCTCTGCAGCAAGAAAGCTACCATCAAGGCAAGAAGTTTGATCATGCTGATCCCATTACTTTCAAAGTCTAAATATCTTGTTTGCAAAGTGTATGTATGCATGCTCTATTTTGTTGTTAAACTATCAATCGGTTAGTTGATCCTCTAGATGCATAATCTGTAAGTAAATGTTTATTCGCTACTACTGAGCCTAGGATTATCTTGCTGTGATTTAGAGCTCGCTGGATGAGCTCTTATCACTTAGTAGTTTACGAGTTGTTGTTGCTTAGTCATGCTTAGCTACCGATAGAATTGGGCGGTTATCAACTTAGTCGATAACTTTGATCACACAAATCTTATTATTACCTTATGTCCAACACCTTGTGCTTTGTTACTTCGTAAAGTATAAAACTGAAAGTGAAATGTTTGAAACTTGGGCATATGGTATGATGGTGTGATTATCTGATGTGTGGTGGTATGCCTGAGTCAACCAGGACCGAACATCTTGTTACACTAAATCGAGCATTTTTGCGTGCTAACCACATGAGGGGGGTATGGGACCTCTCTTGACTTAGTACTTTGGCGGGCGTTAGCTCCGAGTCGCAGGAGGTTGTGTGTGTGTGTGTGTTGTGTTGAAAAAGAAACTTGTGTTTATGTGTGGGTGAGCGGGAGTGGAATCCTGTCTAGGTTCTCCACACCGAAGGGCATTGTAGTTGTCCGGGAGCTTTGCCCTATAGTGGTAGTTGACTTTCGGCTTTACAGTGACTCTGTCTCAACGTATGGGTTTCTATCCATACGGGCGACTCATAGTTAATACACAATATTGAAAATGTCTCGTAGGACTTAGCCGTGCCGGCATACCCAAGGAAGTGTGCTTAATCTTGTGGCAAAAAGACGGTCTGACGTGTGGGTACATTGGTACACCCCTGCAAGGTTTCAAACTATTCGAATAGCCTCATCCTAGGTTATGGACACGCTTGGGGAAGTCTTTCGAGAGTTAGACTATAACCTTTTAATTAAAACTTGTTGTGGGTGGTATGAACGGGTAATTCTTGCTATTGTTGTGGTGGCTATTGGGTTAGCCACTTCCAGGATGTCTTTATATTGTTATTATTGTCTTGTCTCGCTGTTATTTGAACAATAAAAACATATTGCAAAACTGCTTTCAAGTTACTACATTATTGCAAATGAAACTTGCTTTATGCTGAAAATAAACCTACAGCCTTCTCCTTCGATTAAAGCTTGCATGTAGCTATGTATAGGTTGTTACTTGTAAGTCTTGCGAGCACATTTTTGTACTCATTTGCATTGCTTAATTGTTGCAGAGGAGGTCGATCCCCAAGGGATTGACTATCGTGAGACGGACTTCGACTTTGACGACTAGGTTGGTGGCCCGGTCGGTTGCCTTGTGGGCTAAAGGCAAACCGTATGGCTTTTGCTTATTGCCATCTTATGGCTTTTGCTTGTTGCCATCTTATGGCCCAAGTCTTTTATCACTAACCCCAGTACTGAGGCACAGATGTTTCCTGTTCGTACTTTGTAGGTCCGTCGTGCGAGGAAGGAGGACATATGGCTTGTTGACTCCGGATGTTCTCGACACATGACTGGAGATTCTAGATGGTTCTCCTCCCTCACACGTGCATCCGGCAATGAATTGATCACATTTGGGGATGCTTCTACTGGGACCGTGACAGCCAAGGGCACAGTGCGCGTCAACAACAAGTTCATGCTCAAAGACGTCGCTTTGGTAAGTAAGCTGAGGTATAACCTTTTATCTGTTTCCTAGCTTCTTGATGAGGGCCTAGAAGTTAGATTTAAAAGTGGTGAGTGTAGAGTTTTAGACTCCTCGGGTGAGCTTGTCTTTGAGATCTCCAGGGTTGAGAGGATCTTTTGTGCTGATTTCAGTATCTCTTCTGTTTCTAGCCCTAGGTGTCTTGTGGCTTCTGACTCCCATGATCTAGTGTTGTGGCATCGTAGGCTTGGTCACATAGGCTTCGATCACTTGACTAGAGTCAGTTGCAATGACCTGATTAGAGGTTTGCCTAGGCTGAAGGCTATCAGAGACCTTGTTTGCTCACCCTGTAGACATGGTAAGATGGTTTCTGCTTCTCATCCACCTCTTATCTTAGTGATGACAGATGGACCTGGTCAGCTCTTGCACTTAGATACTGTTGGTCCTTCTAGAGTTCAGTCTGCAGGTGGGAAATGATATGTGCTTGTGATTGTGGATGATTACTCCAGGTATTCATGGGTTTATTTTCTAGTTTCTAAGGACAAGGCTTTTGGCTATTTTAGATAATTGGTCCTTAGACTTGCTGTTGACCTTCCTGGAACTTTGAGTGCCATTAGGAGTGACAATGGGACAGAATTGAAGAATTCTTTCTTTGCCACTTTCTGCACCGATAGGGGAATTGAGCACCAGTTCTCTTCTCCTAGAGTTCCCCAGCAGAATGGTATTGTAGAGAGGAAGAACATAACCCTTGTAGAGATGGCCAGGACCGTACTAGATGAGCATTCCACACCTAGGAGGTTTTGGGCTGAGGCGATCTGTACTGCTTGTTATATCTCTAATAGGGTATTCTTGAGATTTGTGATTGGCAAGACTTCTTTTGAGCTTAGATTTGGTCATAAGCCCAAAGTCTCTCATTTCAAGATTTTTAGTTGCAAGTGCTTCATTCTTAAACATGGCAACCTTGATAAATTTGAATCTAGATGTTCTGATGGCATATTTCTTGGATATCCTGCTCATTCTCGTGGCTATCATGCATTTAATTTTGACACGAACAAAATTGTTGAGACTTGCGAAGTCACTTTTGATGAGGCTAGTCCTGATACTAGACCCCATGCTACAGGTATATAGGGTCCTGATATTCGAGAAAGCATCTTCGTCGACGATGACTCTGAGGATGAGGACCCAATCCATCCTCCAGTCACTTCTGAGATGGTTGGAGAGCCTGGTTCTACTTCTCCAGTTTTAGCAGAGCAGCCTCCTCCTACCTTCATCGACGACCTGAGTGGCTCTGCTCCTACCTCTACAGTTTATGAGGTAGAGGCCACTTCTGCACCAGGACCTCCTCTTCACATTCAATGACAAACATCCACAGCGAGATCATTAGGGATCTCCATGAGCGAGTCACTCGCTCGTGTTTATTCTCTGATTCTCATGCACATTCTCGCTTTTGTCGCTTCTTTTGAACCCCGAGATGTCACCCATGCTTTATCTAATTCCTCTTGGGTCAATGCCATGCATGAAGAACTTGAAAATTTTGAAAGAAACAAAGTCTGGACCTTAGTTGAATCTCCACCTAATCATAATGTAATTGGAACAAAACGGGTTTTCAAAATAAGCAAAGTGAAGATGGGTTGGTAGTTCGCAACAGGGCTAGACTTGTAGCTCAAGGTTATTCCCAGGTAGAAGGCTTAGACTTTGAGGAGACCTTTGCTCCTGTAGCTAGATTAGAAGTCATTCGCATTTTGCTAGCATTTGCGGCATCCAAGGGCTTCAAGCTATTTCAAATGGATGTCAAAAGTGCTTTCTTGAATGGTTTCATAGAAGAAGAGGTCTTTATCAAGCAACCTCCTGGTTTTGAAAATCCCAAGTTCCCAAACCATATTTTTAAATTCTCCAAAACCTTGTATGGACTGAAGCAAGCCCCTAGAGCTTGGTATGATAGGCTTAAGAGTTTCTTGCTTAAAAATGATTTCAAAATAGGAATAGTTGATAAAACCTTGTTCACTCTCAGGCATGGCAGTAACTTTTTATTGGTTCAGATTTATGTGGATGATATCATATTCGGTGGTTGTTCTCATGCTTTGGTGTCTAGATTTTCAGATTCTATGAGCAGGGAATTCGAAATGAGCATGATGGACGAGTTGACCTTCTTCCTTGGTCTTCAAGTCAAGCAACTGAAAGAAGGCAGATTCATTCATCAAAGTAAGTACACAAAGGACCTTCTTCGGCGCTTCGATATGGGAAGCAGTAGGCCAATGTCTACTCCCATTGCCACAACCCTTTGTCTTTGGACCACGATGAGGATGGAGAGCCCATGGACCGAGAAGAATCTTTATGACATGATCGGCTCCTCCTCTACCTCATCGCATCGAGGTAGGACATACAATTTCTTTGTGTGTCTGTGCGCTCGATTTCGAACTTCTCCTCGAGCCTCTCATCGTCAAGCGGTCGTCGCATATTCAGGTATCTCCAAGACACTCTTGACTTTGGACTCTGGTATTATTCTTCTTCTGCTCTCTCTATTCGGGCTTTTTTCGATCTTGATTTTCTTTGGGTGTAGAGTGGATAGGAAGAGTACTTCTAGTTCTTATCATTTCTTAGGCACATCTCTTATCTCTTGGTCATGTAGGAAGCAGGTCTTACATTGCACAATCCTTCTTAGGCCGAGTATGTAGCTGCAGCCTGTAGTTGCTCTCAGGTTCTCTGGATCTTATCTACTCTTCGGGACTATGGGTTGTCTTTGGATAGTGTTCCTCTTTTCTGTGACAACACTAGTGCCATAAACATTGCCAAAAACCCAGTACAACATTCTAGGACTAAGCACATTGATATTCGATATCATTTTCTTAGAGACCATGTTAAGAAAGGTGATGTTGTGCTTCACTTTGTAGAGTCCGAGCAGCAGGATGCGGATATTTTCACTAAAGCTCTTGATTCTTCTCGTTTTGCTTCTTTGCGGGGAGAGTTGGGGGTTATTAGTTCTCTTGGCCTGCTTTGAGGGGGAGTTTGCTCTTTTTGCATTCATTGTGCCATAATGCTTTTTAAAATTCAGCAACTTGCATTATAATATAAACTTGTGGAGCTTTGATTATTATCCATGTATGACATGATTTCATACTTTATACCCTGCCATGTTGTGTGCTAGCTTGCTAGAATTCTTTTATGGCTTCTCTTGTATTGCTTAGCTTTTGCCATGCTAGCTTTACTTTCTGTGAAAAATTGAATCAAAACATGACTTCTTAGATCTTGTGACTAGTTTTGCTATAGTGATCCTCTTATGATTCATGCCATGTCATATAGGCTAAATTGAGTCTTGAACTTATTCTGAGTTTTAACTTGAGCTATGATAATTCTTAAGTAAAGCAAATACAAAAATGAGCTTTTCTGTGCAAAAAAACTGATCTCACCAATTCTTTCTTATGAGACTGCTTGCCATTGCACTAGGCGTGAACTCAGGGAGAGTTTTGGATGACCTAGACCACTCTTTTAAGCTTCATGCTTGAGATGGTCGCGGCAAGACTTGAGAACTAGCACAATGCTAAGAAAACAAAATTGTCAATTGATTGAAGCTTAGGAGGTAGTTGTGGATGGCTCCTAGTCCAGGACTTGCTTTACTAAGATAAAACCAATCGTTTTCAGCAAAATACTCAAAGTACTCTATTCCAATTGCTTGAACAATTTGATTCGTAATTAAACTGAATATGCTCAAAATTGACTCATTTGCTAGTGGACCAAGTTGTGCCTTTGCACGAAAACTGCGAGTATTTTACTTTTCAAATCACAAACTTATATTTTCTGGGAGATTACCAATGTGTTCATCAAGGGGGAGATTGTGGATATCATGGGGATATGTGCATGATATTAGGATGGTGTTACAATTGGCAATGGTGCTTTTGGTTTGAAGTTTCACGCGTTTTTGAAGATTAATAGTCTTTGTCAGAAGCGGTCGAGCCGTGGTCAATGGTGATCGAGCCAAACTGGCGATCGACCGCCGTTGAGCAATGATCTGGTCGATTTGGTGCTGATTGTTTGATATAATTGGTTAATTGTTTTTGGGATAGGTCATATCCTTGTGTGTCAATGCATAGGTGTTGCATATTGCATGTTTTGGCTAACGTGGGTCAAGTTGTGAAGAACTTGTTCCCGGATTCGTGTTTGCTTGTCTATTGCTGTACAGGTGGCTTGTTGGTCAACGACGGTCAAGGGCGAGGAGGATCGAGACTAAGCTTGGAGAGCTGAGGTCTAGAACGATCATGGATGCCGGGTGAGGTCGAGTGACTCAAGCATGGCGCAGAATGGACAAGGATGACCGAATGGGCAGTTCGGTGCGACTGGTTGGATCAAGCAGCGCGGGGGTCGGTGCAAGTGCCTTGGTGGTTCCGATGGGATTCGGACGAGAGAGACTTGCCGACATGATGAGAGCTGTTGATCAACCTACACGTGGCGAAGTAGGCGATTACTTCGACAAGATTGGACTCGGTCCATGGAGAAGGATCGAGAAGGGGTATTGTGGTAATTTCACCAAATACCGCCTTTGTGACTCTTGACTAAACCGCGGTGCGGGTCGGCGCTTGGAGAAGCGGTTTAGGTCAGTCGAAGATGAAGACGGCGCTTTAAAATACGTGCGTATGTGTCCCGTGTGTGTTGGGCCTTAACGGGAGCCCATTAGAGTTAATATTCTAGAAGCTAGGCCTCTCTATAAATAGGTGGTGGCTGCTGTCAAACAGTCGGAAGCACTTCATTTGGAGAAACCCTAGTTTATCTTAGGGATTAGAGAGGAGAGGAGAGGCTTAGCCTCTAGAGAGATGAGTTGAGGGTGTGCTCATGGAATGAGCTCTTGTCCTCCTTGAGGGAGTGGCTGTAACCAGCAACAATCGTGAATCAATCTGTGGATGATTATTCAAAGATGAGTCATCTTGTGTTCTTCCTTCTCTTTTGATGTTTTTGGGTGCTTCTTTGATCCTGTGGTTTTTGGTTAGTTTGTTGCCCTCATTTACCTTGATGTGATGTGTGGGAATACATCTAGGATCATCTAGATCATCAATCTCCCACGAGCAAGTTTTGGATCAAGTTTTTCGTTTTGCTCAGTTTTGAACCCTCCTTCAGTAAAATAGAAAAATGTCAAAACTTTGACATAGATCTAGACGATCGTTGCTTGGAATAGGTTCCAGATATCCTTGGAAAGGTGTGTTCCAAGTTTGGTCAAGTTTCATCGTGTAGATCAAAAGTTAGACCGATTTTCGTTTTGGTTTCGGGCTGTCTGCATTGTTTCTGGTCAGGGCCGGTCTGACCGCTCATCTGCCGCCGGTCTGACCACCCAATGAACGCCGGTCTGACCGCTCTAGTAGACTTGATCTCCATATTTTGGGTCTTCTGCTTTGGGGGTTAAATAGATTCAGCACAAGGCTTCCTCTGTTCTTCTACTGATCTTCTTAGCTTTCATAGCTATTGGAGAAAAGTTCGTGTTGAATCTATTCGAGGTGAAATTCAAGAAAGCGTCTATTCACCCCCCTCTAGTCATCTTTCCGGTCCTACAAAGTTTTTCTACGATAATACACTGGTCATAAGACATCCTACGACAAGTACCCAGTTTATCTTTACATTAGTTGAAAGGATGGTAACATCACCTAGTCAAAGCCTTTCCTCTCTGCACGTGGTCCCGCCCACTAGAAGGAACTTCTTAGAGTCGACTCGTTTCTCCCTTTTTGCTACCAATACAAAGAGCTTGGGTTCAAAAACATGGTCAAAATAATGTCAAGTCAACTCTTAGTACCTTATTTTATTTCTTCATTCATCTTTTTGAAAAATAAATTAAGGCGAGTATACTTTTTAAATTTGCTCGACTACTTTCGGTAACCTCGGTTTGTTTTAACTGGTCGGAGGAAGTTGCAACACCTAGTCGAAGACTTTCCTCTCTGCACGTGGTCCTGCCCAATAGAAGGAACTTCCTAGCGTCGTCCAGTTTCTAACTCTTGCTACCAGAGCGAACCTATTGAGTGCATTAAAATAGGTAGAACAAATTTTTTAAAGGAACTCCAGACGTTTATCTAACTCAAGTTGACCGTTCTTGATTTGATTATTCTGGTCGGAGATGGTAACATCACCTAGTCAAAGCCTTTCCTCTCTATACATGGTCCTACCCACTAGAAGGAACTTCCCAGTGTCGACTCATTCCTACTCTTTCGACCAGTGCATGATAATCGTGATCGAAAAACTACAAGTTAGCTAAACCTCTCTCTTTTACAAAACCCATTTAAACACTATTTACTCGGTTTATCTAAATAAACCAAGTAAATGGTCGGGGGCTAGGATAAAGTTATTAACTTGGCTTCAATTCTTAGTCTTGCTTTTTTTTCCATTCATTATCTTATGAGTTACTAACTACTAGACAAGATGATTTTCACGAAAAAGGAAGGGATATATATATCAACATCAACAAAAAATTGTCTTCATAGGACTCTGGACTCTGGTACAGACTGCTCTGGTGAAGGAGATCTTATCTGCATACCCTCCATGACTACCTCGTGATCGGTTTGTAATGTTATCATTAAGCGCCTCGTCTCGCTTGAGCGATGCATTTAAGTCGTCTATGACAGGTTGCAGATTAAGGTTGGGATCACGGGCTTTAAGTTTTGCCCGGACAAATCTTATTCCCTTTTTGATCGCATCCTTTATCGAATCGAATTGGTTAGCCTTCAGGGTAGTCACCAATTCCTGCAAAGTTCCGACTTGTTCGCCAATGGCACTTAAGTGGGCAGACAATGTGTCATCTCGAGGAGTAATCCCCTCAGCATGAAGCCCACCGAGTATATTGTTCAGAAGTAAAACATTGTCTTGAAGATTGATCTTCAAAGCCTTCATTTCCTCCTGATTGCGAGTCGAAACCTCGTGGAGTCGTTTTATTTGTACTACTTGTTCTGAAAAGAATGAGACCGATCAGATAAAATGACCTCGAGAGGAAAACACAACTAGTCGCAGGTAAAGATTTGCTTACCAACTAGTTGAGAATCCAACTTCTTGACTTCATTGGCGTGAACAGCGGTGTCCTTGAGGTAGCACTGCTCCCGCATCTGGGCCTCTTGGTCCTTCTCTGAAAATAAATAAGATTCAGAAAAGGAAAAAAAAGGTTGAAGGCGGTCTTAAGTTCAGCACTTACTGCTTAGTAGTCCCTACAACTTTTGGTTTGTAGAGTTTGCCTCCTGAAGCTTCTTCTGGAGATCTTCAACCTCCTCCTTTAGCTTTTTCATATCGACTTTCTCATAGTCGAGAGAATCAGCTAAAGTCTTCTCGTCACTCTTAAACCTGCAAAGGGAAAGAGTAGACGTCAGCACCAAACAAGCGGTCGTAAGTTCTTCTACGACCAAGATCTAGTTGTAAGTCATTCTACGACAAAACCCTGGTCATAAGCTCTTCTACGACCAGTACCTAGTTGTAAGATCTTCTATGACAAGCCCCACAAGTACTGTGTGAGTGGTCGAAACATAAAAGACTACGAAAAGCAGTTACGCTTTTTCCTATCGTAATTGGACAAGTTGCCTATTGCATTCAACAATAGTAACAATTTGCTCCAACGCTCTCTCATAGAGTAACAATTCTGCATAAGGCAACATTCTATTCCAGTTGGCCTGGTTCTCTAGAGCGTAGGTTCTCAACATATCTTCTAATATTTGATTTACTCTTTCTGTTTGCCTATCTGTCTGAGGATGGTAGGCTGTGCTGAAATTCAAATTTGTACCCAAAGCACTGTGCAACTTTTGCCAAAATCTAGAGGTGAATTGAGATCCTCGATCCGACACGATCTTCTTGGGTACTCCATGCTGACAAACTATCTTAGCCGTATACAACTCTGCAAGTCTTCCTCCCGAGTAAGTGGTCTTAACCGGGATGAAGCGTGCAACCTTTGTCAAGTGATCTACAATCACCTAGATAGAATCATATCCAGCTTGGATTCTTGGCAGACCAGTGATAAAGTCCACGCCAATTTCTTCCCATTTTCATTCGGGTATGTTCAAAGGTTGTAGGAGTCCGACGGGTCTTTGATGCTCGGCTTTAACTCGTTGACAGACATCACACTGGGCTACATACTTAGCGATTTTGCGCTTCATGCTAGGCCACTAGTACATTTTCTTGAGGTCTTGATACATCTTAGTGCTCCCAGTGTGAATGGAGTACAAGGTTTCATGAGCTTCCTTGAGTATCAACTGCTTGAGCTCTTCCTGGTCCAGTATACAAATGCGCTTATTGAACCAGACGGTTCCTTGTTCATCCTTGGAAAATCCTAAGGATTTATCCTTCCTCGTGTTTCTTTTGATCTCCAAGATGTCTACATCTTCTCTTTGGGCTTTTTGGATCTGATCTTGGAGAATTGGTTGCACTTGCAGAGCAGTTAGGTAACCTTTTTCAACCAATTCCAGTTTGAGCTTTTGAAATTCTTCGTATAATGCTGGCTGACTTTCCTTGATCATCAGTGTATTGTAGTGGACCCTCCTACTTAAAGTATCGGCTACCATATTAGCCTTTCCTGGATGGTAATGGATTCCCAAGTTGTAATCCTTAATAAATTCCAACCATCTTCTTTGCCTCATATTGAGATCAGGTTGAGTAAAAATGTACTTCAAGCTCTTATCGTCAGTGTAGACTTCACAGCGATTACCGATGAGGTAATGGCGCCATATCTTAGAAGCATGTACTACGGCAGCCAATTCTAGGTCATGAGTGGGGTAAATGACCTAATGAGGCTTTAACTGACGGAAAGCATAAGCTACTACCTTCCTTTCTTGCATTAGGACACAACCGAGACCTTGTCGTGAGGCATCACAGAAGACCTCAAAGTCCTTTTGGACATCAGGCAAGACCAGCACTGGAGCAGTGGTCAGGCGCCTCTTTAGCTCTTGAAAACTTTGCTCACATACCGATGTCCAAGCATACTTCTTTTCCTTCTTCAGCAACTGAGTGAGAGGTCTTGCTATCTTAGAGAACCCTTCTATAAACCTGCAGCAGTAGCCTGCCATACCAAGGAAGCTTCTGAGCCGAGGCACTGACTTCGGTGACTCCCAATTGAGCACATCCTTGACCTTGCTAGAATTGATGGCGACTCCTTCAGCCGACAAGAGGTTTCCCAAAAAGGTGACCTCCTTCATCCAAAACTCACACTTGTCGAACTTAGCATAGAGTTGGTGGCCTCTAAGCTCGTTTAGGACTAAGCGGAGGTGCTCTTCATGCTCTTCTTCACTGTGAGAGTACATTAGAATGTTCTCAATAAAGACAATGACGAACTTATCTAAATACTCCATGAATACTTTATTCATCAAGTTAAGTAAAATGGCGAGAGCATTGGTCAATCAAAAGACATGACCGTGTACTCATCTGATCCATAACGGGTCGAGAAAGCTGTCTTGGGGATGTCCTCTTGGCGAATTTTTAACTGGTGGTACCCTGACCTCAAATGTATCTTGGAGAACACCCCGACTCCTTTCAGTTGGTCGAACAGATTATCAATCCTGGGCAAATGGTACTTGTTCTTGATGGTGACCTCGTTGAGTGAGCGATAATCCACACACATCCGCTAGGTACCGTCCTTCTTTGCAACAAAGATCACTGGAGCTCTCCAAGGTGAAGAACTTGGTTTGATAAAACTTTTAGCTTGCAGCTCCTCAATTTGCTTCTCCAACTCGACCAAGTCGTCAATGGGCAAACGGTAAGGTCTTTTGAAATAGGAGCAGTTCCAAGAACGAGGTTGATGACGAACTCCAAGTCTCTATATGGTGGCATTCCAGGTAACTCATCCGGGAAGACGTCTGGGAACTCACTGACCACTGGGACCTCTTCTAAAGGTACATCCTTGACACTGTAGACCACTGCCTCTTCATGCTTCTTCGAGGAAGCTTCATATTCCACTTTAGTCCCAACTGGACTGACCAAGGTGATTCTCCTTCCCCCATAATCCATAATTGCTTGGTGATCCGTAAGCCAATCCATTCCCAAAATCACATGTAAGGACTTGGTGTCGATGATGATCAGGTTGGCTAGGAATTCTACCCCTTCTATGATCATCTTAACTTGTGGACAACCCTGGTTCGTACTTAACTCCGAACTGGGGGATTGAACCAACAAGGAGGTCTTAAGAGTTGAAACCTTCAACTGGTGCTTTGCAGCAAAAATCCGAGAAACAAATGAATGGGAAGCTCCAGAATCAAACAAAACAGTAGCAGGTACTGAATGTACTAGGAACTTACCTAGCACGACGTCCGAGGCTGTCTGGGCCTTTTTCTACTGTGACGTGTGACGAGGATATAACAATCCTCATCTTATTATATATATCTATAATTCATATTATGGATAATAATGACGTCATGTAACTCGTGAGTATACCCCTTAATAGCCATAAGGGAGAAGCTGGAGGTCGTAAGTTCTTCTACAACCACCTAGTAGTCGTAAGTCCTCTTACGACTACCCTATAGTCGTAAGACCTTTTACGACTATCCCATGATCGTAAGTTCTTCTCGATCGATGCGGGTCGTAAGATCTTCTCGACCACCACACAGTTGTAAGCTCTTCTCGACCGGTCCCTTATCGGCAGAGGCTTCTGAGACATGTGGGCTTAGTCGATCAAGAAATCTTCCGCACCATATTCAAAATATGGGCAGTAAATTATGCGGTTATTCTCTGGAATAATGGCACAATTTTAACTCCATTGTCATGGTGATAATTGTCTGGCAGCATGGGAACATTACTACTCCCATAATAACCTCTAGTAACGGCTCAATAATCTGGGACATTAAAGCAGTCTTTACACTGGAGGTGCAGCGGTACACCTTGAGGACTGTATAAAAGACAGAATCATCAGGACAATCGAGGCGATCCAAAGATCATTAGAAGTACAATTCTCTAGTCTTTGGCTCCATCTTGTAATCCAGCATACTCAATACATACACACAGTAGTAGGGTTGTTATTCTCCCAGGAGAAGGCCCGAACCTGTATAAAAATCCCTGTGTCTCCATCTCTGTGTGATTTCGAGCCTAGAGGAACCTCCGAATCAAACAATCTTTACGTAAGTTCAGTCCTAAAACACCGACAACCTCCTTGTTAAAATAGTCAGAGAGATACTGGCTGGGATATTGTGCCGCCGTCGAACATACAGTCATAACATGGTAGCATGGCCTATGCAGAAGAAGAGGCTTGTTGCAAGTGCATACGCAACTAGTGTGGCGTAGTGTGCACTCGTGGGTGATCCTCTCGCTGTTCATCCCACGGTGTCCTTTATCTCTGCATAGTATCTTTCAGAGTGTTTCAAACTTTCACTGCTGGTTCTGGTTGCACAACCGCTTGAACAGGTTCATCAAGTCCTTGTTGCGAAACTGCTTGTAGAAGTTGGCACCTAAGTACCTCACGCACCACCTGCTCTGCAGATCCGCCTAAGGAAGTGGTTCATTCTCTCCTTGTTGTAGTTAAGTTGTTGCACTCAGCAGGCCCGCATGCCGATCATGTTTGACGCATACGTTAGGACGGCCCTGTACAATAGAAATCCTCAAATTCCTCAGGAACCATAACTAGTTGTCTGTGTTCTCGCTTTCAACAAAATCCAATGCCCCGGGAAAAACTTGATTGTTCTCGTTCGTCGCTATTACAGTCAGTATCTGGGTCTTGTACTTTTCCAGTTAGGAATGTGTCATCCACGCACAAGATTGGACGACATTGCCGGAATGCGTTGTTGCATGGACAAAAGGCGAATAATGCTCGCTTCAATACCCTCTTATTGGCCCACTTTGGATGCGTGGAATCTTTAATGTCGATATGAGTATCAGGATTCTTGTCTTGTATAACTCGGAGTAGCCCAGAGAGGTTATGGTAGGAGTCCTCGAACGTACTGAACCTCAATTTCAATGTGTGGATATCATGGGGATATGCCCATGATCTTAGGATGATGAAACAATTGGCAATGTTGCTTTTGGTTTGAAGTTTCACGCGTTTTCGGCAAAGTTAAAAGGCTGGTCTTTGGCCATTTTGGAAATTTGGCTTTGCGTTAGTTTGAGTTCATAGGTTATAGTGCATATGTGTTGCATGTTGCATGTTTTCACCGTTTGCACCCGAACGTCGTCGCCGCCATGTTCCTCGCCGCCCGCCTAGTCGCGCCCTCCGTTACTAGCACATGCATCAGGTTCGTCTTGAGATTCTCTCTCTTTTGGTGCCCTCACCAACCCTCGCCGTGGCGCGTAGCACCGGCGAGCCCTAACCCGAGCCGCCGCCATCCTCCGGCCGACGTGGCATGCGCACGTCAGCGCCACATCACCACCGCTAGCCATGTCCCCGCCGCGTGGCAGCCCACGTTAGCGCTTGCGCCAGCACCACATCAGCCCTAGCACTGTTGCGTGAGCCGAGTTTACCGTGGACCTCTGAGCCCTCATGGGCCAAGTCCATAAAACCATGGCCCACCTGTCATTGACTCCCTCCCTTTTTCTTTAGAAAATAATTCAGCCAAAGATCTTTAATCCCATTGCTGACGTCACGATGACTCTATAAATTGCTTTTCCTTTTGAAAAACAATTCCATAAATTCCAAAATTTCCAAATTCATCTTTTCATGTAAATTTCAATGTTTCGAGAGATCGTGCTCCCTCGTTCGAGCTCCAATTCAAGTGATTCAAATTTCTAAATCCATCTAAAATAAAGATCTAGCTATCTATACTGAAATTATTTAATTTGAAGTTAATTGATTTTTATTTGAATTTGGCTCGTTTTCGCGTATAGATTTCGACGACTCCGGAGAACCTGAATTATTTGAAGAGTTAGATCATCAAGCATTTGAGAAAGTAAAGTTACATATTTGATCACGGTTGATCCCAATATTTCATGTTATTTAAATTCTGTTTTAAATTATTATTGCATGCGTATTTATATTCGAGTTATTTAAATTCCTTTTCTAAATTGTAGTTATTCTCAATTCCTTTGTATAGCTAAGCTTTGCCATTGAATTAGCATTCCTTGATACCGTAGCTAAAATCTAGTTGGTACATTAGTATGAACCAGAACAAGTTGAAAAACTTTATGCTTAGACAAAACTTAGATCAAAAGTATTGAATTCGGGGAGTTTTAGCCAAATGTTCAATCATGATTTAAATTGGGTTTGTTTTTACCATAGGAATTTCAGAAAACAATCTAACTTGGAAAATAAATAAAAATTAGTTTAGACCTAGGCGAAATGGACGTTTGGATGGTGCAAGTTGTTGCACGGGATCGATTCATTTCTATGATCGAGACTAGAGTTTTATTGGAAGTCACCCAAGTTGGTTAAGGACCGGTCTTCGAGGCGCATCATGCTAAGCTCCACCGCACTACCACAAGTGCAGGTGGGATTGGCTAGGCTAAATAATCTGCTGACATTCTCTAGTGGTTGTGCCATCTGGTTGTGTGGGTGTCGAATGACCAACTTTTATATACTTTCACATGGCGCAGAGAGGGCTTCCGGCGGATGGTTCAATCCAAAGGAAGTGAAACCTTAGCGGGCATAACTACGTTGGGATGACGCATTGTAAATGCCTTGTGATTTTTGCTTAGTCGCACGCCTTCGGAAGCGTGTCTTGGCCAACATGTTAAGCAAAATTATCTCTTGTAGGTAAAGTTGTTCCACCTCTGCAGAGTATAAAACTATTTGAATAGCCCACTACTATAGGAAGCCACATCACAGACGGTTCGGAATCATCATCACAGCGGTTTCCAACCGTCTATGTTTATTGATGCGTGATAACAGGATATTATCACGCACGGTTTTACTAAAAACCGCTCAGTGAAGGCTAATATCCGCAGCGGTTTGTACTTGAAAACCGCTCGTGATCGAGAATATCATGAGCGGTGCTCAATAAAAACCGTCTGTGATTAGTCCATTGACCGCAGTAAATTTTGAAGTTGGCGGCGTCCGACATATTTGATGTACTCCATCGTAAACAAGATTTTCACGATTAACAACATATCTAAAACGAAACTACCCACTGAAAAGTATTATGTACAACACACTACACTATGTTGTAACATCCTAAAGTTCTGTTACCAAATTTAAAATTAATAAAGTTATTATTTTATTGGATTATCTGAGTTTCAAAAGAATTCTCATGCCTTTCTTGAATTTGCTGGATTTTAAAAGTCAAAAAGATAATTTATTAAGTTTTCTGGGATTTTCTTGGATTTAAAGTAAAAAAAAAAAAAAATTAATTTCTTGAATTTTACGGTATTTAAAAATATTTTTCCTATTTTTCAGGAATTAAAAATAATTTATGTGAAAAAAATAAAGAGCCAACTTTGCATTGGAAATAATTTTATTAAGTTCAAAATAAGTAAAGGATTTTCTGAGAATTTTTCCTTAATTTTTAACTCTATTTGTTATTTTCTAAAAGGCTATTTGATTTCTTCCAATTTATGTGATTCAGAAAAGTATTACAAATCCGGAAACTTGTTTTGGGCCGAATCTTCCTTCCCGGCCCATCTTCTTTCCCTTTCTCCCTCCGCTCGGCCCGCTCCACACCGGCCCAGCTCAACCCACCCGGCCTTCTCTCCCTCCCTCTCCCCCTCTCTCACCGATAAGGGGCCCCACCTGTTGATGCATCTTCTCCCTCCAGTTTTCTTCTTCCCCAGCGCTCGAGCCAGGCCACCATTTTTGCTTGTGCAAGCTTGTGAAATCCTAGGATTCCCTCCCCTTTTATCCACGCGATCTTGTGCATTGAAACCCCCGATTCCCGCTGCCCCATTTTTGACCGTGGTCCTCTGTGACTCTCGTGCGGTTTCTTCAAAACGCGCGAAAGCAACCGCAAGTCTCGCCGCTCCTCCACACATAATCTCCTCACTCGGTCATCCTCTGCCTCTATAAAGAGGAGCCTTGTGTGCCCCTTCTCTTCCTCCTCCCATCCCCCGAATCTTGGTCTCTGTCTCGCATTCTGCTCTCTGCATTGCTCATTTGAACCCCACCAGCCGAGGCCCCTTCCACCATCGATTTCTTCACCGTCAGCAACGCTTCGGTGACATCGACCTCACCCTCGACACCGCATCGCCGCATTCTACCTCGGGCTCTACCTGCCTTCGCCGGAAGTCCACCGGAGCTTCGTCACCGTTTGCACCCGAACGTCGTCGCCGCCTTGTTCCTCGCCGCCCACCTAGTCGTGCCCTCCGTTACTAGCACATGCATCAGGTTCGTCTTGAGATTCTCTCTCTTTTGGTGCCCTCACCAACCTCGCCAGTGCCAGAGTAATGCGCGAGCCCTAACCCGCCGCCGCCATCCTCCGCCGGCGTGGCATCTTGCGTCGGCGCCACATCACCACCGCTAGCCATGTCCCCGCGGCGTGGCGTCACGTTAGCGCTTTTGCCAAAGACCACATCAGCCCTAGCACTGTTGCGTGAGCCGAGTCTACCGTGGACCTCTGAGCCCTCATGGGCCAAGTCCATAAAACCATGGCCCACCTGTCATTGACTCCCTCCCTTTTTCTTTAGAAAATAATTCAGTCAAAGATCTTTAATCCCATTGCTGACGTCACGATGACTCTATAAATTGCTTTTCCTTTTGAAAAACAATTCCATAAATTCCAAAATTTCCAAATTCATCTTTTCATGTAAATTTCAATGTTTCGAGAGATCGTGCTCCCTCGTTCGAGCTCCAATTCAAGTGATTCAAATTTCTAAATCCATCTAAAATAAAGATCTAGCTATCTATCTTTGAAATTATTTAATTTGAAGTTAATTGATTTTATTTGAATTTGGCTCGTTTTAGCGTATAGATTTAAGCGACTCAGGAGAACTGAATTATTTGAAGAGTTAGATCATCAAGCATTTGAGAAAGTAAAGTTACATATTTGATCACGGTTGACCCCAATATTTCATGTTATTTAAATTACATTTTAAATTATTATTGCATGCGTATTTATATTGAGTTATTTAAATTCCTTTTCTAAATTGTAGTTATTCTCAATTCCTTTGTATAGCTAAGCTTTGCCATTGAATTAGCATTCCTTGATACCGTAGCTAAAATCTAGTTGGTACATTAGTATGAACCAGAACAAGTTGAAAAACTTTATGCTTAGACAAAACTTAGACCAAAAGTATTGAATTCGGGGAGTTTTAGCCAAATGTTCAATCATGATTTAAATTGGGTTTGTTTTTACCATAGGAATTTCAGAAAACAATCTAACTTGGAAAATAAATAAAAATTAGTTTAGACCTAAGCGAAATGGACGTTTGGATGGTGCAAGTTGTTGTACGGGATCGATTCATTCCTATGATCGAGACTAGAGTTTTATTGGAAGTCACCCAAGTTGGTTAAGGACCGGTCTTCGAGGCGCATCATGCTAAGCTCCACCGCACTACCACAAGTCTGGAGTGGGATTGGCTAGGCTAAATAATCTGCAGCATTCTACCGTGGTTGTGCCATCTGGTTGTGTGGGTGTCAGAATGACCAACTTTTTATATATTTTCACATGGCGCAAGAGGGGGCTTCCGGCGGATAGTTCAATCCAAAGGAAGTGAAACCTTAGCGGGCATAACTACGTTGGGATGACGCATTGTAAATGCCTTGTGATTTTTGCTTAGTCGCACGCCTTCGGAAGCGTGTCTTGGCCGACATGTTAAGTGTGTCAGGATCGACGAAGAAAATGCTAAGCAAAGGTTTAATGCTCTAGGGCTCACCGCCTCCCTGCTCCTATTCTAACACTCCTTAATCCACCAGCTTCTCTTGTAATCTTTGTATAGATAGAAACTAGTGATACAAATCTTTTGCCCGAGCCTATCTTTGCCCGAGCCTACTTCATCGAGCCCGACACCTTTGGAGTGTACCATTTGTTTCATGCCGTGGAGGATTGGCATGAAGCAAAGGTACACTCAAGTGTGTCAGATCGACGAAGAAAATGCTAAGCAAAGGTTTAATGCTCTAGGCGCACCGCCTCCTGCTCCTATTCTAACACTCCTTAATCCACCATATTCTCTTGTGATCTTTGTATAGATAGAAACTAGTGATATAAATCTTTTGCAGAGCCTATCTTTGCAGAGCCTACTTCATCGAGCTCGACACCTTTGGAGTGTACCATTTGCTTTGTGCCGTGGAGGATTGGCACGAAGCAAAGGTACACTCAAGTGTGTCAAGATCGACGAAGAAAATGCTAAGCAAAGGTTTAATGCTCTAGGGCTCACCGCCTCCCTGCTCCTATTCTAACACTCCTTAATCCACCCGCTTCTCTTGTGATCTTTGTATAGATAGAAACTAGTGATATAAATCTTTTGCCGAGCCTATCTTTGCAGAGCCTACTTCATCGAGCTCGACACCTTTGGAGTGTACCATTTGCTTCGTCTTAGTAGAGGATTGGCACGAAGCAAAGGTACACTCAAGTGTATCAGGATCGACGAAGAAAATGCTAAGCAAAGGTCTAGAGATTAACAGTGCACAGCCACTATTCCAACATATTGATTGATGATATTATGTGCTCTCAGAAGGAGAGTAGCTAAAGAACAAGTCTTTGCCATCTCAATCCTATTGTCTATACTCTTCATTAAATGAATATGATAATATAAATTGAAACTATGAGCTCTAAACAATACTTTGTAAGCTGTCAAATGATCTCAATTGTGTGAAAACCATATTCAAGCATGCACAAAAACAAATTCAAGCATGCACAAAAGCAGATGGCAAATGAAAAGTTGAATGAGCTCATCTGAGACTACTAGAAGAATCACAAACTAGTCATTAGATTACCAACTAAAACCGAATACTCTCAATAGAAGCGAACATGAAGAATCGAGAATAACTAACTTTCAGAAAGTAACCAATTAACGATACATCATATTAGCGGTAGCAATATATGGTAGAGTAAGTAATACAATAGAGCTCAAGTATGAACTAACCATCACATTCAATCTCATTATAAGACGAGAGTTCATCAAAGAGCATGTCAACAAAACCCACCGATCAATTTGCAGCGAAAGTAACCAATTAATAGTAGATCATATTGACGGTAGCAAGTAATACAATAGAGCTCAAGTATGAACTAACTATCACATTCAATCTCGATTAAAAAGCGAGTTCATCAAAGAGCATGTCAACAAAGCCCATCGATCAATTTGCAACCGAAAGTAACCAATTAATAGTAGATCATATTGACAAGAGCAAGTAATACAATAGAGCTCAAGTATGAACTAACTATCACATTCAATCTCGATTATAAGGCGAGTTCATCACAGTATGTCAACAAAGCCCAGCGATCAATTTGCAGCGAGCGATGAGCTCAGCGAAAGTAACCAATTAACATTACATCATATTGTGATAGCAAGTAATATAATAGAGCTCAAGTATGAACTAACTATCACATTCAATCTCATTATAAGACAGAGTTCATCACGAGCATGTCAACAAAGCCCACTCATCAACAAAGCCGAAGCGCCACAGAGGAGCAATACTCACAGAGAGGATGCCGCACAAGAACTCACGGTGCAAGGAGGAGGCCGACACGGGAGGAGGGCGGCGCTGGGAGAAGGCAGTCTGAGAGGAGGAGGGCGGCACGGGAGAAGGCGGTCTGAGAGGAGGAGGCCAACAAGGGAGGAGGATGGCGTCGAGGTGGAGGCGGCGACATCGGGCTTCTGGCGGGGAGGTGAGCAGGCGCCGAGGTCGGGCGGCGGCACCGAGGTCGGCGCCGCCGAGTCATGGCAAGGCACCGAGGTTGAAGGCGCCGAGGTCGGGCGGCGATCGAGGTCGGGCGCCAATGTCGGGCGGCGACGCCGAGGTCGTGGTCGGCGGTGAACTACAAAGTGAGCCCTAAACCCTAGAGGAGGCGAACGAGCGGCGAGAGCCTAAGGCGCGGGAGAGGAAGTGACAAGTGAGATCAAAACCCTAGCGTTTCCGCCTTATAAAAAGTATATCACGCAGCGGTTTCTCATGAGAACAATGCAGGATATATCCTGAGCGGTTCTATAGTAGAACAAATGCGTGATATGGAACGTATCACCGACGGTTCTATAATAGAACCGTATGTGATATGGGCGTATCATAGACGGTTTTAACTAGAACCGCTGCAGGATTTCTTTCCTGAGCGGTTATACTACGGGCAAATGCGTGATAACTCTCTTTATTTTCGCGTGTCTCTTCGTCTTCATTTTCCGCATGTGTCTCTTCGTCTCACGATCACACGGTAGCGGCTTCATCTCTTCATTTTCCAACGTCGCTCTGACTCCCCAAATATCTCTTAGTCTCCGTTCGGCTTTAGAACTTGTTCTATATATAGATGTGTCCCTTCTACAATGTATTTCACACAACCTCCTTGATCCCTTTCTCCACAAAAAGCAAATGGTGCCTCCTCTTACAGACACGCGACTGTACACGCACCTCTCTCTCACAGACGTTGAATCGTCTTCCGGAAGAACACTATTTCAACAATGTCTTCACTCCTCCTCTGTCCGAGAATTTGCCGGGCGGGTGGCGGCCACCTTCCGCCGTCTTGACATCCTCCTCCGTCGTGTCTTCCGGGTGATCTCCCACTTTCGGCGAGTTTGGCGTCGTCGGCGTGGTCCTCCAAAACGGCGTTGCGTCTCGGGGAGGCATGCCGTCACTTGAGGCTATGTCGAGGCAAAGAAGCGATCGAGTCGACGGCCGAGACCCTCAAGCAAGAGAAGAGTGCCTATGGGCTCAATTCTTCTTGGTTCAACGATCCGAGGGTCTTGGGAGACACTTTCGAGCAAGCGCGTCGTGAGTGGACACATTCGAGCCGTTCGATCATGAACCGTCGCCCGACGCCACCGCCTCTGAAGTATTGAAGGCGGAGATAGCAACCTACCTCGCCACTAGATAGGTTTCTAGTTTTTAATCTTTTTGTAAGCGGTCGCCACGTTGTTTGGCTATATATATGAAAATTCCAAAATGAAAAAAAATATTTGGAGGTGAAGTTACTATATCTATTTGCCCATAGTAGGAGCTCCTCATCCCATCCGAGCTCGCAGATGTGGCGCTGGGAGGAGCAAAGCGGCGGTATGTAGGAGCAGATCTAAGTGGAGCCCGGCGGGGCCAAGTTCTTGATCCAAAGCGATGGAGAAGCGGAGCGATGGCGAAAGCGGCGGCGAGTGCGGCATATGATGAACCTGGCAGCGATGCGGCGATGAAGGGACACGGCGATGCGGCGAGAGGATGTGTCGCAGCTAGGATATCCTGAGCGGTTGTAACCTAAAACCGTATGTGATTGAGGGTTATCACGAGCACGGTTTGTTAATAGAACCGCTCAGGATAATTCCTGACAGTTCTATTTATCAACCGTCAGGATAGATTACTATCTGAGCGGTTCCAAAAATAAAATCGTGATAGTCGCCCGCCGCCACCGTGAGGTCGGGTGACCCAACACGAGCGGTTCCAAAGAAACCGTATGTGATGGGGCGTCTACTATAGCCTGTTTTGTAGTAGTGGCCGTATCCATGGTCATGAATATGCTGAGCAAAGCCACTCAAAGTTAGAATTTGGTTTTCATTTCAAAAGATGCTGACAAATGATCTTGGATAGTCTATCCAATTGGAAAATTGGGCGGTTCGCCATGTGATAGGAATGTATCATTCACCAGTTCCTGTATGGAGGTTATCTATAATAAAACTGTCATTTAAAACTTGATTTTAGCTATAGAATAAAAATCTTTGGAACTTAGTGAGAATATTGAAATATAAAATTTCGCTTTTTGCAAATTTAGTCATGTAAGCCTTCCTTTGATAAATTCTTGCATGCATTATAATATATTATTGGGTGTAACGTGCGGAGTACATTTATTTGTACTCACCCTTGCTTAATACATTGTTGTTCAGAGGAGTACTACAAGGAGAATGAGAACTTGGACGACTAGACTATCGAACCCGGGAGCGAAGGATCCCAGATTCTCTGTATTTCATACACTAGACCAGAAACAACTAGTGTACACAGTCAACAAAAGTGGATAGCATAACCATAAAATGTTATTTATTGATAATAATTAAAGACTGTTGCAAAAAGGGCAGAAAGCCAACAAGCAAAATACAGCAGAAGGAAAAGCAGTGAGGTAGGCCACACGATTCGCCACATGCAATCATCTGAGGCGTAGCCTAGTCGTCCAAGTTCTCATTCTCCTCGTAGTACTCTTCTCCTGATCAACAATTTATTAAGTAAGGTGAGTACAAATGAATGTACTCCGCAAGTTACACCCAATAACAGATTATAATGCATGCAAGGATTTTACAATGGGAGGTTTATATGGCTCAATTTGCATAACACGATATTTTTCATTTAAATATTCATACTAAGTTCTAAAGCAATTTACTCTATAGCTAAAATTTATTTTCTAAATCTAAATTTTTATAGTCATATAACATTCATCAACAAGTGGTGAAGGATACCCTTCTATCACATGGCTACCCGCCTAAATTGCCATTTAGATAAATCATTTGATAAAGTCTTTTAAAAACAAAATCAAGGTCAAACTTTGAGTGGCTTTGCTTAGCATGTTCATGATCGTGGACACGGCTATTCGAATAGCTCTTAACACTCTGCAGAGGTGATACAACTTTACCCACAAGAGATAATTGACTTATAATGTCCGTCTGACACACTGCCGGAGGTGTGCGACTAAGTCATCATCACAAAACTTTTACAATGCATCATCCCACCGTAGTCCCGCCTCGCTAAGGTTTCGCCCCCTTTGGATAGAAACACGTCGGGTTCAGGCCCCCTCTTGCGCCAAGTGGGAATACATAAAAGTAGGTCATAAAGACACCCATGCAACCGGATGATATAACCACGGTGAAATGATACAAATTATTTAGCCAGATTCCGCCCGCACAAGACATGTGGTAGTACGATGGGGCTTAGCAAGATACGGCTCTAAGACCGGTCCTTAACTGACTTGGGCAACTTTCCAAAATAACTCCTGGGCCTCGATCATAGAGATGACTCGATCCCGTGTATCAACGTGCACCATCCAACATCCATTTCGCCCAAGTCCAAACCCATTTTTATTTTATTTTACCAAGTTAAATCATTTTATAAACTCCTATGGTAAAGACAATACCATAGTATCATTTAAATCCCGGTGAATGGGGGCGAGAGAGAGGGTAGAAGGGAGAAAAGAGAGAGAATGAGAAGGGGCTCCGGGTGCTCGCCTTTATAGGCGTCGAGGGGGAGCGAGGAAGGGGATTGCGGCATGGGTGCACGAGCAGCTTCGGCCGGCGCAGAGCATGGGCAGGCACTCGAGGCGATGGGGGCAGGTGGAGGGGAAGAAATCGGGGGGAGCGGGGGTGGCAGAAAATCCGACATTTAATGCCTGTTGACGGTAGCGGCGAGGATGGGCGGAAGCGGCGACTTTCGCACGGCGTGATGCGGGCGTGAGGAGGCGGCATGGGGTGGCAACGGGCAGAAAGGGGAGAAGGAAGAGGAAGCTGACAGGCGGGCCTCGCCTGTCAGCGAGACGCGGGAGAGGCGCGACTCGGCTAGGCCAGGAGTGGGAGTTGGGCCGGGGAAAGGCTGCGCGGGGGAGAAAAGAGGGATTGGGCCGGAGAGATTCGGCCCGAAAAGATTTTGAGATTTTCAATTGGTTTTTGAATTACAGAAAATACAAAAACAAAAAAGGCTTTTTAGAAAATAAAATAAAAAAATACACCGAAATTCCTTGAATTATTTGGAACTTAATAAAATTATTTATAGCTTAACTTTAGCTTTTAATTTTGTAAATAAATTATTTTTGGCTTTCGGGCAAAAAGGGAAACCCTTTTTAAATTCCAGATTAACAAGAAAATAATTAAAATACTCTTTTTTGACTTTAAGTTCAAATAAAATCGAAAACTTGAATTAAAAACTTTTGAATTTAATTAAATTTTGATTAATTCATATTAAATTGCTTTTATTTTCTAAAATTTCAGGTTTAAGCTTTAACGATCCAATAAAATCAAATTGTTAATTCGAAAATTATCAAAAAGCCTCGAAAATCAGGATGTTACAAGGCTGCGCCCCCTAGACAATTGCCTGTGATGAATCGTGTGGCCTACCTTATTATTTTGCTTCCGCTGTACTTTGCTTTTGTCCTTATGCCATTTTGTAACAAACTTTAATTATTATGAATGAATCGCGTATTTTGGTTGTGCTATAATCTTTTGTTTGATTGTATACACTAATTGTTCCTGAACGAGTGTATAAGACACAGTGAATCTAGGATCATTCGCTCCTGGGTTCGACTGAAGTGGTATCAGAGCCATATCGACTATAGGTCGTAACCTAGTTAGAATGACCAATAGTTGGAAAACTTCAAAACTTATTTTATATAATAAGAAAAATAATTTGCTCTCTCCTCATCTTGGTCATCTATCTCTCCTTAGCTTCTTCATAGCAATTCTTTCTTATCTAATTCTCTTCTCACCATTTTACAATGTCAAATGGATCCTCTTTCCCTTGAAAATTTCTATAGATGGTCACACGTTTATTAACCATTATGTTCAAGACCACAAGACATGAAGCTGTCAAGAGGGCATCGTCATGCAAGAATCATCAAAGACCGTGAGCTGAAGATCACGATGTCAGCCAAACCATATAGTCTAAGTTTGCCATGGCTCATTTTGTGCATTAAGTCGCTTCATCAGTTTAAAAGTCTTGACCGAGTAGAACGTTGTATAAAGCTATTAAAGTTATTTGGAAAAGCTTTTGAGTTGGTTGTTTCATTTTGGGTTGCTTTCTTTTGCTATATCCCCTTAGTTTCTCCTCTTCTTTCCTCAGTCCTTGGAGATCTAGCAGATGGTGATTACTCGCAATGGCATTGGCAGCACCAGTAGTCAAGACAGAGAGAATGAGGATTATCAAGAGAAACAGATTCCGCAGCCACCACCCCCTCTAGCTAAAGGACCCGATTGATGCCAAATGATGGTCAACCAATCTCATCTGATTGAACTGCTCGTGTAATCGCTCAACAGCACACAGAACTTGCAAGCAGCAGTAGCAGCTCAACCTCAAGCTCATGCTCCACCTCAGCCAAGGGCCAACATATATGAGTTTATAAGGATGCGTCCTCCAACTTTTTCCAGCAGCACCGAGCCAATAGATGTCGATGATTGGCTTAGGGCAATCGGCAAGAAGCTGGATATTGCCCAATGCACTGATCGCGAGAGGGTTCTGTTCGCTTCTCACCAGCTAAATGGACCAGCATCAGAGTGGTGTGGCAATTTCACTCAGTCTCATGCTGATGCTCAAACTATCACTTGGAATAAGTTCGTGCAGGCCTTCCACCATGCTCACATCCCTTCAGGCATGTTGACCCCGAAGAAGAAAGAGTTCTACACCTTGCGTCAAGACAATTGCTCAGTCAACGAGTACTTATACAAGTTCAATAAGCTAGATCGCTATGCACCTGAAGATGTGGCCCCGATGAGATCAAGCAAGAACGTTTCTTGGAATGACTCAATGATGATCTCTCTGTCCGCCTCCTTGCTTAAGACTACACCGACTTTCAACAGTTGGTGAACAAGGCTATCCGTCAGTAGGGTAAGCACCTAGAGATGGAGAACTATAAGAGTAGGATGGCAACCCATAAGTTCAACTTTGGGGGTTTTTTCAAGCCCCGTACCACTCAGCCTTAGCCATCTCAGCACGGGAGATTCCAGTCTTCCTCGTCCAGAGCACCTGTGCCAGCCCAGCGCCCAAACAACTCCGGTTCCCGCAACACTTCTTTCGGATGCCATTTTCAAAGGAAGACCACTTCCTCAGTAGCAAGAGTTACTTGCTTCCATTGCAACGAGACAGGACACTATGCTAATAAGTTCCTGAAAAAGCAGCAACCCACAGCTTCGGCCAGGCCAACTCAGGGAATTCCAACCTTTGGTAGCCCCTCAAAGCCACCAGTTCAGTTCATGAAGGGACGTGTGAACCACGTCACAGTTGAAGAAGCTTAGACTGCACTAGATGTGGTCCTTGGTACGTTCCTTGTCGATTCAGTACCAGCATCAGTTTTATTTGATTTAAGAGCTTCGTATTCTTTTGTTTCGAATAAGTTTGTGGAAAATATGGGCTATCTCTCTCTCCCTTAGTTAAACATATGATAATCAATTCCTCAGGCTCAGAAATGAGGACTAGTTTCCTATACCCCAAACATTACATTGGAAATATCAGGAGTATCCTTCTCGGCGGACTTAATAGTCTTGCACTCCCAAGGATTAGATGTGATTCTTGGAATGGATTGGCTAGCCAAGAATCAAGGTTAGATAGACTGTGCCAATAGGTCTATCACCCTCACAAATGAACAAGGAATTAAAGTAGAATTCTGACCCGAGACCTCTGTTAGAGAAAGTTCTATCCTAACGAGGTTGAAGGAAGTAAAGTTAGAAGAAATACCAGTGGTGCAACAATACCCAGATATTTTTCCTGAAGAATTATCCTGGATGCCACCAGATAGGGACATTATGTTCCTAATTGACATAGTCCTAGGGATGACTCCGATTTCAAAGAGACCCTACAGCATGCCTGTAAATGAGTTAACAAAATTTAAGAAACAGATCGAAGAATTTCAAGGCAAATGTAATATTCAGCCAAGTCCGTCACATTAGGGATCACCGGGTACTATTTGTCAAAAAGAAAGACAACAATATGAGGATGTTCCCTACCACGCCGAGACGTACGAGGAGTACATCGAGTGGTACTCCACTCGGACGAGGGTTCGTTGCATCAGGGTCATGGACTACCCACCACGACATGAGGCCACGACGAGCGACACTTACCCCACCGAGCCGAACTCCACATTCCATCACGTGGTACATATTGAACGGTCTATACTTTTTATTTAATACACATGTTTTTGGTTTCTAACTTACTAATTCTGTGTACAGAACGATCTACAATGGGAGATGCACGAGTTGGCGACCTTCGTGCATAGTCTGACACTCAGGGAGCGCTTCAGCATGACGGTGTAGGAGATCAGAGAGGTCGTGGACCAGTTCCTAGGGAAGACAAGGTGAGGTATCCAGCTCACGTCGTGCCGTAGGCTGAGGGACGTGGTGGACCCACCTGTGCGTGGATGGGGGGTAAGGCACAGTGTGTCACACCCCATGGCTCCTCACCCAAACGTGGCGGGCGGGTCCTCGTGGCACCATGTCGAGAGTACCTCAGCACCAGCATAGTTTATAGGTACACCTGAAACACTTACGTTAGGTTGTTTATTTCGAACTACACTAGTTACTAATGACAATTTCTTCTAATAGGTCCTTAGTCTTTGTTTCGCACCAGGCGAGGACTCTGCCGAGCTTCTTATTTGTGATGCAAATGACGTGTATGTCTATCTTGTTTACAAGCATAACGTACTATTTTAGCATTTTCTTCTTATTTACATGCATAATGTATTGTTCCACAGGTCGTAGACCCCTATGGGACGAGGAGCTGGTGTCACAGGAGGGAGCACACTCCGGGGACTACGTGTTCGACCAGGAGTGGGTGCTATAGCGAGAGGGCGGTGGGCCTTCGCACAACAAGAGCAGCTATGTCTCCGTTGGGGCTTCACAGCTGCACGGTGCGCCTAGAGCGAGCCAGACGATGTAGCACCCTCTTAGGACACCCCCTTAGGCTACTCATGTTAGTCGGGTACCTCGATCGCCAGATCATTTGATGTACTCGCACCAGTGGTCGCAGCCGCCTAGGACCAGACCAAGGGCCACACGTGGGGTACACCCCAAGAGGGCCCGCGAGTAGATGCATAAGTCGTGTTATGTAAATATTAATTTATGTACGACTTACATTATGCTAGTCTCATGTTTCGATACTATTGATTCTTGTTGTGTGTACATGTAAAAGTGTGATGGAGTCGGCATCGCGACATCTCACATGACTGTAGTTCTAGCCTTTTTCGTACGCGAAATGACCCCACCCTGTTCGCAAAGTCATTATCTTTCTAAGATTTCGTTCGGTACTCTCAAATAAATCGGGGTTATTATTGTTATCGCGTCGTCGAAGCGGGTATTTTTGATATTGCGCCGCCGAAGGGGGCTATTTTTTATATTGTGCCGCCTAAAACACAATCCAAATATATTTAGTCACATCGAAACTCCTAAATTGTTCTCTACTTCGTATTTCCTAATCTTTTAGAAAATTATCGGTTGCGCGTATACTAAAAGATATTACCATCATTACAAACAAAATTAAATTTTGAAGAAGGGTTCTTGTCGCCATTTGATTTGGCAATGGACTCCTGTCGACATTTGAATTGTTTAAAAACATTGTCTCATCACTGTTGCAATAGTGACAGCCCTCCTGTCGCCACCAGTATTTGTATTTTTTTGACTATTTATTTTAGTAATTTGCACCGCCTCCGCGTCGCACCCAGACCTATCCAAATAGGCGCTTGGGCAAAGACGACCATTTAGGCACTGACCGATTCCTACTGTGTACTATTCGTGTCAGACGGGTCACCCCACTGCTAGGGTGGCGGCCCGCACCTGACTTGCGTCGGGCATTCAGAAGTAAATCTTAGAAACTGGCCCGGCCGTCTGCCGTCGGGCCAGATGTGGCTCGTTTAGGCCATCAGAACAAAAAAATAATAAAAAAATCCATAAAAATGAGAAAAATGTGTAGAATTCAGAAGTAGTCATGCTTTTTTTAAAAAAGAGAGACAATCATATTGAAAATGTAATAAAGAGCTTTATTGATGTCCAACTGGCCGCCTCGTTAAAATCTTCGCCAAGTAAAAACTTAAAATGAGAAAACATTGGCAAAGGAAAAAGAATACAACCTATAGCTCTACAATTCTACATACATGATACATCTTTGTTCTACGTGTCGGTGTCATTGTCTAAGTACAGATTTTCAAACACCACCTACAGCTCTGGATTTTCCACAGAGTATTGTATTCGTGAATCAGCTTGTTCCCAATCCTTCACAGTTAGAATGTAACATCCCAAATGTATTATTAGGGTTTGTTCAAGTATAATTATATGTGTAGAAATTAAAACTTTTTCTCACATCTTGAAAACCCCTAATCTCTCATGTAATTCTAGTCCACGAGTTGTGTAATCCAAAAACACAAAGCTCTGGTTGACCAAAAGTCAAACTCCTTTTCCAATTATCTTAAATCTTGTGCCAAACATTTGGAAATATTTTTCCTTGGTCCTAAAACTGATGTGGGGCCCCTCTGAAAAATATCACAAGTTGTAAAACTTGTTTGATAAATTTTGGAGGTAAAACAAATCCTTGAACAACCTTCATGAATTTCCTGAGAAAAATGCATTGCATAATAACCTCTGGAAATTTTATGTAAGGTTAATCTCATGGTCAGCAAGTTCCTGTTAAAATTTCATAAATTTTGGAGCTCAATTACTATTCCAAATAATTCTGCTAAGTTTAATTTGTTAAAAACTAAATTTAAAAGCCTACACTTGTTCCTTGGGCTAGCCACTTTCCCAAAGTGGTCCAACCCAACCGCCTCCTTAGCGCGTCAGACCTCCTCTCCACCTTGATCAGGTCGTAGCCGTTGGATTAACATCCAACCGCCACGACCTCCTCATGATCATCCGCCAGACCTCCCCGCCTCATCGAGGTCTTGGCCATTGGATCAAAATCCATGGCCTGACCTCCCATGAGCTCAAACCACCTTGACCTCCCTTTGCACTCACTTGAGGTCGTGAGCCGTTGGATCGGATCCAACAGCCCACGACCTCCTCCTCAAAATATCCAGCGCTCACAACCTCCCCATCTCATGTTGTGCACCGTTGGATTTAAAATCCACAGTCACGACCTCCTCCTTGTCTTGTCGCATTAGACCTCCCACAAGACGTGAGGTCGTAGCCCTTAGATTTAAATCTAAAGGCCATGATCTCCCTAGCGCGTTGCAAGCTCGGGACCTCCCCTCTTTTGATCGAGAACCGTTGGATCAAAAATCCAAAGGTCTGACCTCCCTTGCCTTCTGCATAGCGTCTCGAGACCTCCTCGCCTCTCATCACCATTAGATCTTAATCGATGGCCATAACCTCTTGTGCTTCTGGCGTAGTGCTAAGACCTCCCCTTTGGTTGTGCGCCCTTGGATTTAAATCCAAAGGCCATGACCTCCCCTCTTGTTCTTAAGTTAGGTATGCGGTTAAGACCTCACAGAGGTCCGCACCGTTGGATTGAAATCAACGCCTTGGACCTCTGTCCCTTTTTCCACGTCTTGCGATTGCAAGATGATGGAAATCGGAGGGTCACGACCTCCCTCCACCCAGATCAATGGTGTGATCTCCTCCTTCTCCTTTTAAAACTTCTGAGTTTGATTTAGATCGAGGGTCACGACCTCCCTCATTTCTAATCGGACGGTGGTGGGCAACTCTGTTCTTCTCCTAGCTCTGGCCACAGACGCCATGGCGATGGAGGAGGCGGTGATCTGTCTTGTCCCAACGGCTCTTTGCTGCGAGGCATTTAATGCGGTCGGTGCTTTTAGCCCCAAAGTCATTTGGCAGTGCTGCTCTGTCACCTCCACGTCTGCCCAAGCCGTGGACCTCCCTTGGGCTAAGCTCACCATGAGCTTAACCCGTGGTCGAGACCTCTTTTGCCCTAGCTATAAAACCCCCCCTGTTGCCCTTGGCTTCTTTTACACACCATTGAGCTTGGCCTTGCTGTATTTGGTGGAGCATCTCCTCCACCGACCTACCCTTTTTGGCGCCATTGTTGAAGTCCTTGGAGCTCCTCGGTGGCGGTGCTTATGTGGCTCCTCTTCAACCTCTTGTTCACTTTGTGCTCCCCAGACCTCCTGGAGTTAACCCTAACCCCATTTGGGTTGACATTTTCAGAAGAGGCCTAACTTGGAGCTTGGAGCTTGGAGCTTGGAGCTTGGAGTTGGCCGTGGAGCAACCCTTCTTCCCCAACTCGGGTCCTCCGTCCCCAACCTCCTCGGCACCTCCGCGACCTCCGGGTAACCCTCCGGTAGTCCGTGAATCTTGGCACCAGCGTGTATGTCGTTATGGAGCTTTTCTTGGGCACACGCTTAGATGTGCGATTGCGGAGCTCATTATCATTGTTTGTGTTTTGGCCGTGTGTTTTTTGCGCCAATCTTCGGCTCGTCGCCGTTCAGGGCCACCCCCGCAGCCGGGAATGGTCCTGGCGTGTGCGCAACACTATTGCGCACACGTTGGTGCCCTTGGATGGCGCCGGCGAGGTCCTCATCGCCGGCGTCGAGCCTTGGTAGCCTCTCGGGATTTTGTCGGACGACCATGGCACCGTGCCTTTGTCGTTAAGACAAAGACCTCCCCCATTTTTGGCTAATCACCTCCAATCATTGTAGCTTTTAATGTGTCCTTAGTGCTGCGTGCGAGGTGTTGTGCCGTCCATCTTAGGTCTACGGCCAGGACCTCCTCGGGGCCATCTTAGCCATCTTGGACCTCCCCTCGGGGTCCTCTTTGCAAAAGACCACCCCTGGTCTTTTGTAAGGACAACCCCTAGGACCTTCCTCCTTGCGATCTTGACTGCTAGGACCTCCTTGTGGGAGATCTTAGCCGTTGAGGTCCTCCCTGTGTTGATCTCCACCGTGTAGGACCTCCCCGAGGTCCTCTTAACCCTGTGGACCTCCTCGGGTAAATCTTAGCCGCCAGACCTCCCGGTGGAAAATCGGGCAGCTTAGGACCTCCCTTTGTTAGATCTTGGCCGTTCAGAACCACCCCAAGTGGATCTGAACCGCCCAGGACCTCTTTGTTGTTGTCTTGACCGTTAAGGTCCTCCCTGGGACAATCTAGACCATTAAGGTCCTCCCTTGGAAAATCTGGACCGTCCAGGACCTCCCTCGAGAGATCCTGACCGTGTAGATCTTCCTTGGGGAGATCTTGATAGTTTAGATCTTCCTTTGGAAGATCTCAGCCGTCCAGGACCTCCCTCGTTTGATCTGGACCGTCCCGGTCCTCCCTCTTGTGTTGTGGTTCGTTGGATGCGGTATCAACGGCCACGACCTCCCCTCTGTTGCGCGCAGCGTGGCAGGGAGGACATGAACCGTTAGATCCACGATCAACGGCCCGTGTTCTCTGGACCTGCGCAGGCGCGTGCGCGTTTTCCTCTGGAGGTCTTGGACCGTTTGATTTAGATCAACGGTTCACGTCCTCCCCCTCTCTTTTGGTTTTAGAAATTCCAGTAAGCACTTATTTATAAACTGAAAAATGTATGAACTTCAAAATATCATAACTAATTCATTCTAAATCCAAATGAAGTCATTTAAATTGTGTTAGCTCTGTCTTGAACTTGACTTTAATCCAAAAATGATTGTAAGTTGAGTTCAGCTCCAGAGCACAGTTTTGCCATTAGATTTTAAAACTCACTTTAAATATACACTCAAACTAATGCTTAACTTGTAAAATACATAACTAATGCTCTGTAGATTATTTTTGAGTGAATCCAACTTTGTTGGTTTCCTCTATTAATGAACTTACTACGAAAATTAGTTTTGAGCTCGTTGCTGTTATAAAAGTGAGGACTTGTGCATTACAATTTTGTTCAAGTTCTTGTTTTTGACAAATGGTAGAAAGTGCAATCTAGCTCCAAATGAGATGAACTCAATTGTGTTATTCATCTCATGAGGTCCTGGTTTTACAGTAAAATTTTAGCTTCACTTCTTTTCTAGAAAATGTTGCCTCATAATTAAATTAGTGAATAGTGCGGTTTGGTATTTTTAAATTTGAGCAGAATTGTTTTGCTCATATCTTTTGCATTGAGAATCCAAATCCATTGGTTCTTGTTGATAAATTCCTAAAATCACCCTCTTGCTGCTGTAGAAAATTCAGAGTGTTTGGAGTTTGTTTGCTGTGTTGTCCTTGTTGTTTTAAATCGTTCTTGTCGAATCTTTTTCGTCTTTTTCGATTAGGTGCCGGCGAGTGTATTGATCCGTGAGCGATCCTCGGCAACAATTTGTCCAGCAACAGTAAAGGCAAGCAGTTTGATCATTTCCATCATTGTCCCATTACTTTAAAGTCTAATATTTTGTTTAACTTGTATGTATGCATGCTTTTGTGTCAAAGTATTTTATCGTTTAGAGGTAGCTATTCCTATTGCATAGTTGCCCTAAATTGTTACCCCGCCACAAACCATAAGTTACTAATATATTTGGTGAATTAGAGCCGGTGATTTAAGTATGCTCTTTTATTGCTTTTACGGTGTCATGCTTAGCAATGCTTAGATAACGGTAGTAATGGGCGATCATCGACTTAGTCGATGGTCTTGATCACTCAAAACCGATTATTACTCCTATATGTCCGGCACTTGTGCTTTGATTAATTGTAAAATCAAAAACTGAAAATAAAAGATTGATTTAGACTTGGGCATATTGGATGGATGGCGTGGTTTTTGGATGTGGTGGTATGCCCGGGTCCCTAAGGACCGAGTACTTGGGTCACTAAGCCAGCGATTTTGCGTACTAACCACACGAGGGCATATGGAACCCTCTTGACTAAGTACTTTAGGCGGTGTTAATTGGGGTCTTTCGGTTGGTGTGTTTTTAAAGATAAAATGTGTGTGTGATGTGGGAGGAGCATTAGCTTAGGAAAGGTTGTGTGATGTCTCCTTCTCCCGTGGGTTGTGCGACTCGAATTAGCATTGTCCATTGGACATGTCTCGTAGGACTTAGCCGTCCAAGCACACCTAAGGTAGTGTGCTTAAAGGAAAGGCGATGCGGCGTGTGGTATGCAGTGGTACACCCTGCAGGATAAAACTATTGAATAGCCTCGCCCTAGGTTATGGACATGCTTGGTAAGGTCGTTCAAGACTAGACTACAACCTTTAATTAAAACTTGACATGGTTGGTATGAGCGGGAGTTCATGCTATTGTTTGTGGTGACTTGGGTTGGTCACTTCGAGGTTGTTCTTGTTGTTGTTACCATGTTATTTATCTCGTTGTTATTTCAACAATTAAAATGCTTTGTCAAATTGCCTTAAATCTATTATATTATTGCAAATGAAACTTGCTTTATGCTAAAATGAGTCCAAAGCCTCATCCACTTAAATAAAGCTTGCATGTAGCTATTTATAGTTCTGTTATCTCACACGTAAGTCTTGCGGAGTACTTTATGTACTCATCGCGTGGTTGTGGCATTTTTTGGCTTTTGTTGCAGAGGAAGGAGGTGAGCCCCAAGGGCTTCACTCTTGCGAGATGTGCCGGGTTTGACGACTAGCTTGGCGGTCGGTTAGTTACCTTGTGGGTAAAGGCACACTAATTGGCTTTTGTTATGGCCATCTTATGGCACTTTTGCTTCATTGTGTATCTTTGTAGTCTTGTTGTTATTTGGCGAAGGCCCTCTTTTGTAATGACCTATTCCTTTATTAGTATTAACCGGTTTGTTGCTTATGTACTATGTGTTGTATGGAATTGATACATTCTCTTGTTGTGAGGTATGTATCTTGCATTCAGGAAGTATACATCTCTCGAGACCGGTTTATTTGGTTGATAATACTAGGGTCAATTGGATGACTAAGTATTATGAGCTTAATAAATCCGGTGCTCCTAAAAGTTGGTATCGAGCTATCTTGACCGTAGTAACGCAAGCTTGTAAATCTTTAGGGTATTTTGAAAACCTAATTTCAAAGTATCAAATGAGTTTTGAAAGCTTAAGAAAATTCACAGATTTTACTCCTCGTCTATCTTAGCTTTCTCTTCTCATCTCCCTCTAATTTAAGTTGTAAAAGTTGTTTTCCTCTCTTCCCTTCTACAAAATAGTTGTTATCGATTAATGGGGTTTTGGGAAATCAATGAGTTTGGCAAATTGAAGTGTTAGCTGCCCATCTACAAGGTTTTGAAGCTTCTGGAATGGCCAATTTCGACTGGAAGCTTGGATGCAAAATCTGGACAGCAAGCGTCAATTTCCGGACAGCAAGCTCAAAGGTTCTAAATAAGGTAGAAAATGAGAGGTTAAGTCGACTAAAATTTGTGGGAATAAAAGGGTAAGATGTGATACTAGTTAGCTAAGTATCTAGCACTTATTTCGCTGCATTAACCTTGCTCTCTAATAGTTTAGATCTCATCTTACAATCTGATTTTTAATCTTCTCAACCAATTACTCGTTCATTCAATACAAGTTAGTTGTGTTGGGAAGTTGGCCTTTAATCTTATGTCTTCCTTGCTGTTTTGGAGTCATTTTGGGAGCTTTTAAAGTGCATTTCCTCGCTGTTTTTGCTTCTCCTTTATTATGCTCCCTATAACTTCTTTTATTCTCCTTGTTTCATTAGTTTACATTTACTATCATCTAATCCGTTATTAACTTCGGTGAGGGATTTGTACTATCTATTTTGTTGGCCTTGGTTAGGGTGATGTTCCGTTCCTAGTCGTTGGCATCCTTTTCGCTTTCTTCAACTTCTAGTCCTTGGGTTTCGTGTTAACCCATCTCGTTAAATAGCAGGATGTGCAGGCGGACCCGGCGGATTAGGTCGACAAAAGTGGTTGGGATGAAAATCCTCCTTTTGCCTTAGGCCGTGTGGCGAAGAAGGGCATTTAAATCGATGATTGCGAACTAGGAAAAGTCAAGGTTTGTCGGCGTTGTGGTGAGGAAGGACACTCTGACAACGATGTACCACACCTGTGCAAAGCGTGACAAAGACCACTTACCCGGAGATTGTCCGTTTGCCAAAGTTACTTGTTTCGCTGAGGAAGCGATCACTATCCCAAGGAGTGTAGCATGAACACGGTGATTGCCAAGTCATTGGGCTATGATCGTTTCTTCGGTCATCTGCAAGCATCGCAATCGCCAATGCCTCCAAATCGAGAAGTTCTTGGGTGATTTATGCGAGGAGTTTGGGACAAATTACGATCCATGCCTTCCGACTTTCGACTTGTGGTGAAAATCTGTTGTTGCTATGGGCGTAAAAGAAAGTCGAGGATCGTCGCGGGTGTCAAGAGAGGACTCGTGGTGACTCCGGCAAGGTCGCCGGTGTCACTTGTTTCTTCTGCAATCTCAAGGGCCATTATGCTAATAATTGTCCTAAAAGCTTCAAACAACCCCTCGTCGTTCATGGTAGTGCCTCCATCACGTGCACTGCCGGAGTCGGCAAGGTGGTCCCCGCAAATTAGATGCCGAGATCACTTGTTTCTTTTGTAGCAAGAAAGGGCACTACACCAACAATTGCCCTTTAAAGCAGCACAAGATCGTTTGTAATCCAGTCGACTCCATCTTAGCTGAGAAAGCTCTGGAGGCACCTGACGTCGTGTTAGGTACGCTTCTCGCTAACTCTTGCTCGGATATTATTTTATTCGATTCAGGAGCATCTCATCTTTTTGTACCTCGATCTTTTTTTCTTTGTTGGTGGTCTCCTTTTCGCTCCTTTGATTGGTTTCGTTGCTCATTCACTCTCCGGTTTGGAGTTGAGAGCTAAGTCCGAGTGTCGGAATGTCCTGTTGAGATTGAGGAAGTGGAATCCATGCCAAAAATTACCTCTAAACCTGTGCAAACCATTGAAATGGATTGGTTGTCTCCACGTATGGGATAAATCGATTGCACCAGAAGCTTATCTACCTCACAAGTCCCTTCGGTGAGCGGGTTCATTGTCACGAGCCGCAAGGTCCACATCTTTTCACTCTTAAAGCAAAGCGGCTCGGATATTCGTGAAGTTCGGCGGTGTGTGACTTCGTCAATGTCTTTCCCGAAGATCTTAGGAGATGCCTCCGTTCGAGAACTTCGAGTCGTCATCAAGATGGTACCGTGATCGCCCGATTTCAAAAAAGGTCTACTAGTCTGCATCGAACCCCAAGAAAATAACGATGTCATCGGGTTGTCATCAGCCGTGTGACGAAAGTGGCACCATTCCTTCCCTATACATCTAAGGGCATCACATAAGCTGTTATTTCCTCCAACTCCATGGCCTAAACGGCCATAATCCTTTGTAAGAGACTAGCTGCGGAGGGATGACTCCGTATAGCTAGTTAACCGACCAAGGTCTCGTTTGTTAGTGGAGTAACCAGACAAATTGCTCCACCAACTAAGAACGACCTTAGTCCTCTAAGATAGCTAGGCTGCGGAGGATGACTCAGTAAAGCTAGTTAGCGGTGAGATCCGTTATTCTTGGAATTAACCAAATAAATCGCTCGAATTAACCGGACAAGTTGTTAGGAATTAACCGAACAAATCATTCCACCAACTAACAACGGCCATGCACCACCAACCATCGAATCAAGAACAAGCTCTCGGTCTGTCAAAAATAACCTTCTTGTAGGTTTTCCAAAGGATCTCTACATATTCGTGATCGTAAATTTGCACGGTGTCTTGAAGACAATCGTCTTGATCGTGCTTCTCTGCTCACGTCTCAATTTTGGCATAGCCTATAAGAGGCTACGAACTCGAGTTTCTTCGGATCGACTTACCTCATCAAACCGATGGTCGACCGAAAGGGCCATCAACATTTAAATCGTTATGGGCGAGTTAGCTCCTCGTCGTGGATCCTTACGCGTTATCGAAAGAAAGGGCTATCGCCTATAAGATTGAAATTACTGCGCCCTTGAGGGATACATGATGTGTTCCATGCGCCCACGTTCAAAGAAGTGCCTTCGTGTTCTAAGCAGGAAGCTCGTTGGAAATTCTTGTTGTGCAAGAAGTTGGGTCGGAATTGTGACCTAACGAGAAGCAATGCAATAAAACAAATCAAATAAGATCGGCTCGTCAAGAAACGAGTGGGAGCAATATGTAACTAAATAAAGTGTTGGTTGGGTGAACATAGTTAGAGAATTAGGTCGATACAACAAAAATATTATAAATGGATAAGAGTCTTAAAGAAAGGTTCAGTATCTTTGAAGAAGCTAAGCGAAGATCAAGGAATCGTGTCCTCAAGATCCTAAAAGTTCAATGGCTAAATCATTACGTGGATGAAGTTGCTTGGAAGCGGAAAGACTACCCATCTTCCTTCACTTTGAGCCAAAATCTCGGGACGAGATTTTTGTAAGGGAGATTTTGTAACATCCCAAATGTATTATTAGGGTTTGTTCAAGTATAATTATATGTGTAGAAATTAAAACTTTTCTCACATCTTGAAAACCCTAATCTCTCATGTAATTCTAGTCCACGAGTTGTGTAATCCAAAACACAAACTCGGTTGACCAAAAGTCAAACTCCTTTTCCAATTATCTTAAATCTTGTGCCAAACATTTGGAAATATTTTTCCTTGGTCCTAAAACTGATGTGGGGCCCCTCTGAAAAATATCACAAGTTGTAAAACTTGTTTGATAAATTTTGGAGGTAAAACAAATCCTTGAACAACCTTCATGAATTTCCTGAGAAAAATGCATTGCATAATAACCTCTGGAAATTTTATGTAAGGTTAATCTCATGGTCAGCAAGTTCCTGTTAAAATTTCATAAATTTTGGAGCTCAATTACTATTCCAAATAATTCTGCTAAGTTTCAGCTGTTAAAAACTAAATTTAAAAGCCTACACTGTTCCTTGGGCTAGCCACTTTCCCAAAGCTGGTCCAACCCAACCGCCTCCCTTAGCGCGTCAGACCTCCTCTCCACCTTGATCAGGTCGTAGCCGTTGGATTAACATCCAACCGCCACGACCTCCTCATGATCAATACCGCCAGACCTCCCGCCTCATCGGTCTTGGCCGTGGATCAAAATCCATGGCCTCGACCTCCCATGAGCTCAAACCACCTTGACCTCCTTTTGCACTCACTTGAGGTCGTGGCCGTTGGATCGGATCCAACGACCCACGACCTCCTCCCTCAAAATATCCGGCGCTCACAACCTCCCCATCTCATGTTGTGCACCGTTGGATTTAAAATCCACAGTCACGACCTCCTCCTTGTCTTGTCGCATTAGACCTCCCACAAGACGTGAGGTCGTAGCCCTTAGATTTAAATCTAAAGGCCATGATCTCCTGGCGCGTGCGCAAGCTCAGACCTCCCTCTTTTGATCGAACCGTTGGATCAAAAATCCAAAGGTCTGACCTCCTTGCCTTCTCGCGCATAGCGTCTCGGACCTCCCTTGCCCTCTCATCACCATTAGATCTTAATCGATGGCCATAACCTCTTGTGCTTCTGGCGTAGTGCTAAGACCTCCCCTTTGGTTGTGCGCCCTTGGATTTAAATCCAAAGGCCATGACCTCCCCTCTTGTTCTTAAGTTAGGTATGCGGTTAAGACCTCACAGAGGTCCGCACCGTTGGATTGAAATCCAACGCCTTGGACCTCTGTCCCTTTTTCCACGCAAGATTCAAGATGATGGAAATCGGAGGGTCACGACCTCCCGGCCAGATCAATGGCTGTGATCTCCTCCTTCTCCTTTTAAAACTTACTGCTTTGATTTAGATCGAGGGTCACGACCTCCCTCATTTCTAATCGGACGGTGGTGGCAACTCTGTTCTTCTCCTAGCTCTGGGCAGACGCCATGGCGATGGAGGAGGCGGTGATCTGTCTTGTCCCAGCGGCTCTTTACTGCAGCATTTAATGCGGTCGGTGCTTTTAGCCCCAAAGTCATTTGTGGCAGCTCTGCTCTGTCACCTCCACGTCTGTCCAAGCCGTGGACCTCCCTTAGGCTAAGCTCACCATGAGCTTAACCCGTGGTCGAGACCTCTTTTGCCCTAGCTATAAAACCCCCACTGTTGCCCTTGGCTTCTTTTACACACCATTGAGCTTGGCCTTGCTGCTTTGGTGAGCATCTCCTCCACTGACCTACCCTTTTTGGCCGCCATTGTTGAAGTCCTTGGAGCTCCTCGGTGGCAGTGCTTATGTGGCTCCCTCTTCAACCTCTTGTTCACTTTGTGCTCCCCAGACCTCCTGGAGTTAACCCTAACCCCATTTGGGTTGACATTTTCAGAAGAGGCCTAACTTGGAGCTTGAAGCTTGGAGCTTGGAGCTTGGAGCTTGGAGTTGGCCGTGGAGCAACCCTTCTTCCCCAACTCGGGTCCTCCACGTCCCCAACCTCCTCAGCACCTCCGCGACCTCCAGGTAACCCTCCTGGTAGTCCTGTGAATCTTGGCACCGCGTGTATGTCGTTGCGGAGCTTTTCTTGGGCACACGCTTGGATGTCTGTTGCGGAGCTCATTATCGCTGTTTGTGTTTTGGCCGTGTGTTTTTTGCCGCCAATCTTGACTCGTCGCCGTTCAGAGCCACCCGCGGTAGGGAATGGTTACGGCGTGCAAGAACACTATTGCGCACACGTTGGTGCTCTGGATGGCGCCGGCGAGGTCCTCATCGCCGGCGTCGAGCCTTGGTAGCCTCTCGGGATTTTGTCGGACGACCATGGCACCGTGCCTTTGTCGTTAAGACAAAGACCTCCCCATTTTGGCTAATCACCTCCAATCATTGTAGCTTTTAATGTGTCCTTAGTCTTTGCGGCGCGAGGTCTTGTGCCGTCCATCTTAGGTCACGGCCGGGACCTCCTGGGCCATCTTAGCCATCTTGGACCTCCCTCGGGGTCCTCTTTGCAAAGACCACCCCGGTCTTTTGTAAGGACAACCCCTAGGACCTTCCTCCTTGCGATCTTGACCGCTAGGACCTCCTTGTGGGAGATCTTAGCCGTTGAGGTCCTCCTGTGTTGATCTCCACCATGTAGGACCTCCCGAGGTCCTCTTAACCTGTGGACCTCCTCGGGTAAATCTTAGCCGCCCAGACCTCCCGGTGGAAATCTGAGCCGCTTAGGACCTCCTTTGTTAGATCTTGGCCGTTCGAACCACCCCAAGTGGATCTGAACCGCCTGTAACCTCTTTGTTGTTGTCTTGACCGTTAAGGTCCTCCACGGGACAATCTAGACCATTAAGGTCCTCCCTTGAAAAATCTGGACCGTCCGGGACCTCCTCGAGAGGTCCCGACTGTAGATCTTCCTTGGGGAGATCTTGATAGTTTAGATCTTCCTTTGGAAGATCTCACCGTCAGGACCTCCCTCGTTTGATCTGGACCGTCCGGTCCTCCCTCTTGTGTTGTGGTTAGTTGGATGCGGTATCAGCGGCCACGACCTCCCTCTTCCAAGCTTGGCGTGGCGGGGAGGACATGAACCGTTGGATCCACGATCAGCGGCCCGTGTTCTCTGGACTGCTTGTGACAGCGTCTGGCGTTTTCCTCTGGAGGTCTTGGACCGTTTGATTTAGATCAACGGTTCACGTCCTCCCCTCTCTTTGGTTTTAGAAATTCCAAGAAGCACTTATTTATAAACCGAAAAAAGGTATGAACTTCAAAATATCATAACTAATTCATTCTAAATCCAAATGAAGTCATTTAAATTGTGTTAGCTCTGTCTTGAACTTGACTTTAATCCAAAAATGATTGTAAGTTGAGTTCAGCTCCAGAGCTGATTTTGCCATTAGATTTTAAAACTCACTTTAAATATACACTCAAACTAATGCTTAACTTGTAAAATACATAACTAATGCTCTGTAGATTATTTTTGAGTGAATCCAACTTTGTTGGTTTCCTCTATTAATGAACTTACTACGAAAATTAGTTTTGAGCTCGTTGCTATTATAAAAATGAGGACTTGTGCATTACAATTTTGTTCAAGTTCTTGTTTTTGAGAAATGGTAGAAAGTGCAATCTAGCTCCAAATGAGATGAACTCAATTGTGTTATTCATCTCATGAGGTGCTGGTTTTACAGTAAAATTTTAGCTTCACTTCTTTTCTAGAAAATGTTGCCTCATAATTAAATTAGTGAATAGTGCGGTTTGGTATTTTTAGAAATTTGAGCAGAATTGTTTTGCTCATATCTTTTGCATTGAGAATCCAAATCCATTGGTTCTTGTTGCTAAATTCCTAAAATCACCCTCTTGCTGCTGTAGAAAATTCAGAGTGTTTGGAGTTTGTTTGCTGTGTTGTCCTTGTTGTTTTTCGTTCTTATCGAATCTTTTCGTCTTTTTCGATTAGGTGGCGGCGAGTGTATTGATCCGTGGCGATCCTTGGCAACAATTTGTCCAGCAACAGTAAAGGCAAGCAGTTTGATCATTTCCATCATTGTCCCATTACTTTAAAGTCTAATATTTTGTTTAACTTGTATGTATGCATGCTTTTGTGTCAAAGTATTTTATCGTTTAGAGGTAGCTATTCCTATTGCATAGTTGCCCTAAATTGTTACCCCGCCACAAACCATAAGTTACTAATATCGATGGTGAATTAGAGCCGGTGATTTAAGTATGCTCTTTTATTGCTTTTACGGTGTCATGCTTAGCAATGCTTAGATAACGGTAGTAATGGGCGATCATCGACTTAGTCGATGGTCTTGATCACTCAAAATTGATTATTACTCCTATATGTCCAGACTTGTGCTTTGATTAATTGTAAAATCAAAACTGAAAATAAAAGATTGATTTAGACTTGGGCATATTGGATGGATGGCGTGGTTTTTGGATGTGGTGGTATGTCGGGTCCCTAAGGACCGAAAGTACTTGGGTCACTAAGTTGCGATTTTGCGTACTAACCACACGAGGGCATATGGAACCCTCTTGACTAAGTACTTTGGGCGGTGTTAATTGGGGTCGCTTTCGGTTGGTGTGTTTTAAAGATAAAATGTGTGTGTGATGTGGGAGGGAGCATTAGCTTAGGGAAGGTTGTGTGATGTCTCCTTCTCCCCGTGGGTTGTGCGACTCGAATTAGCATTGTCCATTGGAAATGTCTCGTAGGACTTAATGCGGCTTGAACACCTAAGGTAGTGTGCTTAAAGGAAAGGCGATCGGCGTGTGGATGCAGTGGTACACCTGCGCAGGATAAAACTATTGAATAGCCTCGCCCTAGGTTATGGACATGCTTGGTAAGGTCGTTCAAGACTAGACTACAACCTTTAATTAAAACTTGACATGGTTGGTATGAATGGGGAGTTCATGCTATTGTTTGTGGTGACTTGGGTTGGTCACTTCCAGGTTGTTCTTGTTGTTGTTACCATGTTATTTATCTCGTTGTTATTTCAACAATTAAAATGCTTTGTCAAATTGCCTTCAATCTATTATATTATTGCAAATGAAACTTGCTTTATGCTAAAATGAGTCCAAAGCCTCATCCACTTAAATAAAGCTTGCATGTAGCTATTTATAGTTCTGTTATCTCACACGTAAGTCTTGCGGAGTACTTTATGTACTCATCCGCGTGGTTGTGGCATTTTTTGGCTTTTGTTGCGAGAGGAAGGAGGTGAGCCCAAGGGCTTCACTCTTTGAGATGTGCCGGGTTTGACGACTAGCTTGGCGGTCCGGTTAGTTGCCTTGTGGGTAAAGGCACACTAATTGGCTTTTGTTTTGGCCATCTTATGGCACTTTTGCTTCATTGTGTATCTTTGTAGTCTTGTTGTTATTTGGCGAAGGCCCTCTTTGTAATGACCTATTCCTTTATTAGTATTAACTTCGGTTTGTTGCTTATGTACTATGTGTTGTATGGAATTGATACATTCTCTTGTTGTGAGGTATGTATCTTGCATTCAGGAAGTATACATCTCTCGAGGCCAAGTTTATTTGGTTGATAATACTAGGGTCAATTGGATGACTAAGTATTATGAGCTTAATAAATCCGGATGCTGACATAGAAAGATCTCCACCATCTCACTTGTGAGACTTGTTCTTCGCTCCTCCAATATCCTTCTAGAAAGATTAAAAGCAGTCTCGGAGGAAACCGTAAAGATATGAACAATCAACACATCACGTGCAAGTATGGATAGCACGGGATATGTTAAGTTATGGGTTTACCACCATTGCAAGATGTCGAAGCCTTCTGAGTTGAAATCCACCGTATCGTTGTCCAGATAGGTGGATAGTTCTCCGCTCCTTGTGGGTCTTGGCTGAGCAGACGTTGGTGTAGAAGAAGAAGAAGAAGCCCTGTACCTGAACTTGACGGAAGAGTCGCGCCCCACATATATGTCTTCCCACTTGAGGTGGGGGCTACTGGAGGTCGTTACGAACGGACTCCTCTGAACCTATTTTCATACTTTTGGTAAATCTCGTATAACCGAGAATAAACTTCTACAAAATAGTCAGTATAGTCTAGCCCCATAGCATCACTAAGAAGATCAAGTACAGTATCAAATGCATCAATTTTAGCCCTAGGATCTAAAAGAAATGCAAAAGTATATAGGTAAGGGATTTCTCTCCTATATTTAAGGTATTTAGATTTTATGGAAACAACAATGTCATTGGCTCGCCCTTCGACCACGATTCCGCTTCCTTCTTTGCCGCGTGCTTGCGTCTTGCCAAATGTCGTCTGCGTCTTTGTGTCGTCTGGGGACGACCTACCAAAGATGTCGAGGTAATGGCCCAAGCACGGCCCGGAGTCTCGTGCCAGACCGGTCGGCTCATAAACAATGTGAATCGTGCCACATTTAGACCGAACTTACAGTGTCATGTTTCGTACCGACTCGGTAGGCCCGGCTTATTTAGCCAGCTCTAGCCGCACCCCACCCGCGCCGCCTCCGTCGCATCCAGCCCCCCGCCGTCCTCCCATCCCCTCCCCTCCGCCGCCATTCATCCCCTCCTCGCCGTCGTCTTCGTGCCAGATCCCGGCGCCGCCTCCCACCGTCGACGCGGACGAAGCGGGGGAGCTCTCGCCCCGCCCCTACCCCCCGCCTCGCCCTTTAAGATTCGCGCCCCATACGTGGCGGAAATCCAGCAGAGTCCTAGGAGAAATCGTCCCCGTCTCCTCTCCCCCTCGCACCGCCTCGGGCTCCGCCTCCCTCCCGCGACGCTCCTCCCCCTTGCGATTTTTTATTTAACTCACCCCAATCCAAGCCCCGGCGAATCGATCGCGCCGTGCCCAGGGTTCGCGAATTCGCGCCGGCTGGGGGCTTTGGGAGTGTGGTGGTGGTGGTGGTCTAGGGTTTGCTGCTGCGGCTGGTGCCGTAGCGGGGCGGAGGCGTGGTGGTGTTGGTGGGGGCGTTGGGGTAGCAGCAGCAGCCATGAGCGACGGCGAGCGCCACGACGACGAGAACCCAACCACCAGCGCCGCAGGTGAGCTCGATGCCCCGGAGCTTGTCGCCCTCCCGATGCGGCTTTGGTTTGGTTTCTGTGCTCGCGCGAGTTCGATCCCCGGTGTGGTGTCTAGGGTTGTGAAATGTGAATTACTTCGGCGCGCAGACTTTTTATGCGATTTTGTCCGGGTGCTATGGCTAGGTTTGTGTTTGCTGTGGGCTGTGCGGTGCACTTTGCGCTGTAAATTTGGTACCTGGTTATGAATGCTCGATTTCATGAGCTGCGGGCTTGCTGTTTGCGTCTTATATAGGAATTGATGATATTTTTGGGAAGCTTAGGGGTTTGGACTTTGGACTGACTAGGTTGCGGTTCCTTTGAGCAAACACCCATGCAAATGTTTTGAGATGAGGCGGTTGGCTTGTTGTCTTATCCATTGTCATGCAGTTTGTAAAGTTAGCACCTTTTTGCTATTTTTCCTTTCTTTCTCGAGCAGCCGGGGTACTTTAAGCTGTAGAATCAGTTATAGAATGAGATAATGAGTTGTATGAGAATTCTTGAATGCCTGACGATCCCATGAAGCTGAATCCTTTGTATATGTTGTGTTGCAACTTTTAAATTTAACTCCTTCCTGCAAGCTTTGTATTCACTAGCCTTTTTAAGTTCTGAAATGACTTGGGTAGTGAGATTCATGCATGCCATTCTTTAAAAATCTGAACCCATGATAAAGCTATCTGTTTTTATGGATAACATTTCTAGGAGGTAAGCTGCAGTTTGGAAATGCACAAAAAATGCTTTTAACTATTGTGACCTGTTTGTCTATGATCAGGACACTTGAGTTCCCATAATAATTGCAGGAGGTTGTGCTGAAACTGGATGTATTTTAAGTTATGTACAATTAATGTGATTGGAATTAATCAATTAATATCAAATTACCGTTTGATTCACCCCATTTTGCTTGTTATTATTGTTGTCCTTCCAGATGATGATGATGATGAGGATTATGAGGAATCTGGTGGAGGGAATCACTTCCTGGGATTTATGTTTGGCAACGTTGATGATTCTGGTGACTTAGATGCTGACTATCTTGATGAGGTAAAGACTCGGTTCACTATGTTTATTATTTTTACGGGTAATCTCTGGATTTTTGTTCTTGTGGTTCTTTCATTTTCATCTTGCTGTCTCTAGCAGATGATACACAGCGGCAGATAGTTTTTGAGTAGTTCTGTGTGCTATACTGCTATATGTCTCCTAGATGATGCATATAGGTGGATGGAAAACTTTATACAATGTGATATTGTTGTGGTAGGCATGGATGTAGAAGTCTTATCTTGTCACCATCATGCAGTTTATTTTTTCAACATCCAGTGTGTGGATCTCTCTCTCTCTTTCTCCAATGGTGGCTGATTCATTCCCAATGATTCGATACACTTTAACTTTATTTAATGTTACTATGTGAGTGGGTTCTTTTTTTTATTATATTGTATTTTGACTTGTATAATTTTATAATTTAGAGTGATCTATTTCTTGATAGGAGCCAACATAACTATTAAGCAATTTTATAATCAGCAAACTAATAATGTGGCAGTATCAATGCTGTTGCAACTGAGTAAGTGGATAGCAAGGTGGAAGAATCTTGTTTCATTTTGTTGTATTTGGTGAGTTGCAATACATTTGCTTATTATGTGATAATGGGAAATACGAGTTGAGATAGTAGGTCCATCTTTTCCGATCCACTGGAGCTCCACCCACCATATAACTGTGTAGAGTTTAAGATGAGTCAAGTTCAGAAAATTTCCAAAAATAACACAGGTGGACTTTGGACGTGGAGAGTTCGATGGCCATCAAAATGACGAGATAGGGTAAAATCCAAACAATCCACTAACGGTTTCTCAGTCCATGGGTAATAGTTTCTTATAATTTTGATGAAACCATGCAAGCTTTTTACTTAGTAGGACTTCAGGAAATTTGACCAGAAGTCAGTTGTGCAGCATAGGGGTACCCCTGTTGTTTAATTTTTGTTGAAACTTTTGACAATGAAACTAGAATTTATTTAGCTGTCTTTGTAATGTAATGATGCAAGTGTTGCATTTCTTATTACTTCTCTTTTTCTTGATTTATCAGGATGCAAAGGAACACCTTTTTGCACTGGCAGACAAGCTTGGTCCTTCCCTGAAAGACATTGATGTATGGTATCTTATGATGGTTACAAAGTTAATTTGATTTTTTTTTGTTATACTAACAAGTTGATACTGTGTTGTTTGCTCATATAGCTAATCAAGTCTTCTCCAGCACCAACTGATCCTTCGGAGCAAGGTATGTGCCACCTCTATATCTCCATGTAAGCTGCATGTATTAGTTTTCAGGGGTTCTTCGCCGAGCCCAATTTGTCAACCATTCATTATTTTCTGCTGTTTCTGACAGCTTTGTTATCCTGTTCTTCCATATATAATTATACATATTAGTTGACGCCGGATCTTTTTGCTGTTCTGTAGACTATGATGAGAAGGCGGAAGATGCTGTTGACTATGAAGATATTGATGAAGAATATGATGGACCTGAAGTTGAAGCAACTACAGAGGAAGACCATTTGCTGTCCAAGAAAGATTACTTTTCTTCAAATGTAGCGTATGCTCCGGTCAATAGTAAAGTTTCAGTGTTTGATGATGAGAACTATGATGAGGACGAAGAACCACCCAACGATAACGAGTTTCTTGGTGGTAATGTGGTGCAAAATTGCTCATCAGGTGATAGTGGAGTGCATTTTTAATTGTTTCCTAACTTCATTTTTTGGGTAATTGCATTCATTTCATTTCTTATCTCTATATTGATTATTTGGTTCTCATGCTACCCCTGAGATTGTTTCCCCCCATCTACTGATTGCATATTGAGGTTTGGCATATCCGTTCTCAAGGATGTGCATGTGCTTTTTTTTAATATGTTGGTTGGTGTTGTGGTCGTTGGTTGGGTACGGGTCCGAGGACCGAGGGTAGGGCACTCGCCCTCGTCTAACCGCTAGCAGGGCTCTTCCCTGTCGAGGTAGCGAGGCTCTGAGGCTTGATTAACCAGGGAGGCGAGGGATCGCCCTTCAAGCTCGGCCGGATTCTTCCCGACGAACAAGGAGGCTTTGATCTTTAGCCAACCGGTTAGGGACTAACTTTGTTTATTTCTTTTCTTGATTGATAATGGATACATGCTACCCCTTTTATAAGGACGACTCGACTTGACCCCTAAGAAATAATCTATAAGGAAACTTATCTCGAACAATCCAATCTAATAATAACTTGTCTAACTAATAGATAATACCAAACACCTAATAGATAGATTCTTAAATAACAAACCCTGCCTAATATTCGAGCTGCTACAGTATGCTCGCGCTACAGTCCTCGCCTGGATATTTGACCATGACATTATACCCCTTGCGACGAGGCAACTCATCCTCGAGCTGCGGTGGTGGCCACAGTTGAAGTCCTTGGTGGCCCATGTTGATGAGAGGGTATGATGACGACGTCGCGTTACGTGGGCGATGATCAACGAATCTCCAATAGACAACAATCATGTTGTCAAGTAAGACCTTTTGCTCTTCGCTGTTAGCATTCAACTTCTCCAAGAGAGATAGTGCGGCACCGGAGGCCATGGTGAGTGGCTCTGATACCAAATGTTGTGGTCGTTAGTTGGGTACGGGTCCGAGGACCGAGGGTAGGGCACTCGCCCTCGTCTAACCGCCAGCAACGCTCTTCCCTATCGAGGTAGCGAGGCTCTGAGACATAATTAGCCAGGGAGACAAGGGATCACCCTCCAAGCTCGGCTCGGACTCTTCCCTACGAACAAGGAGGCTTTGATCTTTAGCCAACCGGTTAAGGACTAACTTTGTTTATTTCTTTTCTTGATTGATAATGGATACATACTATCCCTTTTGTAAGGACGACCCGACTTGACCCCTAAGAAATAATCTATAAGGAATCTTATCTCTAACAATCCAATCTAATTGTATCTTGCCTAACTAATAGAATACCAAACACCTAATAGATAGATTCCTAAATAACAAACCCTGCCTAATATTCGTGCTGCTACAGTACGCTCGCTACAGTATCGCCTGGATATTTGACCATGACAGTTGGGGTGAGTGTTGCTGATAGTGGTAAAAGTTCATATCTGAACTAACTGTTCTCTCTGTTGTCGAAGAAAAGAAAACTGAAATTGAGACTTAGCCCTCTTCTTGTTACCACTTTTTTTTGCGGTCAGTTTGGCACAAACATTATTGTTTTAACAAATGGGTCATTATTTTGAACTAGTGAAAATATTGGTAACCTTTTTGTTAAAGCGTTTCATGCTCAGCGATTAGTTTTAACTGTGGAAAACAGGTTTGAAAATACAATAAGCCAATCTTATCTGTTGAAGCGATCACCTTAGAGTTTCTGTTTAAATTTTATTTCTATATATCTGATTTAGCTAACTGACATAATTCTCCTTTCCCTGTTTGGATGTAATTTCAGCTGAGCAGCTGGATATGGCACCTTCAAATGGCAACCTTGACGTCGAAAAGATGTCTTGCTCGTTACCACAACAAGATGAAAGTATGGAATTTGAATATGAAGTTTTTCAGGTACACTGTATTTCTGTTGAACTGTTTCCCCCTTGAATTTAGAACTGCAGGGCTTGGATCAAGCTTATTTTTGGGAAAATTAGCTAGGGGACACTGCAAAACTTGTTTATCGCTGAAAGACACTGGATCTGTGCTGACAAGTGGGGCCTGGATCCAAATATCAGTGATACACCAGTCCCATGTAGCAAATTACATACTTTTCATGCTCTGTAGCCAATTGCCCCAATGTATTTCTATTCATAAATATGTAGTTGTTTCGTAATAATCTCTATCTTAGTCTCACTGGACTACTCGTCTCTAATGAAGCAGAAAGAAATGGACACTGAAGAAGATCAACTCGAGTCTAAAACTGTGACTTCCCTCCCTGTTTTATGCATAGAGGATGGGAGTGTGATCTTGAGGTTCTCTGAAATTTTTGGTGTCCAGGATCCTGTAAGAAAACCCAAGACAGATCACCCTAAGCCACTGGTGAATAAAGGTATTCTTCATGCTGATTATAAGAAACAGATATAAGAACGACCCCCCATGAACCCCATAGTCCTCCATAGACTATGGCAGTCTTGCATGGATGGCTGGTGGGTGATCGGAGGGATATTACATGAAACTAATAGTTACTTAAAAGTACTTACTGTTTCTGCTTATTTGGGTTGTTGAATCTGAATCTATAGAAATTTTATGACACAATTGGCCCATGGACACTATACTTGGTTGGCATTTGCTGAGACACATCACATAATTAGGAATTGGCTGATGGACACTGCAGATTTGTGGTTATTTTCCGGTAACACTCACTGGCCATTAAAATTTGATTTGTTTGAGGAGTTAGAGAGATAAACAATTCAGAATTCCCAAATTGAGTGACTAATGATCGCCTATTTTGCCCCGATACGCGATACCTGTACGACGATACAGATACGGTGATACCGCGATACACAATTTCCTAAAAACAAGGATACATCGATACGCTGAGTATATATGTATTTAAAAATTAGAAAAATGTAAAGACAATGAGATTACCTTGATGAAAACTATGTATTCCTTGCATCCGAGCCAATAACCATTTTTTGGGCCGGTCGAGCTCTTCAATTCCTCCTCGGTCCATGCAAATAAATCATGTGTATAATGTCACTAATCATTAAATTGCGGATTTGCAGTTTTAGGTTATATGAGAAATTCTGAATAAAGAAAGGATGACTTATCCAACAAAATGTCAAATGTGACTTACCTCAGATCCTTGAATGAATCCTTGATCACTACACAATAACCTTCAATGCAACGTTACCACTAAGAAATAAAATAACAGATGAGATATAAAGATAGTCTTGTCCAGCAACATGGCATAAAATAGGATCAAGGCACAAGGTCATAGTCGCTACTCGCTAGTTCGCTTGTTCGAGTTCTAAACGCATTAAGACATTAGTGCATTACATAGAATAGGATACAAGATACAAGGCCAAATATAATTGCTCAACATGAGCTAATTCTGTGAATCAACGAGATGTGATTGCTCCATCTCTTCAGAAGTTCCTCCTTCCTCTTCACATATTAGCACATCAAATTCAGGCTCATCAAGTGTGAGACCAACAACTTCAAGAATGCCAGCACCATCAAATGTGTCGAAGCCATCTCCCCAAACATCCCACATTCGGGTTGGCCCCATGTTATAGTCATCAGATTTTCTTGAGAGAAGACGCAAGTTGTTATGCACAAACACTAAATCCTCATCACGTTCAGGAGTGAGCCTATTTCTCCTCAGGCTATGCACAAAACTATAGGTACTCCAATTTCTTTTGCTGCAAGAAGAAGATGCTGGCTGCCCAAGTATTTTGAAAGCCATTGCTTTCAGCTCAGGAGACCTAGAACCATAAGTGCCCTATCATTGTTTTGGATCAAAATGGGCTCTGTCCTCAATTGAATCAAAGAATTTTCCAAAGAGAGAAAAATCAGCTATCTGTTGCTTAATTTTCCTCAAGTTCTCCGCAACAGGAAAAAACTTTCTAAAACATTTGTTCCTCTCTTCTGAAATTTCAGCATCCTCATGAGTGGCAACACGGTTTGGAACTTCAGAAAGCCATTGGTGACTAAAGTACCTATAAATAACCAAATAGCAAGGAAGTCAAGACTCAAGAAGGCAACTAGGCAAGAACCAAGTAAGACAAGAACCAAGAAGTCAAGAACCAAACAATGGATTTACCTCGGATTTAGTGAGTGTGCCAAACAATGGAGAGGGGTATTGCTTTTGGACCACCGATCAACTCAAATGCCATGAACAATGTCATAGAAGACAGATTGTTCACGCAGTTCCTTTCCTTCATAACGATAAATACAAGCCTGCACCTTCTCTATCATGCTGTCCCACATCTCATAGATCAAGTGGAGACATGGCTTGTTGGTGTCAGCTGCCCGTAGCATGGAGTAAACGGGCTCAGTGAAATCAAGGATGAATTTAATTCTATCCCACCACACATCATTGAGTACCTTCTCATTCACTGTTTCACAAATTTTGCTTTGCCCACATCATCCCTATATGCAACCCACTTGTCACTAACAACCATTAGCACAAGTGACTCCTTGAGAAGACGAAACCTCTTCAACATGACAATAACAGATGCAAATCTTGTTTCAGCAATAGCAAGGAACTTTAGCTTACTAAACTCATTGAACATTGATAATCTCATGACATGATTCATTATAATTTTTTTTGATAATGTTGACATCAGTTGCAATCTCACTAATCCAAGCAAGTTCTTCATTTTCACCATCGTTGTTCCTTGCTGCACATATGTTCTTCAATGCCAAGTTCAATGTATGAACAACACAAGGAGTCCAAAAGATGTGATTGTACCTTTGTTCAATCATCAACCCCGCAACCTTGCAGTTTGCTGCATTGTCTGTGATCACTTGGACAACATTCTTTGCTCCAACTTCTTCAATCACTACAATCAACTTCTCGGCGATTTATTCCTTTTTCTTCACCTCTCCTTCAATGTTAATTCCTTCAGGAACATTAAAAAGTTTATGAGTGGCCGCCTCTGAGCATCAGTCCACCCATCAGCTGCAATAGTCACTCCTTTGAAGGGCCATGTGCTCTTGATGGGTTCAAGCAGCCTCTCAACATTGCTCTTCTCTTGTTAAAGAAGGGGTTGTCCTCAGCTTGTTGTATCCAGGAGGTACATAGCCACCCATACCATGGTTTGCAACAAAAGTGTAAGATGCTCGATAATTTGGGTTTCTTACCAAGTTGAAGGGAATGCCTGCAATGAACCCATGTAGCATTAAGCAAATGACATGCTTCAAATGAAATGAGAATTGAAACTTGAGAACAATAAGTGAATAAAATGCAAACCTCCAGTGTAGAACATTCTTGCAATAAGAGCATCGGCCATATGGCGAAGTTCAAGGTGAAAAGTTTATACAATACTTGTCTGCTTTGTTCTCTTTGATGTCCTTGCTTCAGAAGTGGGTATTCCAAGTGTTGGGGGTGAGGTTGAGAGCTGCACTGGCAAGGGAACACTCCTTGGCGTGCTCAAGGTAGTGTTTGCTTCAGCTGCAGCAACTTCCTTGCGGAGTACCTCAAGCCAATGACCTTTGGACAGATCTTAACATCTTTGTTTGCAATCTTCAACAAATGTGCTTTCACTCTAGAATAGTTGCCGGGTATAAGGTGACCACAAAATCGACATTATGATCTTGCATCTCCCCCTTTTCCACCAATTCTCTCAAGCTTTTTCACATGTCTCCATAGTGGAAATCTACCATTATCTTGCTCTGCAACACTAGTACTACCACCAAATGTAGAGAATTCACACTACCACCACTACCAGTTCCTTGCGGATCAGGAATTGGAGAGCTTCCACTTGCCATCCTAAAGCAAAATGCTAACCCAAATCAGCTAACAAATCAGAGTCTCATGTAGGCATCTACTGCTAAAGAAGAAAGTGCAGCCAAGACAAGAAAATGCAACACAAAATCAGACCTAGGAGGAAGGGAGCAGCGGCTGGCGAAGCCTTTGTTGCAGCATGGGTGGTAGAGTTGTGGCCTTTGCAGCGTCGGCAGCGGCCAAGAGGGAGGAGGAATGGAGGGGCGACTACTGAGAGGCAGCACTCCAGGGGCGGCGGCGGCGGTCGAGAGGGGTGACTGGAGGAGGAGGGGCGACTGGTGGCTCTATGCTGGATGGATTGATGCCTAGGGTTTGCCTGGGATGAGAGGAGTTAGGCTTGTGATGTTGGGCTGGGAGGGGCAGCTTTGAACTGGGCTTTTCTTGTGCTTTCGAACTAGTGGTGTTGGGCTTTGTGTATCAGAAATGTATTGCACCGTATCGACGACGTAGTGGGATTTTTTTTTGAAGCTAAATTTCACCGATATTCCGCGATACCGTTACCACGTCATATCACGGCGTATCGTCGTATCGGTGCTGTATTGTGTACGGGAACGGCTGCAAAGTGGAGTATCGGGGTATCATAGATGATCGCTAGCGGTGACACTGCCGCCGGACGGGAGGGTAATTTGAACTTTTTACACCTAGTCTCTGTCCTGAATTTCAAAATAATATTATTATAATGGACAGTGCGTGCTGGCAAATGACCACGAATTTGCAATGCCCATAAGCAAATTCACGATTATGTGGTGTGTTTCAGCAAATGCCAACCAAGTGCAGTGTCCAGGAGCCAATTTTGCCAAATTTTATTTGTACCAACCATGTTGATACGTGATAGTATATGTTTGTTACTGTATGTATGTTCTCTAACCTAGATCATTTTATTTGAGCTCAAGTCTCTAATTTAATCAAAAGCTAGTTTTGAAATGTTGGCACTTCTGACCGGTGATAGGGCTTAGTAATTTGCTGCGGAAGTTGCTCCTGACCAAAACAGCTACTAATATATGTAATGTCTTATCATGTTTTTTTTGTCTGGTGGTAATTGCTTCCAGAGCTCCAGATCACAAATATCACGGATATTGTTGAAGAAGACGAGGAAGTATTTCTACGGAGTACTATGCAAAATTTCTCGACTTTGAAGCATATCAAGATAAATGATTATTTCATTGAGAGTGACAGTGATGAGTCAATTTCTGATGTTACTTTAAGGTTGAAAGACTCGTGTCTTTCTGAACAACCAATGAAAGACGAACATAAAGATGTTCCTACAGTTCAGCGATCTCCAGTTTGTCCTGATTTTTATCCACTTGAGCACGAAGAATGGGAGAATGATATCATTTGGGGTAATTCACCAGGAACTGAAATTCAGCCTTGCTTAAAAAGCTGTGCAATATCTGAAGAGAGCGTGGATATTCACAGTGAAGACCAGGCTAAGGATCGTGGTTATGTCTCCGGGTGTTGGGATGTACAGAGTAAAATTCATAGTTCTCCGGTATTGACCGAGCCTCTTGGTTGTACAGAAATGCCTGCTTCAGCTAATTACTGTTCCACTGAGAACAGTTACCCTCTATTGAGAAAGGAGACTCCTCAGGAGAAGAATAACTTAGACCATGCAGAACCAAATAACATAAATGAAACAGTTAAAATCGACACCATGCAGCGTTTGAACAACCTCTCTTTACTGAACACGGAATTATTAGAAGGATCTTGGTTGGACAGCATAATTTGGGATCCCAGTGAGGATACTCCAAAGCCTAAGCTAATATTTGACCTTAAAGATGACCAGATGCTTTTTGAGATTCTAGATGAAAAGAATGGGGATCAACTCCGCTCTCATGCTCGTGCCATGATTGTTAGTCGGTCAATGAAGACTTCAACAGTGGAAAATTTTGACCATAACAACCAAACAATTACATTGAGTGGCCGATTCAACATTTCAAACGACAAATTTTATTCTAACAGGAAGATGTCACAGCAAGCTAAATCTCATACCAAAAAGCGTGCTTCAATGGGCATAAAGGTGGTACATTCTGCTCCTGCTCAGAAGCTGCAGACCATGAAACCGAAGTTGAGCAGGTATGAGTCCCTCCACATCTATGTTTTCTCATCTTTTATTGGATTAACTAGCCTGTATTTGAATGAATCTTGCATGCTTTCTAAAGTTATTTCATCGAGCTGACAAGTATTGCACATGGAGTGACATGAGAAATAGTAAAACCAGGCATCCACATAATCAGAACACAATTTTTACATATTCCTTTTTGTTGTTGGAACGAACTCTTGATGTATTCCAAAGGGCCAAAGACCAAAATATACATGTTACAGGTGTAGTTTAATATGCAAAGAACGCCCTATACAAGATACATATCTAACACCCCCTTGACTCATGGTGGATCAACAACATTGAATTTGGAGAGGTAGAAGCTGTGCTGAGCCCTAGTCTGTGCCTTAGTGAAGAAATATACTAACTGAAGCTCCGAAGGCACATACCGAAGAGGAATAACTTGGTCCTGCACTTGCGATCTCATGTACCAAGCATCGACTCCAATGTGCTTGGTGAGCTCATGTTTCACTGGATCTCAAGCAATGTTGATCGCACCAGTACTGTATGAAAATAGAGGAGTTGGTGCAGAAACTGAAATACTGAAATCCTCAAGTAGCCACCAATGCCAAGTGATCTCAGCTGTCAACGCCGCCATAGCTCGCAACTCAACCTCAACACTCGAACGGGAAACGATAGTCTACTTTTTGGTCTTTCAGGCAATCAGAGAGGAACTAAGGAAAACACAATAGGTAGAAAGAGACCGGCGATCAGAAAGATCTCTAGCCCAAGTCGCATCAGAGTACACCTAAAGCTGCAGAGAGCTGAAGCGAAGAAAGAAAAGGCGTCGACTGATGGTCCCACGAAGATATCGTAGAACACGAAGGTGACTGTAGTGGAGCTGAGTTGGAGCAAAAACGAATTTACTTAGATTGTGAATTGGGTGAGAAATGTCAAGTCGAGTGATCCCAAGGTAGACGAGGCTCTCGACAAGATGACGATAGTGAGTGGGATCCTCAAGAGGCTCCCCATCCATGGACCGAAGATGAACACTAAGCTCTATAGGAGTATCCACCATGCGCTGATCAGTGAGACAAGCACATGCAAGGATAACCTGAATGTACTTCTTCTAGGAGAGGTAGTAGCCCTCAAGCGTTGAAGTGACCTCAATCCCAAGGAAGTAGCGAAGAGGACCCAAATCAGATATAAAACATTGTTCACTGAGACGCTCCTTCACAAAATCAATGTACCGAGTCATTCCCAGTAATGATCATATCATCCACATGGGGGTGGGGGGGGTGGGTGGGTGGGGGTGTTTGACCCCAAGAAGAGGTGTACAAAAGGGGCAGAGTCGTGATCACTGGCGAGAAGCCGGCAGTAGTGACAATAGAGAAGCGGTCAAATCAAGCACGAGGGGGCTTGCTTGAGCCCATAGAGAGAGAACGACGAAGACGACAAACCATACCATCAGGGACGGAATGCCCAGGGGCGGTTGTATGTATACCTCCTCACGCAGCTCGCCATTGATAACGACATTCTTGACGTCCAGCTGAGAGATGGACCGCTGTCGAACATGCCACAACAAGGAGTGCGAACAGTGGTCATTTGGACGGCAGGAGCAAATGTCTCATCGTAGTCACAACTCACAACCATGCTCTTGTTGAAAACCTTGCGCCACAAGACGAGCATTGTAGCACTCAAGAGAGCCATCCGAGCGGATCTTGATCTTGTACACCTACTTGCACGTGATACGAGTGACACACAGAGGTAAGGGCACAAGATCCCAAGTGCCAGTACGCTCCAAAGCAACAATCTCCTCAGACATCGCGAGCTGCCACTCAGGATGAGCAGCAACCTGACGGTAGGTTGTAGGCTTAGAAAGAGCAGCGTCTGCAAAGCCGCTACCTTAGGAGGTCTGGCAATGCGACGATCACAAAGATTGTATCTGGGAGAAGGTGGAGCAAGACCCAACAAGGACGGAGAAGAATAGCTGGGAACAGGGCCTAGCAAAGACGGACGCTCAACTGTAAAAGGAGTAGGCCAAGGACGGCGAGAGTAGTGTAGGGGAAAGGGAAATCTCAACAGAAGAGCTGGAAGGAACCTCCGGAGGAGAGGGAACAGATGGAGCCGGAGGAGAGGTACACAAAGAAAGCGAAGGCGAAAGCGAAACAGAAGTGGAAAGCTGGAGGTCAGGAAAAGTCAGAAAGGAGATCGATTCAACAAGAGAATCTGAGCTGATAGCAGGGGGATGAGGGTAGTAAGGTTGGGACTCGTCGAATGTGACATCCCGAGAGATCCTCACTCTGTGAGCAATAGGGTCGTAGCAACGATAACCCTTATGCTCAAGATTATAGCCAAGAAAAACACACTCTAGCTAACTGAGCAGTCAGCTTGGTGCGCTCATGAGGTGGAAGAAAGACGAAGTAAACACAACCGAAACAGCGAAGATGACTGTACTCTGGAGCCCGATCGTGGAGATGCTCAACAGGAGTAGAATCTTGAAGGGCAGTGGAAGGCTGCATGTTGATGAGGAAAGCAGTAGTGGAGACAGCCTCAGTCCAGAAGTGAGGTGGAACAGAAGAGGCAAGCTACGTGACGAGGGAGGTGGCGGAGGCGAGGAAGACTGCTGAGAAGCAAGAGCCAGACGAGCAGAGCCCGAGGAGTCAGGGGACGAGTCGACACTGAGACGCTGGAGCAGGGAGAAGAGCAGCCGCGTTGCGTTACCGGAGGAGCCTTGGCGAGAGGCGCCATATCCTGAGTGGAAAGACTTCCAGAGCCCTCGGTGGACATCCACCCCTGCGACCTTGGTCCCTCCTCTTGTAGCAGTCCTAGTACCTATGGTCGTCATGTTGGCAGTAGGCGCGGTGGAGAACAGCAGTAGAGACAGCAACCACTGGTGTCGCGGGAGCTGGAGGGACCATTGAAGTAATAGGCACTGAAGCAGACAAGACAGCCTGCATCTGAACTGCGCCATGAATTCGAGTTTCCTCAGCACGAACATCTGTGAGGGCCTCCACCAAGATCAAGCGCAGGTGGTGAGTCAGGAGCTAAGCGTGCACGGTCTCGAACTCAGGCCGAAGACGCGTTAGGAAGTCGTAGAGACGGTGAGTCCTGTTGAGCGCGGAGCCGCACACAGCAGGGATAGGTCCGACAGACATCAGGCCTCAGAGAGTCGAGCTGACGCCACACCGCATACATCTGCTGGTAGAAGTCATCCACGATGTCATCAAGCTGCTGAAGGGAGGGTGCCTGGTGCACGATGGAGAGGTACATAACATCACTTGTTGGCTGGTAGTGAGCTCGGAGGCGGTCCCACATCAATTGAGTCGTCGGTAGCTCCGCCACATCCATAGAGATGGCCACGAGCAAGGATCAAAATCCCGGTACTGGAGACAATACCGCCCGGCGGCCATTCTCCGTTACTGGCCAGTAACCGGAAATCCCGGAAAAAAACCGGCTAGATTTCGACAAATGGAATTTGAATTCGGGATGAAACCGCCGGGATTTTGAATTTGAAAGAGTCCGACCGGTTTTTAGGATCCCGGTCCCCACCAGTAAAACCGGTAACCGGCCGGTAACCGCTGGGATTTTGATCCCTGCCACGAGCATGCTGCCCACTAGGATGGCGGTTGCACGAGCTTTGGCATCCTGTCATCTTTCATAGGCGTGTAACTCAGACTGGTAGAGCTCCAAGGCCTCCTCTAGAGTAGCAGTGGTGGCGTCCTGAGCAGCCTAATTCACACTAGCAGGAAGAGCAGGCAGAACCGGTGGCGTAGGGCAAGGCGGACATGGTTGCTCGCCGGTGAGGTGAATCCTCAGGTGAACAACCCACTCCCAGAAGTTCGTCTAGTCGAACCGAATATGGGGGAGCGGGATAGCGAATGAGCCACCAGTATTAGCCATTTGAGCAGTCTGGATCCGGAGCAAAGGCGGCGATGTCGCGGAACACGTGGAGGGTGGGGGCGTCGAGGTTACTGGGCCATTGGATCTGAGAGAGAGAGACGGGAGCCGAGGAGGCGGCAGAATCCAAGGCAGAGCAGATATGACGTCGAGCTTGGTCTTTGGTCTGTGGAGGCGATGGGATCTGGGCGGCGAGATGGCGGGATCCGGGCGTCGGTGCGGCTCGAGGGCGACCGGAGCTAGAGGCGGCGCAGATCGATGAGCAGAGCATATCTAGGCGGGGGTGTTTTCTGGCGCAGACGAGGAGCAGAGCATACCCGGCATGGGTGGCTCGGGCAGTCATTGAGAGGAGGAGCAGAGGTGTGGCGGCGTCGAGGCGGTCCAGGGCAGAGGAGGATCCGGATGGCAGTGGCGGCGGTCACATAGGAAGAAGAAGAGAGGCTAGGGTTTGGGTTTTTGGGGTGGAGAGAGCCATGGCTCTGATACCATGTTGAATCAAACCCTTGATATATTCCAAATAGCCAAAGGCTAAAATATGCATGTTACAGGTGTAGATAAATATGCAAAGAACACCCTATACAAGAGACATATCTAATATATCTAACATTTTCTACATCGAAAGTGTGACTTATCAATTTGTCTATTGATAATATCCGCTCCAGGGAACAATTGATAGTTCTGTTGTCTTGAGGAAATATTTCTTTCAACAATGGACATTAGTATCTTTTTTTTTTAAATAAAAAAACGGGAGATATTAGTATCTTTTGCGCACATAATTTTCACCCTGGACTTTTGGTTAGTACCTGGGCTGTCTGTACTAATGTTTCTGGATTTTCAGAAAGCATAATATGCATTTCCTGCTTGTAGTTGGATATATACATATTTTAGATCAATAGTTGGATATAGTTGAGACTTGAGATATCTGTTCATATGCTACAGAGTTAAAACACTACTTTAGAACTTGAAAGTTTGGAGATCAGGTTGTAATTCTGGTCACATGCATTTTGACTGAGAAAAATCTGTGTTTTCCTGTGGAAAATATTGGATTCAATATTGCAGGCTTGGGTTGCTTGTGTTTATAGATTGCAAAACTCCTTGCTCTGGATAACGATCATCATATGATTCACTTTTTACACTTTAGAGTTTTCATCTTAGCTATATTCAACAAGTGTACTTTCTGGGGCTTTGGTTATCATGCGTACTTCACCTACTGAACTCTACTGGTTTCTGTTCTTTGCTGACTTCAGTTTTAATAAGTTTGATCAACTTTTATGCAGTAAGGAAATTTCAAACTTCCATAGACCAAAAGCTAAGTGGTATCCTCACGAAAATAAAATTGCCGCTGAGTTGCAAGGAGCTGCTTGTAGCCATGGGCCAATGACTACTGTAGTGATGACTTTGGGAGGAAAAGGAGTGAAGCTTCTGGTCAATGCAGAGGAAACTCCACTCTCTGTCAAATCGAAAGCTTCGAAGAAGTTAGGCTAGTATTCATCCGTTATATCCCATTCTATTTGTTCATTTTGCTTTAGTTTGGAACATTCTTGTTCCATCTTATGTTTATTTGTGGATCAGTTGCTCGCCAATACCTCTGCTGGGTAATTTTAAGCCGCAGAAAGAATTAACAAATGACCACATCCTCCAGTTTTAATAGTTACTTTGTTACACCTTAACTTTACTCTATGCAGAATTCAAACCATCGGAGAAAATCAAATTGTTCTGTTCCGGAAAAGAGCTTCAAGATGACATCTCCTTGGCTATGCAAAATGTGCGACCAAACTCTATTTTGCATGTTGTTCGCACTGAAGTGCATCTATGGCCAAAAGCACAGAAGTTACCTGGTGAGAACAAGCCTCTACGTCCTCCTGGGGCATTCAGGAAAAAATCTGACTTGTCCGTTAAGGATGGGCATGTATTTTTGATGGAGTAAGTCCAATTTACTTGATACTTCCCTTCATATCATGGGAGTTGTGCCATAAACTTGTACATACACAAATTATTACAGTTGCAATTTTATTCAATTTTTTACTGCTAGTTTAGCCAAGTGGTGAACATGATGTTACTATGTGCAAGATTATTGTTGGTTATTATGTAAAATGGGCAAATTATCTACTTTTTATTGTTTTGATTATTTCTTTTTGTTTACTATTGTGTCACATGTGTTATTTATCGCTTTCAACGCAGATACTGTGAGGAGAGACCTTTGCTACTTGCAAATGCAGGAATGGGTGCTCGACTCTGTACGTATTACCAGAAAACTTCACCTGCTGATCAGACAGCTACGTCCCTGCGAAGCAACAGAGATGGACTGGGTACAGTGCTTGCTATTGATCCTGCTGACAAAACTCCTTTCCTGGGAGAGACACGTTCTGGGTCCCATCAATCATGTCTTGAAACAAACATGTACAGAGCACCTATATTTCCTCATAAGGTTGCATCGACTGATTATCTTTTAGTTCGTTCGGCCAAAGGGATGCTTTCTCTTCGTCGCATTGACAAGCTATATGCTGTTGGCCAACAAGTAAGCTCTGGTTCTGAAATACTGTATTCTCTATCTGCAGGATGTGCAGTGCTATCAACCTTTTTTTTTAATCTGCTGTTTGCCCTAAGATGGTCAACAAGAAACTGATTAATTTAAGATGCATTTGCTGGAAGCTTTAGTGTATTGCGTTGCTAAGCTATACATTGTGGATCATGTTCTTAAATATTCATTGTATTCTCTTGGTTTTACTTTTGTCAAAAGTGACTTTCTTGGATTTTCGGAACATTCACTTGAAGGTCAACTAGTTTAGAATTACTTTAGTGGGGGTAATTTTGTTTATTTATTGGGTTACAAATGTGTATGCTGGAAAATTCTTCAACCAAGAGTTTTAAAAAAATGTTTTTGGTCTGGCCATCTATATATTTTTAGTCAACTGCATGTGTAGGAACTGGGAAGAGAGGGCTATAAGCGTATAGGTTTACTGGAATCTGTAGCGAAGATAGTTGGAAGATTTTTATTAGGGCCCATGTATACTTTTTTGTAAAAAAAAAGGATTGTGTATATTCTTTGTTATATTTGTAGAAATATGTGCTTGTTGAACGCTGTTTTCATTAATTTCTATTAGATTTTTTCATGGAAATTCATCTTGTTATATTGATAGGAATCTGCTTGAAGGTTCAATAATGTAGTGTGTGTTGTTTTGTTCTCGGAAGTTCAATGTTTTTGATCTATTTTGGCATGCAATGCACTACATTTTTTTCGAAGATCCTAATTGTGGCAGTGTAGTGTTGCCTACAGTAAACATACGCAGTGTTCTAAAAAGCGGCCACCTAGCCCGCCTAGGCGGCGCCTAGGCGCTAGGTGACACCCTTCCGCCTAATCAGCGATTAGATGCTAGGCGCTGGTCCGCCGCCCGACTAGCGCCTAGCGCTTTGAGGAAGAGCGGTAGGGGACTGGGGAGAACATAAGTTGTAACTTTATATTGCACTAGGTGTTATTTCTATGGAATGTAACTTGAAAATGGATTTGGATATTTTGTTATGTGTAAAATTTGAAAAGGAATTATCGTCCATTATAATCGTTTTTCTTTATCATCGAAATGTAAATGGTACTTTCTATTGCCCCCTTATTTCCGTTGTAGATATTAGATAGAATAGTACATTAAAAACACATGTTGTGACTGCCATACATGTAAACATGTTGCTGTTTCTTGCATGACGTCATTCTAGGAGCGGATCTGTTTGCAATGATTCTTGAATTGTTTCATCCATAAAATGAAATATTTGTGCTCTCCTGGCAGGAACCTCATATGGAAGTATTTTCACCAGGGACAAAAAATATGCAGAATTATCTTTTGAATCGATTTCTTGTATATGTGTATCGTGAATTCCGTGCTAGGGAGAAGCCTGATGTTCTTCCTCAGATTCGAGCTGATGAATTACCTATTCAGAGTCCCCTGACAGAAGCTATTGTGAGAAAGCGATTGAAGCATTGTGCAGACTTGAGGGTAGAACTATCACCCATGTTATTATCACTCTTGTAGTTGCATCTGTACATCTTATTTATGCATTGTGAGAAGCTATTGTGAGAAAAGTGCTTTCTTCTTTCAATTATGGGCTTTTGGTTTAACCAAAACCAACGCTTTCATGCATTCATTTTTACAGAAAGGTCCAAAGGGACATTTATTCTGGACACAGAGACCTGATTTTCGGATTCCATCAGAGGAAGAACTGAGAAGATTACTGACACCAGAAAGTGTGAGTTTCTCAAAATTACTTGTCACTTGTGTCGATCATCTATTTCTTGATGACAAGCCTTATCTCTTAAAGAAATGTGAATACTGGACTGCTGGTCAGTGATCACATTTCTCCTGCTATATGAGGATCACCTGCATGATCGATTACTTACTCCCTAGTTCCTTCGTTTTAAAATACAAGGCCTCAAAGCATCGTGCATGCATTAATGAAGTGTAAAATCAAGAAAAGAGAATAAAAGTTGGACCATGCTATTCCTGTTTTTATGGGCGATCATCTGCTTAAATCTCTACCTCTTGACTTTAATTCTGTTAGATATATATATTGTGTAGGGTGTTATTTGCTATTGTCCCAACGTTGTACATGTTATATATTGGCCTTTGGCCTATTGGAATATACAAGATCCTTTATTCCAAACATGGTATCAGAGCTATGGAAATCCTAGCCATAGAAACCCTACCTCTTAGCCAACAGCCGCCGTCGCCATCACTATAGCCGCCATCGCCCTGCCAAGACCAAGCAGGCAGCTTGCCACCCGAGCCTTCCCACGCCTTCTTCCGCCGCCGCCACGGATCCCGCCGCCGCCTTGTCCCAAAACCAGCAGTCAGCATGCATCGCCACCCCGCCGCGCCGCCCTTTCTCGCTTTTTTTTTTGCGATTGCGCCGGAATCCGCCGCTCATCGCCTCTGCACATCGGCCGCCGCTGCTTGCGCTAGCTCGGCGGTTGTTGTTGCCGCCACGGACGTGGTCGCCGCTTAGTCAGCCGCCGCCCCGTTCTAAGAATGGAACGGGAACCCTAGAGTTCCCCGTGTGTCCCGTGCAGGCCAGTGTGGGCTGTTTTTATTTTTGACCGTTCGGTTAGTCGGCTCGTTAGCCGACCCAGCCGAAAAAAAGAGAAAAAAGAAAAATCTGATGGCTTCTACTGGAGGCTCCTTTGCCATCCCCCCCGTTCGGTTTGATGGGATGAATTTCCAGGAGTGGGCCGTTCACCTGAGGATCCACCTCAACAGCCAGCGTCTCTGGGGTCATCTCACTGCGAGTAGCCTCGTCCTACATCGCTAGCACTGCTCGCTCTCTCTGCTGGTGCGGATAAGGCGGCTCAGGAGGCCGCCAATGCTGCACTAGAGGAGGTCCTAGAGCTCCACCACCGAAGCCGCATGCCTCACGAGCACCGGCAGAGGTCGGCTCGGCTACCACCATCCCGTGGGTAGCATGCCGTGACCAAGACCTCCGGAGGTTGCCGCTTCATCGCTGGTCTCCATCTGCACTCTACCTCTTGTCGCGTGTGACCACAGTATCGAGATTGTTACAAGCGGAGGAGGGACCAAGGTCGTCGGGGTGGACGTCCCCCGAAGGGCTCTGGAGGTTCTTCTCACTGAGGAGATGGCCCCTCTCGCCAGGGCTCCTCTGGTGACGCCACACAGCAGCTCATCTCACTGCTTCAGCGCCTCAGTGTCGGCTCGTCCTCAGACTCGGGTTCTGCTCGTCTGGCTCTTGCTTCTCAGCAGTCTTCCTCGCCTCCGCCTCCTCCCTCGTCAGGTATTTTGTCTCCGTGGATCTTGGACTCTGGTGTTTCTTTTCACATGACACCAGATTCTACCCACCTTACTTCTGTGCGGTCCACAGATTTTTCTTCCACTGTTCAGACTGCAGATGGTACCACTCTTCCTGCTACAGGCCGAGGCACCCTTTCCACTTCTTTTCATGTTCCTGCAGTCTCTCATGTTCCTCAGCTTACTATGCAACTTATGTCGGCTGGTTAGATCACTGATCACGACTGTCGTGTTGTTCTTGAGTCTGACTCTTGTTGTGTTCAGATCGCCGACGGGACTCTGCTTGGTCATCGCCCTGGCGCCGTGATTCGCAGTGTCTTTGGGAGCTCGACTGGCTTTATTTTTCTTCCGCTGTCTCCACCAGCCAGTCGACCACTACCACTACCTCTGCTCTTGCTGCGTCCTCCACTACCTCTTTCGCTCAGTGGCACCATCGTCTCTGGCCATCTCTCGTGGCTCGTGGTCTATCGCCTTTAGCCTGGCCGTGGTGTTTTTGGGTTTGTTTCGGGGACACCTCTTTACATTGTCGGGTTGTAAGCTTGGCAAGCACCGCAGCCCCTATCCCACTAGTGATTCTGTTTCTACTTGTCCTTTTGATCTTGTTCACTCTCATGTTTGGGGTCCCGCTCCTTTCGCTTTGAAAGGGTCATCGCTATTATGTGATCTTTATTGATGATTATTCCCGCCATACTTGGATCTACTTCATGTCCGAAAGCGCAACCTGTGTTCTCTCTATTTATCGATGTTCGCCACCATGGTTTGCACTCGCTTGATTCGCCATTCATGTATTTCGTGCCGACTCTGCTTTGGCGAAGTATCTCTTCTTCGCTTATGCGTCGCTTTCTCGAAAGCAGGCACTCTTCCTCAAGACTTTTGTCCCGGTGCTCACGCCGTAATGGTGTCTCTCGAGCATAAACATCGCCACTTGCTTGAGACCGCTCGTGTTCTCATGCTTGCCTCTTTCGTTCTCACTTCGGCCGAGGTCGTTTGTACCATCGCTTTTGTCATCAACTCGCAGACCTTTCTATCGCTTCTTCGTGGTTCTACTCTGCCGAGCGCCTCTTTGGTTAAGCCCCAGTCTGATCATCTTCGCAGCTTTGGCGTGTCTGCTTTTGTCCTTCTTCCATCTCGTGAGCGCAGCACTGCCGATCGTCACCGATTGAGTGTGTTTTCTTGGCTACGCCTTGAGCATAAGGGTTATCGTTGCTATGACCTTGTTGCTCGCAGGATGAGGATTTCTCGAGATGTCACTTTTGACGAGTCCTGCTCTTATTACCCTTGTTCCCCCACTGTTGGCCCAGATTCTCTTACCGAGTCGATCTCCTTTTCGATTTTTCGACGACTCGGCTTTCCACCACCTGTTCGCCTCATCCTCCATCTACTCGCCTCCCGGCCCATCTGCTCCGCCCACAGATTTTCCTTCCCGCTCTTTTGTTGAGGCTCCACCTTTACCCTTGCACTACTCTCGCCGTCCTCGGTCTACTACTTCCTCCCTTGAGCCTCCGTCTCTGTTGGGCCCTGTTCCCAGTCCTCTCTCTCCATCTTTGCTGGGTCCAGCTCCGCCTTCTCCTCCCAGACATCATCTTGGTGATCGTCACACTATCAGCCGCCTCGAAGGCCACTGGCCAGAGTCCGCTGCTTTTCGAGCCTACGACCCATCAGGAGGCCGCTGCCACCCTGAGTGGCAGCTCGCGATGTCTGAGGAGATTGCTGCTTTGGAGCGTACTAGCACTTGAGATCTTGTGCCCTTGCTTGTGCGTGTTACTCCTATCACGTGTAAGTGGGTGTACAAGATCAAGACCCGTTCGAATGGTTCCCTTGAGCGCTACAAGGCTCGTCTTGTAGCGCGTGGTTTTCAGCAGGAGCATGGTCGTGACTACGATGAGACTTTCGCCCTTGTTGCTCACATGACCACTGTTCGTACTCCTTGCTGTGGCCTCTGATCGACAGTGGCCTATCTCTCAGTTGGATGTTAAGAATGCCTTTCTCAATGGCGAGTTGCGTGAGGAGGTCTACACATGCGGCCGCCCGGTATTCTCGTCTCGATGGTATGGTTTGTCGCTTTGTCGTTCTCTCTATGGGCTCAAACAAGCCCCTCGTGCTTGGTTTGACTGCTTCTCCGTTGTCACTGCTGTCGGCTTCTCCGCCAGTGATCACAACCCTGCTCTCTTTGTTCACACCTCTCCTCGGGGTCGAACACTCCTCCTTCTATATGTGGATGACATGATCATCACTGGCGATGACTCTTAGTACGTTGCCTTTGTGAAGGAGCGTCTCAGTAAGCAGTTCTTGATGTCTGATTTTGATCCTCTTCGTTACTTCCTTGGGATTGATATCACGTCTGCGCCCGAGGGCTATTTATTATCTCTCCCAGGAGAAGTATATTCAGGATATCCTTACTCGCGCTTATCTCATTGATCAGTGCATGGTGGATACTCCTATGGAGCTAGGTGTTCACCTTCGGCCTATTAATGGTGAGTCTTTTGAGGATCCCACTCGCTATCGCCATACTGTCGGGAGCCTCGTCTACCTTGGGATTACTTGACCGACATTTCTCACCGATTCACATCTTGAGTCGGCTTTGTCTCGCTCCTACTCACTCCACTCTGATCACCTTCTTCGTGTTCTTCGATATCTTCGTGGAACCCTCACTGACGTCTTTTCTTTCCTCGCTCGATTCTTTCTGACTTCAGACGACTCGATGCGACTGGCTAGCGATCATTCTGATCACCGGTTTCTTTTTACCTATTGTGTTTTCCTTGGTTCCTCCTTGATTGCCTAGAAAACTAAGAAGCAGATCGCAGCTGCTCGAGCACTAAGGTCGGTGAGAGCCATGGCAATCGTGATACCGAGATCACCTGGCTTCTTGCGGATTTCGGTGTTTTTGTTTCTGCACCGACTCCGCTTTTATTAGATAGTACTGGTGCGATTAGCATTGCTCGAGATCTCGTGAAACATGAGCTTACCAAGCACATTGGAGTGGATGCTGCGTACATGCGATCGCAGGTGCAAGACCAAGTTATTGCTCTTCAGTATGTACCTTCGGAGCTTCAGTTAGTAGATTTCTTCACCAAGGCACAGACTCGAGCTCAGCATAACTTCTACCTCTCCAAACTCACTGTTGTTGATCCACCATGAGTTTAGGGGGGGAGGGTGTTAGATATATATATTGTGTAGGGTGTTATTTGCTATTGTCCTAGCCTTGTACATGTTATATATTGGCCTTTGGCCCATTGGAATATACAATATCCTTTATTCCAAACAAATTCAATGGTTTGAACTTACTCCCTAGTTCCTCCGTTTTAAAATACAAGGCCTCAAAGCATTGTGCATGCATTAATGAAGTGTAAAATCAAGAAAAGTTGGACCATGCTATTCCTGTTTTTATGGGCGATCATCTGCTTAAATCTCTACCTCTTGACTTTAATTCAATGGTTTGAACAGGAAAAATGCATTAATTACAAATCTTGATTTTGGTGCAGGCTCTATGTTTTTAAACAAGACCAAATGAAAAGTAGGCCATGTATTTTATTCTAGTAAATAAAATAGTTTGTGAGATTCAGCACTTTTGTAAATTTCAGAATAATGATCAAATGGTGTTTAGTAAATTGCATAAGAGGTCCTCAAACTTGTCTTAATATTGGTGAGCTGTTGTGTGTTGCGGCGGAAATTCGATGCGCTTGTACGGAGACTGGGAGATAAAGTGGAAGATATGTCTTTCTATGGAGTGCTTAAGAAGGAATGGATGGCCATGATTTACTAGATCAATAGCTAGAATGAACTTTTGGTTACTTTACTCTTTAGTAAACATAGATGACCACGATTTGTTTCATCCCATCCAAGGGCTGAGCACTTTACTCTTAGAGCATCTCCAGTGCAAGAGGTGGCAGGTGCTTAGAAGCACGTCACCAAACACCCATTTAAGCATCCAACCCTCCAATGCAAGCACCTATTCTTATAGGTGGTTACATGTTCCTGCAAACTCATGAGAGTCCATGCAAGCATGGCTCTTAACCAAGCATCGATGCTTATGTTTTGATGTATTATCTCTCCAATGTGGCAATAAAACTAGCTCTAAGCACCTGCCCATTGATGTCAAACATGGATGGCCATGATATGTTCCTTATCGGTTCTAATGGTTAGAACATTTACGATTTTGTCGTTCAATGGGAAATCAAGGTTTGGCATCAACCACTAAAGAATTTAAGATGCCACTTTAGATCCTTAAACTTGAATTCAATCTGGTGAGTCCTTGAACTTCCTTATTTGTAACACTTAGGGCCATTTTCTAGTTCGTGGACCCAACCATTGAGTGCCTCATTATTTTGGGAAACTACCAAGTGCCTGTGCACTGCAACGGATCACAAATAAACATATCATAAGGTCTAAACTTGGAAAACTAATATGCATAAGGTAATTATCATTACATGTAAAGGTTACATACATAATTTGCACCTGATCAACAAGACACAAAGAATCTTATCACAAGCCACATGCACAGATGATCTAATTATCCATTTATCAACAAAAGATCCCACCAACTCAAGAAGAGGAGAGGTACATGCCAGACTCACCATCGCCACCAACTCATTCTTTTACAACAGTAAAGATTTAAATATATGCTACTATAGAGTGACTGATTCAAAGATATGCCGCTGCAGAGTTCAAAATTAGAAATATGCTATTGCCGAGTGTGGTTGCTTTGAGAAATGCCATTATGGGGGGGGGGGGACTAAAGACCATTTTGCCCCTGCTTTCTTCCTCCTCACTGCATCCCCTTCAAGCAATCCTCTCTCTTTCTCTGGATCTACCATGGCCGACGAGCACATCTTGGTTGAGTTCCTTGAGGCCGTTCTCCGCGTCTTTGACTTCACCATGCCAACATCACCGCGAGCAGCTGCAACCCCCTTCTTAGTTGCATGCGGAGCTATGCTTTTGACACACCTCTTGCACTCCTGCCGTGTGTTGTCGGTTTGTTGGCCGACGATCAATGAGTAGTTAGACCCTCCCCACCAAGACCGCAAGGCGTCGCAAGATCCGCCATGGTCCTCAGCATTACACCTCACACACGTTGGAAGGCTACCGCATGCTGCATTGGCGGGAGTGAGGGAGGACGTCAGGTGAGGAGGTGGGGATCTCAACGACGGAAAGTGGTGAAGTCACACGTAGAGTAGGCGTGGGATGGAGGTGAGAGATGCGACGATGATAGTGGCAGGGGAGGGGGAGGGGTGGCACGGTGTGCGGAGTCAACCAGGGAGATGGAGGGCGATGGGCGAGGACTAGTTGAGGTGGTCCTCGGGAGCGGTGCACCCGGGTGGAGCAGCTTTTTGACGGTGAATTTCTATCGGTTCCGGCCGGTGAGCTTGGCCGAAGTTGAAGGGGATGGAGTGAGGAGGAAGAAGGCAGTGGCAAAATGTTCTTAATTCCCTCTATAATGGCGTTTCTCAAAGCAACCTTACTTGGCAAGGCACATTTCTAATTTCGAACTCTGGAGTGGTATATCTTTGAATTGGTCACTCTACAGTGGCATATATCTAAATTTCCCCTTTATTTTTCATTATACAGTTGGTGCAATTAAGCAAGTTCAGGAACCTACCATACTACAATTCAAGTTTATGGACCTAAATGGCGCAACCGAATCAGTTTGAGGACCTTTTGGTTTATCATTGTCGCTACTTGCCATTGATGAAAACATTTTGCAAGAAAGAACGTAAACAAACATGTCTGTAGAAAACATTTTGCAAGACAGACGATGAAACTTTTTATACTTCATCTTCAAAATGCCAAAAGCTAAAGCTAGTACTGAAAGATTGAAACCTTGAAAGAGATCACTAGAACAAGTTGATACACTCACGCACAACAGGTGCTAGAACTCCGTATACTGTTTTTTATTCTGTTTGTAAATGCCATACTGCCAAAGTGTGCAGCTATTTCTTAAAGGTAGGGTACCTAACTGTGTTCTGTAGTTTTGGCATTTAATAATCCTAATGTTCAATCTGAATGTACTGCGATGGCTTACTACGGAGTTTATTTCAACTGAACCCTTTCACTCCTTCAGGTATGCTGTTATGAGAGTATGCAAGCTGGTCAGTATCGTCTCCAGCGCTTAGGAATTGTGAAACTTACTCAGCCTGTGGGACTCGCTTCCGCAATGAATCAGCTTCCTGATGAAGCTATTGAGCTTGCTGCTGCTGCACATATTGAGAGGGAATTGCAAATCACTAGCTGGAATCTTACCAGCAATTTTGTTGCTTGTACTAATCAGGTACTTTACTACTCCCTCTGTTTATATTTGTTAGGCGCATTTTGTTCGGCAGTTCGTTGCGGATTTTTATTTTATTTAATCCCTTTTTCATTTCTTCAATGATTAATTGGAAATGAAATTAAATCTTCATGTACCAACTCCTAAGCGAATTATTTGGGATTGTGAAGTGAAAGAAATCATTTTATCTACTAACAGTGGGCAAATTGGCCCTAAGGCGCCAAGTAATAAAATGAACATTTTAGCACATGTAATTCTTGAGCTCATGTAGCACCCATCCCCTTTCCAATTGCTCCTCTCATGTAGCATCCATCCCCTTGCAAGTTTCATTGTTATAAATGTAATAGATACAAATTGTATTCCAATTAATTGAGTAAATACGGATTGAGTGACATACCTTGTTGACAATCTCTCTCTCTTCTTCTCCCAAGCAACAATGTACATGAATAATGAGCAACATAAGTCCACAATAACAATGCCATAATCATTTTATCTACACAGTTCACATTCCACAACACAAAAGTAGCATAGCAATCTCTCAATATTGTCAACTCATTGGAATTGTTAGTAGAATCCAAGTTTTCTAATGGCATTAGGATTACAATTGCCAAATAACTAATGGCATTAGTGATTTGCTGCTGCATTAATGGCAAAGTGAAAACATTCACCTATCGTCCCAATCAAAATCCTCAGCCCTGCTTTCTCCGCCTCTTTTGTGTTGTGTTTGTGAGCAGAGTGGTGGGATCAGAGCAACAGACCCATCCTAGAGAGGCAGCAGGAGCTGTCAAGCACTGAGAGCAATGCGTAATTACTATGGGTAGTGGTCTTGTGCTCAGATAAAGTATGCGTAACCAAAATAAACGGAGGAAGTATTTCTTCATTCATGCGTTCAGTGAGCCACTCAAGGCCTCCGCTTTGTCGAATAACTGATCATTTACTAAAAGGCGCCACAGGAACGATGCCAAATCATTTTATCTCCATTCAACTTGCCAAATAACTAATGGTTTGCCAAATAACTAATGGCATTAGTGATTTGCTGCTGCATTAATGGCTGAAAAAACCAGCTACTGGAGATAGAGAGAGGAGCATGGCACTGAGAGCAATGCGAACTACAGATAAAGTATGCGTAACCAAAATAGTAATTTCTGTGTTCTAGAGATACTGGAGATAGCCCTCATATATCATTCTTTACTGAAGAAATATTGAGAGAATGGATACTATCATGTATCAACAAGAAAATACTTGGAGCAGTGTTCCCCTAATCGCGGCTCTCCCGCCTAGGCGAAGCTTAGAGTAGGTTGTGGGATATGGGTTCTATTATAAAACGCATGGAAAAAAATAGATGATCAAAAGAGCTAGGAGACGCGGATTTAACGTGGAAACCCTCGCGGGAAAAACCACGGACGCACAAAGGCGGAATTGACTATATGAGAAGAATTACAAACACGGGAACTTTGGCGCATCTCAGTCGTGCGACTATAGGGGTATATGTATAGGCTAGGGAATAAGAGTCTCTAACGGAGAAGGAAACCGAGTCAGAGTCGGTTGCGCCAATCGACGCCACGTTTGGCACCAGTCGGCGCATGTGCCGCGTCCGGCACAATGACGAATTCTATGTGTGCCGTAGTCGGCCAGTTCACAATGTTTGATTTTGATGGTGTAAGATTTATCAAAACAGTGGCCAACTTTGGAGATTTTGATTGTACCACTCCATACGAGGTCCTTTTGGCTGCTGGGTGGAGGACTGCCACTGTTAGGGCATGGGTTACCCAATCAAGTTCGGAACCCACAACACAAAAAACAGCTATGCCCAGTGGATACGGTTAGCCCCAATGGGTACATGGTAGATGAGAAGAGATTGAGGGAGGCAATAGGGAGAAGAGAGATGGATCGAGTGAGAGGAGAGAGATCGAGAGAGGGGACAAGTATACCTTTTTTTTTTGGGGGGGGTGGAGATGAGAGTGAAGGGAGGAGAGGACAAAAAAAGTAGAAAAATTGGTAGTGAGTGTTAGAAAAACTAGGAGAGTGATTTTGCTATTCACAACTATGCAATTTATTCATTAATTGAGAGGGTATATATATAGACATTGTTACATGGGCTTCATAGGCCACATGGGCCGAGAGAGAGAGAGAGAGTAGAATACACAACACTCTTAACACCCCCCTTCAAACTCAAGGTGGATCAAAAGGATCTGTTGCACTGAGTTTGAGTAGATGAAGCTGATGATGTTCTCGAGTCTGAGCTTTAGTAAAGAAATATGCAACTTGAAGCTGTAAGGAAACATACTTTAGGGTGATGGTCGACTGCTGACAATGAGATCGTGTAAAAGGTGCATCAATATGAATGTGCTTTGTCAGCTCATACTTGATTGAATCACTAGCAATATGAATGACATTTGTATTGTCACAAAAGAGAGGTGTATGATTGTCACAATGGACATCTAGATCAATCAAGAGCCATCGAAGCCAAATGATCTCTGAGGTGTTAGCGGCGAGAGCTCAGCCTCTGCACTAGAGTGTGACACCGCAGTCTGCTTCTTGGACTTCTAGGCAATGAGCGATGTACCTGTTAGAAGATCAAAGCTAGGGTTTACTATTCACAACTCTGCATCTTATTGATTGATTGAGAGATATATATAGACATTGTTACATAGGCCTCATGGGCTAGAGAGAGAGAGGGAGAGAACGAGAATGTACAACACTCTTTAACAACCCCCTTCAAGCTCAAGGTGGATCAGGAGGATTTGATGCACTGAGTTTGAGTAAATGAAGTCGATGATATTCTCGAGTCTGAGCTGTACTGAAGAAATCTACAACTTGAAGTTCTGAGGGAACATACTTGAGGGCAATGGTTGACTACTAACAATGAGATCTTGTGAAGGATGCATCGACACCAATGTGTTTTGTCAGCTCATGTTTGACTGAATCACTGTCAATTTGAATGTCACTTGTATTGTCACAAAAGAGAGGTGTAGGATCATCACAATGGACACCAAGATCAATTAAGAGCCATCGAAGCCACATGATCTTAGATGTGGTAGCGGCAAGAGCTCGAAGCTCAGCCTCTGCACTGGAGCGTGACACCGCAGTCTGCTTCTTGGACTTCTAGACAATGAGCGAAGTACCAAGAGAGATACAATAGCCAGTGATAGATCGGCGATCAGCAGGATCATTAGCCCAAGTGGAGTCAAAGTAAGCGTGGAGCTGAAGCTGACTCGAACTGGCATAGAACAGACGTCTGGACACAGTCCTCCTTAGGTATCTCAGCACACGAAGAACATGGCTATAGTGAACTGAGGTGGGAGCACTGACAAACTGGTTGAGCACATGTATAGCATGAGTAATGTCTGGCCTGGTGACAGTGAGATAAACAAGACTCCCAACGAGCTGACGATAGCGAGAAGGATCTGTCAGTGGTACATCGTCTGTAGGTCGAAGCTGTAGATGGAGCTCCATGGGTGTGGCAGCAGTACGTGTATCAGTCATACTAGAACGAGCAAGCAGATTCTGAACGTAGCGATGCTGAGAGAGGTAGTAGCCTGAAGTCTAAGAAGCAGACTGCGGTGTTACGCTCCAGTAAGTGCTCTGGAAGGCCCAGTAGGTGCTCCACGATGACGGTCAAATGGCTGTCTAGCACGATAGGCAATAAGCTGATTTGGATGTAACTTGAAACATTTGTCAATATGATGACTAGTCCTCTTGCAATGGGAACAAGCCAACACTCACTCTTGTGAGTGTCGCTCTGGTAGATCCAGACCGCTGTGAGAAACTCAGGACAATATGTGGTGAGGATCCTGAGGCAGGCATAAGGGAATGAAGACGAGTCTCCTCTACAATCAAACTACAGAGCACCTCAGTCAAAGTCGGTGGAGTGGAATAGTTGAGCAACTGAGTACGAACAGGCTCAAACTCCGATCGAAGCCCCATCACAAACTGATACATGAGCGTCTGCGGAGCATACTCATCTTTGGCAGCACAAGACTGACAGGCAACAACAGCCTTCGGTGTCATAGACTCTAGAGGATCGGTGATATGAGTGAATGCACTGTAATACTCCACTGACTGATCCGGCTGCTGCTGGAGACTATGAATGTTCTTGAGCAATGTGAAGCGAAGAGTACCATCGGACTGAACATATCTCTTCTCAAAGTATTTCCACATCTGCTTGGCTGAAGTATGATACTCAAGACTTATCCACAGAGAAATATCAACACTCAACACAATGCCGGTCATGACACGATCATCCTCTTTCTGCCAAGCCTTTAATACCTCAACATCAACGGTCTTTGGATCAGGAGGATCATCAGTCAAATGAGAGGCCAAACCATAACCCTTAAGAGTAGTCTTGACTGAGAATGCCCATGCCCGGTAGTTCAACCCATCGAGCTTGATGTCCGTGAACACAAGAGATGAACTACCTCCAACCCAAACATTGAGTTGGATCTAGCCATATCACACAGTAGTACTAATCACAGTAGCAAATCAGCGGTACTAATCATAGAAGCAACAGTAGCAGATCAACAGTAGCAGTACATGACTTGTGTACAGAGGAGATACTAGAGGAGGACCAGGTGGTGACCAAGACTGAGCAGAGGTTCAGGCAGTGGCCTTTGGGCGGTGAAGACGAAGCGGCGACGCTCGACCTCTCCAGGCGACTCTAGGCGATGTCGTCGTCGAGAGAGACCATCAAGGCGAGGGCTCACGGGCGTGGATCTAGAGGAGGACCACGGCCGAGCCGAGACCAAAGCGGCCGAAAGCAGAGGATTAGGCGGTGGTCTCCGGGCGGTGAAGACAAGGCGGCGACGCTCGAACTCTCCAGGCGACACCGTCGTTCTCCGGAGCAGAGGACGACATCCCGTCGATGGATTCGGATGAGGTGGCGAAGAGGTAGCGTCGGGCCGTGAAGATGAGGCGGCGAAGATGCGACGTCCGGGTGGTCGGTGGAGGAAGCAGATCCGGAGAGGTGAAAGAGCCGGCTCAGAGGACGTGCGATCGAAGAGATCTTCGGCGCCACAGGTGAAGCAGAGAGCTACTCAAGCCCGTCGGCCCAAGCGAAAAGCTCTGCTAGTAGAACCAGGCGGCGGCGGTAGCGGTAGAACTGAGTCTTGGGTTAGGCTCTGTTACCATGTTAGAAGATCAAAGCTAGGGTTTGCTATTAACAACTCTGCATCTTATTGGTTGATTGGTTGAGAGATATATATAGACATTGTTACATGGGCCTCATGGGTTGGAGAGAGAGAGAGGGAGAGAATGAGAATGTACAACACTCTTAACAGTACCAAGAGAGATACAATAGCCAGTGATAGATCGACGATCAGCAGGACCACTCACCCAAGTGGAGTCACAGTAAGCGTGGAGTTGAAGCTGACTCGAATTGGTATAGAACAGATGTTTGGACGCAGTCCCCCTTAAGTATCTCAGCACACAAAGAACATGACCATAATGCACCAAGGTGGGAGCACTGACAAACTGGCTGAGCACTTGAACAACATGATCAATGTCTGGCCTGGTGACTGAGATAAATAAGACTCAACGAGCTGACGATAGCGAGGATCTGTCAGTGGTACACCGTTTGTAGGTTGAAGCTGTAGGTGGAGCTCCATGGGTATGGCAGCATTGCGTGTATCAGTCATGCCAAAACGAGCAACCAGATCCTTGATATAGCGATGCTGAGAGAGGTAGTAGCCATCACTATCAAAATGAATCTCAATCCCTAGAAAATAGCTCAATGATCCCAAATCGGACATCATAAATTGTTCACTCAATTTTTTCTTCACAAAAGCCACATAATCCATGTCTCCTGTGATCAGCATATCATGTACATATAGCAGAAGCAAAGTACGACCCCGTTGAGAAGTGTGAATAAACAAGAGAGGGCCATGCTCACTTGGAGTGAAACCAGCGGCTCGGATCACAGAACTGAAATGCTCAAATCAAGCACGAGGAGCCTACTTGAGACCATATAGAGCACGACTAAGGCGACAAACATAGCCTGTAGAGCTTCAACACCGGGGGAGTGGCTGCATATAGACCTAATGTAGATCACTATGAAGAAAAAAAATTCTTAACATCCATCTGAGATATAGTTCATGGGCGTACCGTTGCAACAACAATAAGAGTACGGACTGGGGTTATATGAGCAACTGGAGCAAAAGTCTTGTCATAATCTCGACCATAAGCCTGCTGAAAATCTCTTGCAACAAGACGATCCTTATATCGCTCTACTGATCCATCTGATTTGTTCTTTACTTTGTACACCCACTTGCAAGTGATAAGAACAGCTTCAGATGGTAGTGGAACAAGATCCTAAGTATCAGTACACTCTAATGCTGTGAGCTCTGTCATAACCAACTGCTACTCAGGTACACTGACAGTCTCCTGATAGGTACTTGGCTCAGCTACCGCACCTGCACGAGAAAACCCCATCTCTGGTGCCTGAATAGAAGAACGATCATGTAGGGTATACCGTGATGTAGTAGAATGGTCGTCAGAGTCGATGGTACTGGCCGGAGGGTCAAGTAGAGGAGAGGAGGACTGAGGATCGGAAGGAACTCTGTCGGCGACTATAGTGAAAGATAAAAGTGGAAGTGTTAGAAATTGGTGGAGCTGGTGAAGGAGACACACTAGAAGGTGAAATTGGTGGAGAAGGTGTATTTGGAGAAAACAAGTCTGGTGAAAGAATAGGAGGTAGAGACAAAAAAAGGTGGAATCTGTGGAAGGAGTATGATGTGTAGAAGGATGATAAAAGAAAGGTCGACCCTCATCAAAGGTCACATCACGAGAGATGCAAATGCGACGTGCTGAGGGATCATAACAACAATAGCCCTTATGCTCAGGACTATAACCTAGGAAGACACACTCAATCGATTGAGCCCTTAGCTTTGTGCGCTCACGAGGTACTAGAAGGACGTAGCAGACACAACCAAAGACACAAAGATGAGCATAGCGAGAAGGTGCTCTATACAGGATCTCACCAGGACACTTGCCCTGAAGCTTGGAAGAGGACTGACGGTTGATGAGATAGACCGCCGTAGAGACTGCTTCCCCCAGAAAGTGAGATGGAACAAAGGAGGAGATGAGAAGAGTACGAGCAGTTTCAATAATATGACGGTGTTTGCGCTTAGCAACACCATTATGAGCATGAGCACCAGAACACGAGAGCTGAGGAAGAATACCCTCAGAAGAAAGGAATTGACGAAAGATTGATGAAAGATACTCTTTTCCAGAGTCAGAATGAAAAACACGAATGGAAGAAGAAAATTGTGTATGAACCATCTTAGCAAAAGACTGATAAATGGAAATCAACTGAGAGCAATGTTTCATAAAATAGATTCAAGTATATTGAGAGTGATTATCGACAAATATTACATAATAACTATGACTACCCTTCGAAGCAAAAGGAGATGGGTCCCATACATCTGAATGCACGAAATTAAAAGGATCAGAAAATTGAGAGGTACTACTGGAATATGGAAGTTGTAGTTGTTTCCCTAGCTTACAACCAATACAATGAAAACTAAGCTCAGCAGTGACATGACCTAAGGAATCCTGGTGAACTAGAGTAGTGAGGCGAGCTCCACAAAGATAACCAAGTCTATGATGCCACTTGCTGAAGGAAGAACCAATAGGAGACTGAGATGATGACATAACAGAAGACAATGAGGCCTTCGACGTACTGGTGGAAGGAAGATGTAAGGTGTTCAAGACATAGAGACTAGGAGAGCCTCTACGGCGATAACCAGAACCAATCACTCTTTTGCTCTGACGATCCTGAAATAAGAAGAATCATCAAATCCAATGAAATAGTTCATATCAGTGAGTTGACCAACAAAAAGAAGGTTCATAGATGGCTAAGGAACAAAAGACACATCAGGAACAGAGAAGCGAGATGTAGAGAGAATGCTCTGATGGGTAATAGAGCAAGGTGTACCATCAACAGTGTGAACATATGCAGCATCAGTCACGGGCCTACGAGCAACAAGCTGAGAGCTATCAGATGTGACATGAAAAGAGGCACCCGAGTCCAGAACCCAAGGATGAAAGCGGCCTTCTGACGAGCGAAGGTGCAACCGAGGTCATAGCGCATAATCGATCCGTGGTTCTGAGAGATGTGGCGAAGAACGATTGCTCGAAGAAGTGCTCTCGGAGGCCCAGTAGGTGCTTCATGATGACGATCAGATGGATGTTTGGCACGATAATCAACAAGCTGATCTGGATGTAACTTGAAGCACTTGTCAACAAGATGACCAGTCTTCTTGCAATGAGAACATACCAGCACTCCAGTGGGTGTCACTCTAATAGATCCAGACCGTTGTGAGAGGCCTAGGACAACATGTGGTGGATCCTAAGGTACGCATAAGCAAATGAAGACGAGTCTCCTCTGCAATCAAACTAGAGAGCACCTCATCAAAGTCGGTGGAGTGTGGTAGTTGAGTAATTGAGTACGAACAGGCTCAAACTCTAATCGAAGCTCCATCACAAACTGATACATGAGCGTTTGTTGAGCATACTTATCTTTTGCAACACAAGACTGGCAAGTAGTGGCAACCTTCGGTGTGATAGACTCTAGAGGGTCAGTGATATGAGTGAAAGCACTGTAATACTCCTCTACTGACTGATCCTGCTGCTGCTGAATACTATGAAGGTTCTTGAGCAATGTGAAGCGAAGAGCACCATTGGACTGGACATATCTCTTCTCAAAGTATGTCCACATCTGCTTGGCTGAAGTATGATACTCAAGACTCATCCTCAGAGAAACATCAACACTCAGAACAAGGCCAGTCATGACACGATCCTCTTTCCGCTAAGCCTTTACTGCCTCAACATCAACCTTCTTCGGATCAGGAGGATTGTTAGTCAAATGAGATGCCAAACCACAACCCCTAAGAGTAGTCTTGACCGAGAAAGCCCATGCTCGATAGTTCAACCCATCGAGCTTGATGTCCGTGAACATGAGAGATGAACTGCCCCAAACATTGAGTTAGATTTTGCCATCTCGATGGACCGCAACCACACGACAACAAGTAATCAACAACAGAGTATCAACAGTACCAACCACATCGCAGATGATACCAATCACAGGAGGCAGTAGCAATCAACAACAGATACCATACAGAGGAGCAGTACCCGGACGTCGCTGGCCAGGAGGTTCAAGATCCAGCGGCGGCGGTTGGTTCAAGATCCAGTTGCTGACCAGGAGGTTCAAGATGCAGCGGCGGTTGGTTTAAGATCCATCTCATCCAAGAGGTTCAAGTATGCCCTAGAGCTTCAGGCGGAGGAGCGATGGAGCGATCCAGTGGTGGCCTCCAGGAGGTTCAAGATCCAACGGTAGTCGCGTGAAGACGAAGACAACCACGAGGCGCGTCGCTGGAGCAGATGAATCCGCGTGGAGCGGTGGAGCGATCTAGCGTGAAGACGACCATGAACCATGTGTTCGCGCGTGGATTTGCGGTAGAATGACCACGAGGCGGCAAGGCGGCGGCGGAGCGATGGAGGCGCGTGGATTTGCGGTAGAACTGCCACGAGGAGGCGAGGCGTCGGTGGAGTGATGGAGACGAGCAGTTGCTCAGGGCCCGCCAGCCCGAGCAGAGAAAAGGCTGAGTCCAACGGTGGCGACGGTAGTTTGAGGAAAATAGGGTTAGGGTTTGGGTGAACCACGCTCTGATACTATGTTAGAAAAACTAGGAGAGAGTGATTTTGCTATTCACAACCATGCAACTTATTCATTAATTGAGAGGGTACATATAGACATTGTTACATGGGCCAAGAGAGAGAAAGATAATGTATAATATACAACACTCTTAACAGTGAGATGGAGGGAGGGATCAGCCCTCTTGGTCCCCTCCCCTGTGAGCTCGTACACCACCCTCTGCAGCAGCAGCACAACCAGCTCTATCGGCCCTTCTGCCAGAGAGATAGAGGAGGGGGGGTGTTCAGAAAGATTTTTTTAAAAAAATCTAGATGGTCGGGTAACACCTTAGTACCCAAATTTAGATGGGTAAGGGTGAGGGATACCCAGTGGTAGCTCTAGCTAGACAGGGTATGTATGTTTCAATGCATGTGTGTTTGTGCCTCCTTTAATTTAAAAGTAAATGCGTAGGTATGTTTATAATGTTCCTTATTTATTGGTTTATGTTTTTCCTAGACTGTTTTAATCTAATTTCCTTGGATGTATGCAGGACAGAGAAAATATAGAAAGATTAGAAATTACTGGTGTTGGTGATCCATCTGGTCGTGGGCTAGGATTTAGCTATGTGCGAGTAACTCCAAAGGCACCTGTCTCCAATTCAATACTTAAGAAAAAGTCGGCTGCTGCAAAAGGTACCACTGTAACTGGAACAGATGCTGATCTCCGCCGGTTGAGCATGGATGCAGCCAGAGAGGTATCATCGACACTAATGATTTAGCAGTACTATGCACAGAAACATTGCCTGGGGTTCCAGGCGTTGACATGCCTTAAGATCATGGAACATGCTTCATTGTGAACATATATGATATATATCTGCATCGATAGTCTTTCATATGCTTCTTTTATTGACTGGGTTAGAAGAAAGATACCCGTGTATCCCTGTAAAGAATCAGGAATAATATCCTACATACCACTGTAAAAGAAATCACATTTTGCCAAAATACCATCAGCTGTGAGCCTGTGACAAATGACAAGAGAGACCTACTACCACATGTCATTGACACTTGGTGGTATTTTGGCAAACTATGACTTTTCCTAGCGGCTAGTGGTGTGGAAGCAAATATCCTATGTTCATATATCAATCATACTATTTTTACTGTCTTTTTACACTTTGTTCACTAATGCTTGCCATTGATATTGCTTTAAATTAGTTACTTCTCAAATTCGGCGTTCCGGAAGATCAAATTGATAAATTAACAAGGTGGCATCGGATTGCTATGGTGAGGAAGCTTTCAAGTGAGCAAGCAGCATCAGGAGTTACTATGGATGAAGTTCCAGTTAGTAAGTTTGCACGTGGACAAAGGATGTCTTTTCTGCAGCTTCAACAGCAAACTAAAGAGAAATGTCAGGAAATTTGGGACAGACAAGTTCAGTCACTTTCAGCTATAGATGGCGATGACAATGGCAGTGACACAGAAGCCAATAGTGATCTGGACTCATTTGCTGGGGATCTTGAGAACTTGCTAGACGCCGAAGAATTTGACGATGAAGATACTGCTAAAGCGGACCTGAGAAGTGATAAAGTAGATGGAATGAGAGGGCTTAAAATGAGAAGGTGCCCTACTCAAGCTCAAACTAACGGGGAAATTCAAGATGATGATGCAGAAGTTGATTTAGTAAAAAAGTTGCTTGAAGGTGCTTAATTGGTAGTTTCATATGTTTTGCTTTCTAAAGACCAACTTTAGTAGCTATGATTGATGGTGTGTTATGTTGCAGAGAGTGGTAATGATACGAAGAGGAAGAAGCAGCCTGTGGAAATGACAAATTATGGCACCTCTAATCAGGGTGCCAATAAAATGAAGCAGAGTAAGGCTGGGCAAATGATTAAATTATCTAATTACGCTGGTGCATTGACCCCAAAGGAGAGCATGGCAAGAGAAACGAAAGAGGTATTAGAAATTCCATCTGAAGTTCTGAGCTAGTCTCGGTTGTTACTTATTTTTTATTTGTTGCTAAACTAGCAGAAACAAGCTCTAATAGGGTTATTCATGTGACTGCATGCAGGTTGAAAATTCTTTCGCTGAAGGATCTTTACCATCAAAACTAAAAACCAAGATGATGTCTGATGTAAGCGATGTCATTCTACTTAAAAAGAAAAATGTTCTAGGAAAGGATGGCTTTAAGGTAAGTTCAGAGCATTTCTGTGATTTCTGTAGTAATTTTGTCTACTGCTGGTGGCTATTGAATTTCATCTTTGTAATTCCTACTTGGGATTTTTACAGAAGTTGTATTTGAAATATATACGTGTTATTGTTTGTCTTCCTGAACTAGTTTCTTTTTTGTCTATACTGATTGTTGATATTGTACATAAATCTGACACAACAAGGTTTGCTGAACTTCCACCTATACTGTGTGTGATTATGTTGAACTGATGGAGTAATGATACTAAATGGTTTAGAGGTAGAGATCTTGGCACAATGTTGTCAGTTTGAAGGGTAACTATCTAGTGCAAACTACCATGTATCATTGGGAAGTTATTTTTAAAGAGAAAATTGCACTGTAGGTTCCTGAACTTGCGAGGTTGTGCCATTTAGCTCATTAAACTTGTATTTTATTTTCTCAGCCACCTGAACTTGCAAAGTTGTGCCACTTAGCTCTCTGAACTTGTATTTTACTTTTTCAGCCCCTTGAACTTACGAAGTTGTGCCACTTAGTTCCCTGAACTTGCGGTGAAGCGAAGTTCGTCGAATGCGATGCCTTCGACTTCGCCCCTCCGAGTTCAGTGGACTCATCGTCGCCCTGTTTCGACTGTGTTCATCCCTGTCACCTCACGCTGACAAAAACGGATTCTTTGGGCCCGGGAACGCACCGCACTCGCTTCTTCGCCGGAGCTCCACCGTCGCAGCTTGCTGCCGCCCTCGCCCTTGCCTCCTCTGAGTCGGTGGTGAGAGAGAGAGAAGTGCATTCGTAGTAGTGCCAGAGTAGGAGCACAATACTTATCTCTCTCATGGTGATTCGCCAACTCAGCCTTTTCTGTTAGCAAACGACCAAATGGACTTCGTGCAGGGTGAGTAGCTTCTGCTCTGGCACTGGGAATGTACTTCTCTCTCTCTCTCACGGCTGACTCAGAGGTGGCAAGGGCGAGGGCGGCGGCAAGCTGCGATAGTGGAGCTCCGGCGAAGACGCGAGCACGCATGCGTTCTCGGGCTCGAAGAATCCGTTTTTGTCGGTGTGAGGTGATAGGGACGATGAGCATGATCGGAACGGACGGCGACGAGTCCACCAGACTCAGAGAGGCCGAAGTCGCCAGCATCGTATCCGACAAACTTCGCTTCAACGCAAGTTCAGGGAGCTAAGTGACAACCTCGCAAGTTCAGGGGGCTGAGAAAGTAAAATGCAAGTTCAGAGAGCTAAGTGGTACAACTTCGCAAGTTAAAATGCAAGTTTATGGAGCTAAGTGACACAATTTTGCAAGTTCAAGGGGTTGAGAAAGTAAAATGAAAGTTCAGGGAGCTAAGTGGCACAACCGCAAGTTCAGGGACCTACAATGCAAGTATGTATATATATATATATATATGGGCATAGTGTTTATCTTACTCTACAGCCTGACCAAATTTTGCCATCTAACCCTTTATAGGCCAGGAGAAACACAGGAAAAAAATATCAATTCAGAAGGAAATACGATAAAAATATTAAAGTTAAATATTTTGGTGAACTTGTATTTTTCTGTTTCGTACTTTCTTTCGATATACAGAGAGTTATAGAGCATCTGAACGTGCAAAACACCATTTTTTTTTGCAAATGTTCTTTAAAAATTCAGTGGTACTTTGCATGACTTGAGTACGTTACATCGTAAGCTAACTTCGCACTGGATACCAACCCATGTTTGAAAGCTGGCATAACTTGATTAATTTGGTCAGTGTCTGAGAGCCTAGGCCTTTCTAGTACTGTACTGATTCCTACAGTAAATATTAGTTGGTTTGGGTTAGTGCATTTTGCTAAGTAAGCAGTGGCGTCTAAAAGTGTACAAGTTAGTTTATAAGTTGCTGTTCTGTTTATTTTGTCAGACCGCACAAAACTGGCTGGCGAGTGCTAATTTAAGTTGAATAGTGAAGTACCAAAGTTCATGTTTGTACTCTTGTGGCAATTCAAGTAAGGTAATGCTGCCGTGTACTGGACCAAATCCCACCGGGCGGCCGGGAAAAAAACCCGGCTGGTAACCGGATTTCCCTGCAAAAAACTGGTTGAATTTCACTTGAAAACCAGCCGAATTTCGAAAATTGAAATGTGAATTTGCAAAATCCGGAAAAACCGACAGGGATTTTCCTTTCCGGACCCCGGCCGGTAACCGGTAACTGGCGGTTACCAGCCGGGTTTTTTTCCCTGGCATTAACATTAACATGATGCTGATCCTATCTTCCTATCATGATTCTTATGTGGCATGCCTTTTCTTATTTTAAGGAAAAGAGACAGGGCGGAAGGGGTGATTCTCTTGTATGTGGAGCCTGTGGTCAGGTAGGCATAGTAGAATGAATTCTTGCAAATGTTGTTCTGAAATGGGATTATGTTTCCTGACGTCACTTTGTTATTGCATAGCTTGGGCACATGAGAACCAACAAACTGTGCCCCAAATATAGGGAAGATCAACAAACCTCAGAAATGGATGCGACTTCCGTGAGATCTAATCCTCCTGATGTAGTGAGTCATGCTCAAATAAAGACACCGAACAAGAGGTTGATAGCCAAGGTTTCATCTGAAGTTCCTGAAACTGAAGGGCCAGAAAGTATTGAGAAGATCAAACCAGTAAAATTCAAATGTGGGGCACCTGAGAAGTCCTTGGAGAGGAACATGTCACTGTCAGGTTCTTTAGTTTCTGATAAACGTACAAAGGATGCAACAGATCTGAAATCTACTGGAAAGGTCAATAAGATTAAAATATCTAATAAGACGAAGTCTGAAGATTATCCTCCTGATACTCCTAAGCCATCAGTTGTAATACGGCCTCCTGCTGAAGTAGAGAAGGATCCACCTCGTACGAAGATCATTATCAAGCAGCCTAAGGGGCTTGTAGACCAGCAAAGACCTATTGAACATAGGAGTGGTCAGGAGCCCAGAAAGACAAGGAAGGTTGTTGAATTGTCAAGTTTTGGGAAGAGAAACGGAGAGGATGATCATTTGTTTGCTGGAGAACCCAGCCAGATGAATTCCTCACAAGGTAGGATGTGGGGTCAGCAGGGAAAAAGGGGAAGCAAAGGAGTAATGGAAATTAATGAATCCTGGAGAGATTTTGAAGAGCAAAGAGAGAGACAACAGCAAAGGCTAATTGAAGCTAGGATGTATGAAGCAAGGAGGGAGGAAGAGCTACAGAAGGCAAAGAAGAAAAACAAGAAAAAGAAAAAACATGAATTTCAAGATGATTACCTACTTGATCAAAGGCCATACAGAAATGACAGAAGGGTACCTGAAAGAGATCGAGTGGCAAAGAGACGTACTCCGGCTGATATGACAGAAAACGCACCATCGCCCAAGCGGCGCAGAGGAGGAGAGGTACTTGTTTTCACTCATATGTATAATGGGATTATGCATTGTTTTAATAATGTTTATCTATAACCCTTTTGCTGATTCCACTGCACTAGGAGAATCATCGGCACAACTTTGACCAAATAATTGTGTGAAAGCATTTTATCCAGCTTTGTGTTTTCTTTTGTTTTCTTCTTTCGAGAACTGTGCCAGTGCGCCTAGCTTTTTCTCAACTAAACAGCCTGACTCAAATGTGTGATTTCAACGAAATAGTGTGTTTGTTCTTTGTTAAGAGATGAGAGCACAAGAGCATTGTTCTTTGTTAAGAGATGAAGGCACAATATCGTAGAAAATCACCCGGATCATGTATTCCGTTTGTTTTATTTTTCTGTTGTCCAATACTTAGTTCGATCATTGTCTTCACCTTCTGTCATATTTTAGTTTTTCAATGAGTTTTTCTATGTAGAGGCTGCTACTTTGTTAAATATGGATGCGATACAGATGTACGCTATTGTTTGTAAAAAAGAAACAGAATCAATTGATGTTTATTTTCTACAATTAGGAATTTGAGCTTGATTAATTGTTTGCATCCTGATGCAGGTTGAGCTCTCCAACATATTGGAGAAGATAGTCGACCACTTGCGGGGAAACAAGTCTATATCATTCCTGTTTCTTAAACCAGTGACAAAGAAAGACGCTCCTGATTACCTTGACATAATCGAGTGCCCAATGGATCTTGGTACCATCAAGGATAAAGTGAGGAAGATGGAGTACAAAAACAGGGAGGAATTCAGGCTTGACGTGGCCCAGATAGCACTGAATGCACACATGTACAATGATACTCGCCATCCTGCCATCCCTCCGCTTGCTGACCAGCTTTTGGATATGTGCGATTATCTTCTCGGGGAAAGCGCGGAGCTGCTCGACGATGCAGAATATGCGATCGATGACTAGTAAAATAACCGGATATGGCATTTAGATGTTGCTATATCCTAACATTGATGCTGTATTTTGCTGATCTGTAGGAGGGGAAAGGGCACCTGTACATTCTTTTTAGGTTCTGGCGGTGATATTGATGTACATGTGATCCCAATGCCAACTTTTTTTTGCCTTCTTGGTGGTATTGGGGGCTGGGAGTCCGAATGTACACAAGCTCTAGGTTAGTCATTGAGGGTCCGCTGTAACTATTGGCCTCTTGCTGTAAAGATGTAGCAATATAATTTGTCCATATCCTGATGTTGTAGCTGTATATCCTATGTTAATGGCCTCGACTCATATGGACCAAGATGCAAAAGGTCTCAAAGCACGTGCCTGGTTGCACCCGGTCAAACTTTTATTTGGGTTTCACTGTCAGCTTTCCTTGTTTGTATGTATGGGGGTGATTAGATTGGAGTCTGAACAGTCAAGCTGATGGCCAAATATCAGTCAAGCCAAAATTACGATGTGCACGAGATTTGAGCCGTTTGAATCGGCCGCGTTTGGTGACGGTAACATCTTGCATAATTAGAGCATGTACAATCGGTTTATGTCAGCTATCTGTAACCATTGCCACGTAGAATTTTTTCTGATGTGGATGAAAGAGAATGAAGAGAGAGAAAGATGCTGTCTACAATCGCAGAATGATTATAAAGATAAGAAATAAGAAACCATTAAAAGATTGTGTGTTCTATAAAGATAACTAAAAAGACAGCAACTGTCTATACCATTGTATGAGCTGTCTATAAGTGATATAGATAGTTGTTATAGATAGCAGCTGTCTATACCATTGTACATGTCCTTAGAGACTGTCGTACAAATATCCAAAGTCAAAGCTCTAGGTGCAGCCCCCACTCACTCTGAAGAAGGTGCTACTTGAGATGCTCTCACCTACCAGCTCCCTACTGCCAAGGAAGCTTCAGAAAGCCTTGAAATGTATGAAGGGTGTTTGGATCGCCCGATCAGGGCAAGGAATGGCCTAGATACTGAGCCCATCAGGCAGCTGATACCTGATGTGATAAAGTTGATGTACGCTGTATTGCATATTACTAGATGCCGTCGAAGTAATCCTTACAGGGATAGACTGGCAGTAACTAACTACTGCGAGTGCACTTCACATTTTTCATGTCCTTAAACTTTAATTAATCCCATCCAAAAAATTTCTTATGTTGTATCGTCAGATACTCAGATCACACGTATATCGGAACAGCTGAAACGTGTTGCATTTGGCGGTGACGAATCTGCGAAATGACCTATGTTTGTTTAATCTGAGAGAGGCAGTTCTTTACGCGGCTGCTCATAACAAACTAGTAATGTATAACATGGCAACAGACGAAGACCCGGCCAGTCTTTGCTTATATCTCACACCTTATGCCATTCATCCACATCTTGAACCGGCAAGCAAAACATTAACAATTCCATGACCGATTCCAATCACTTCACCCAGCATGTCTGCCGTTTTGTCGTACAAAAATTTCCCAGTCCTTTTTTTATCAGCGCTTGTTCAGAACTTCAGTTCCGTAAGCGGTCGATCATGGGATCATGTCACAGACGCTCTCTCATTGTGGGACCTTGTGGAGGTCATCCCATGGTGTGTGATGTGTGTGATGAGTATTTGACTTTGTTGTTCATGTATTGTCAAAGTTTGAGTATGGTTTTGGGAGTTTGCAATTTCATAGGACGGTCTTGTGGCTGGTGGCCAGACCGGTCGTGGGAATATTTGTGGAATTAGGAGGAACCCGATCAAACACGTGTGAAGGGTTGCAAGATGATTAGTTTGCACCGGTTTCATTGATAATAGAGTTTCGAGCTAAAAGTAGATAGAGTTTTGCCGAAATATCCAGAGAGGAGTGTTTCCAGGACTTCGGAGTGAGATTGAGGGCGGTCTGATCGGCCATTGTTTGGCAGTTTGACCGGTCATGGAGCGGTCAGACTATCTATGGGTGGCGGAGGGTGATTTTTGGTGACTGTGACTGTGATGGTGCATGTGTGTTGAGTGTAGTGTTTATGACTAATGTGGGTTAGGTTGGAATGAATTTTGTGCTCGAAAATAGTTTGCTTGGTCTATTGGTGTGCAGGAGGTTTCGGAGTCAACTATGGTCAACGACGAGGATGATTAGGGCTCGATTAGGAGAACCAAGGTCCAGAGTGGTCATAGAGGCGGGGTGAGATGGTTGGACTCGGATAAGGCGGGGTGAGATGGTTGGACTTGGATAAGGCAGGGTGAGATCGTTGGACTCGGATAAGGCGCAAGATGGACAAGGGCTATGGAAGGCATAAGTGGTCAAGGTCAAGGTGGACATGTGGTGCATCAAGTGACTTGGCCCGCTTGTAAGCAAGGACGGTCCGAAGGGATTCAAACGCGTGAGAGGCTTGACGCGAAGTCATTGCGGCCACATGAAAGGTGGACATGTGGTGCACCAAGTGACTTAGCCCGTTTCCAAGCGAGGACGGTCCGGTGGGATCCGGACGCGTGAGTGGCTTGATGGAAAATCATTGCGGCCACATGAAAGGTGGACATATGGGGCGCCAAGTGACTTGGGTCCGTTTGCAAGCGAGGATAGTTCGGTGGGATCCGGACGTGTGAGAGGCTTGACGAGGAGTTATTAGAGTTGTTCATGGGTGGCCCGCCCCGGTTTGGGTTGGGCTCATAATTTCATTTCCAATCCGAAAGCCCATTGAAATGTAATAAAAATAATAAAACTATTTTTTATTCATGAAATGAATTAAATATTAGTTTTTATTATATTTTTTAATGGGAAAAGTCATTTTTTGGGCCAGGACGGGCTAGGCTCGGACCTGCCCGTTCGAGGCTGGACTTTTCATGCCTAGCTCGGCGTTTCAACATATCTAGGAGTTATTGGGGCCACATAGAGGATGGCGAAGCACGAGCGATGCTTCAAGGAGAAGGAACCGGGAAACGTCGGTGGAGTGGCAAATTGGTCATTAGCCCAATACTAGAGATGGAAACGGTTTGCAAAACCGCGGTGGGACCTAAGTGGTTTAGGTCATGAAGAGGAGGACAAGGCACGATGGATTTGGGCTATTGAGCCGTGGATGAAGACGATGCTTTGAAAAGTGCGCATGAGTGTGTTGAGTTGAAAAAAAAACCGTTATGTTGTTAGGTTTACAGGTTTTCCCAATGGCTTAGTGGATATTATCCATTAAGTAACTAGTTTTAGGGTTTCATGTGAGCCTCCACTATACAAGTAGGAGCTAGGGTTTGAGAGAGACGGAGATGTGATATTGAGAGAAGAGAAAGGGCTTGACCGCTTGAGAGAAAAATCTTGAGGTGAGAGCACTTGTGTGTGCACTACCATTGTAGCTTTGTCCTCCCAATAGAGTGATTGTAAACATTCATCTCTAAGAAAAAAAAAATCAAATCTCCAAATTCGTCCAAGTCTTCCTCTCATGTGCTCAAGGATTGATTTCTTAATTTGGCTTAGTTTTTAGTGTTCCTTCCTCCAGTCTTGATCTTGCTTTGTATCTAGGATGTGTAAATAATGGATATATCTCTTGGTGACCAAATACCATCCATCTAGATATTTTTATTACAAGTTCTTAAGTTTTTTTGGTTTTAGTGAAAGAAATAGTGATTTTCGGGGTTTTGATCTTCAGGGACTATGGCTTGATTTTTATTGTGATTGAGGGTGTTAGGATGTGTGAGAAACCATCATTATCTATCTTGGATTGATTCCTCCCATGAGCTCCTCTCAATCATTGTTTTTGTATTTGACCCAGTCTTGGTGCAACCTTCACTCAAATGAAAAAAAGGTCAGAACTTTGGCAATGAAATATAAGATTTTTGATTGGAATAGGTTTCTGACATTCTAGAGAAGGTGCGTGTCAAGTTTAAGTAATTTTGAGCTGTGAATTAAAAGTTACATCGATTCTTGGATTTTGAATCATGGTGATTTTACTGTTCACCCGGAGGGAGGTCAGACCGCCTAGTTAATATTTGGCGCATTTTGTTCAGCATTTCTTGGAGATTTCTTTGTGAGGGTTTAATCTTTGATTTTCATAGTTCTGTATAGTTATTGGAGTGAAAGAATCGTAAACTTCTTAAGATAAAAGATTTAGAAAATGTCGTTGTTTGTGTGGCACCTATTCAACCCCTTTTGGTCGCCTCCTCGGTCCTACACTCATCCAGCTCCTCGTCTTTGCATCCTTTTGAGTCAAGGCATCAGGTAACTTGTCACCTCAAGTGCTTCTTATGCTCAATTCTACAAAATATTTTTGGTGAACCAACGAGATGACTATCAATCAATCGATCACTCATTTGCAGCTGTGGTTTCCAGCACGAACGCATTCTTTGCGTTGGTGGTAACGCAGATGCGGTGGAAGGATCCCTAGGACAGGCTGAGGTACTACATCGACGGTTGGAACATTAGCGACAGGCACTACCTAGTAGTAAGTGTTACGATCCTCCTCGATATGTAACTTCCAACAACAGCAATACAGATTGTTCAGAAGTAAGGAGGCGAAAAGGAAGAACTAGGCTGGGGATTAGATGAGTTGGAGGGAGGAAGGTTCAGAGGTGGTATTTTCAGTCATTACATTTCACATGCCCCAAACAAGAATCCAAAGCAGAATAAGTATACACCCCTTCGCGAAAACTAGCAGGTGGGGCTCTCCCTTTTCTCGGGCTCGCAACGCAGCGCTCAAGTAACCCATTCCACCGTAGGATATCGATCGACCGATTTACGCCAGCGCTTGTTGTTTCTATTGTTTTGCTGACAAGATGTTGATTCCTGTTCACCGTCATCTACTCCAGTAGGCTCTGTAACATCCCCCCATCTTCAGTACCGGCTTGACCCCAAGCCGGGGCATGAGGGAATCGAGTCCACAACTCGCTGAGATCCTCCCAGGTAGCACTTGCTGGTGAAGAGCCTGACCACTGCACTAAGACTTGTGCTCCTGAAGCTGATCCTGCCTGATGTAGTCAACTGTGCAGCACTTGGTCCGGCACACTGTGCTCATCGGTCTTCGGCAACTCGGCCTGTGTCTTCTCGCCAGGGGCTAGCGCCTTTTCCAACTGTGATACATGTATCACCGTATGGATGCTGCATGTGGAAGGTAACTTCAACTTGTACGCCACAGATCCTATCTTCTGCTCCACCTGGTAGGGTCCAAAATACCGAAAAGCCAATTTATGGTTATCTCATGATGCGACAGAAGATTGCACATACGGTTGCAATTTTAGGTACACCCAGTCATTGGGGGAAAACTTCCTTTCAGAGCGTTTCATATCCGCTTGAGACTTCATTATCTGAGTAGCGCGATTGAGACGTTGGCGCAATAAATTGGTCATCAATTCTCTGTTCTTCAACCAGTTTGCCAAATCAGCTGAGCACAGGAGGAAAGATCCACTACTCCAAAGTGCCTCGGATAGTGTCCATAAAGAACTTCAAAGGGGGATTTCTTCAGAGTACTATGATAAGATGTATTGTACCAGAATTCTGCTATGGTAGCCATTCAGACCATTTAGTCAGGCAAGCATGGACAAAGCAGCGAAGATATGTTTCCAGGCATTGATTGACGCACTCAGTCTGTCCATCGGTTTGCGGGTGATATGCCAAACTCATTTGCAGTTGAGTGTTCATCAGCTGAAACAATTCATGCCAAAGGGTGCTAGTGAAGATTCGATCCCGGTTAGAAATGATGGACTAAGGGAGACCGTGTAGTTTAAATATATTGCTAACAAAAGCTTGAGCTACTTGATACGATGTGAAAGGATGCGCTAATGACACAAAATGAGCATACTTGGAGAATTTATCCACTACGACCATGATGCTGTTATATGATGCCGATTTTGGTAACCCTTCAATGAAGTCCATAGAGATGATCTGCCAAGCATGTTCAGGTACAGGAAGAGGTTGTAAAAGTCTCGGATATTTGACATGTTCCACTTTCGCTTGTTTGCAAACTAAACATGCATCGACAAATATTGTACATCCTTCTTCATTCCCGGCCATGCAAATGACTTCTTGATCTTATGATACGTCACCTGAATACCAGCATGTCCTCCAATCGCATTGGAATGCATTGACTGCAAGATGCACTGCTGTAAAGCTGTATTACTGTCGACCCAGATCCGACCAGGATAACGCAAAATCCCATCTTTCATTTGGAATTGCGGATGGTTAGCGTTGCCCACACTGAGCTCAGATAGCACTCTACTGGTTTGAACATCTTGCTTGTATCCCTCGGCCAACTCCTGCAACCAAGCCGGAATGCAGGTGGAAACCGCTAAAAATTCTCCATCTTTCTTTGCAACTTTTCGCAATAGGGCATTGGCCGCTTTGTTTTCCATGCTTTTTTTGTACAACACACAATACTTCAGCCCCAAAAATGTGGTCATAGCCTTTTGTTGCAAAGGAGTGGTCAGCCATAGGTCATCCAGGTGAACCAAGCTTCGCTGATCCGTTTTGATAACAAATTCGGCTTGCTGTAAGTTTGGTCTCCAATATTCCACACTGAGCATAATAGCTAGGCTTTCCTTCTCATAAGTGGACAAGCATTGAGTATGAGGCCCCAAGGATTTGCTCAGATATGCGATGGGACGCCCTTCTTTCATCAAGATTGCCCCGATCCCTTTATCAGATGCATCAGTCTCAATTTCGAATGTTTTTTTGAAATCCGGCAAGGCAAGAACTAGTGCAGTGATCAGTGCCGTTTTTAGAGCTTGAAAGTGTAGGACCGGAAAGGCGACTAGAGGGGGGGGGTGAATAGATGCTTTCTCTATTTTTCACCTCGATCGAACTCAACACTACTTTCACTCCAATAACTATAAAAGCTATGAAGATCTGTATACAGGCACAGCGGATGACCTGTGTTGAATCCGATCAAACCCCGATACAAAAGACCAAAAACAACTCAAAACCGCAAAGAAAGATACGCAAGGAAAAACTAGCTTGCTGTGTATATATATATATATAAGAGATGACAAGTATCAGCACAAGTAAAAAAGGTGTAGCAACTAATAAATAAATAAATCTAAAACAGCAAAACGCACAGCACTTAAAAACAATTTCTCCCGTCCCATCAAATAAGCAGTCCAGACAGTAAACAAAACCAAACAAGTTGAAGCCACTAGCACCACCTGGAATCAAACCAAGGACTCATGCGCATATGACCTCTTGACCAGCTGAGAATTCGGTTCATACCAACAGCTCTGCTCAGTGACCTCTTACAAGGATAGACACGCAGCCCAAGGTAATAAAAGAACTAAAGCAAGAAGGCTAGGGATCCCAAACCAATAGAGCAAGTAAAAACAGCAGCAGCCGCGAGATCAATTCGGCGGTTGTATCAAAGATGGCAGCCCCAAGACAATAAACTAACCAACACTTCAAATCTGCACTACAAGCAGACTCCAAATTCTACAGAGCGCTCGAATTGTTTCAGAGGAGCAGGCTGTCACCAATTTCTACAGACACCAACAGGGTTCCGGATTAGTGGGCAGACTAGGCGCTGCCAGGAGCTCTAATTTTCTGCCTAGGTCCAGAGACCGTCGATCAATTGCAGCCAAGAAAAAACAGATCAAATCCCTTTCAATTAAACCAAGGACTCACACTAGTCATCTAATTCCACCAACGAGCAGCAATAGGTTACATACACCTACTAGCGCAACAATGATAGCAGGCCAAGGCAGGAAAAAGAAATCTAAAGCTCAAACCTCCGATCTGGACCTTGTACTGCTAGCACAAATCAAAGAGACGCTGGCCACACAGGCAACCTTTTATCTGGATCAAGAACGGCGCTGCCTGGGATTTTTTCACGCCAGGGAACCGGCCGCCACAACAGAGCTCTCAAAGCGCGGCGTTCAGAGACCCGCCGCCCAGATTTCTTTTCTTGAAACACGCCGCCAAGGAAAAATGATTCGCTGCCTGCCTTTTTCCACGGACGCACAGAAGCCGCCACAAGACTCTAATCTTTTTCAGGAGAGAGACGCCGCCACCAGGGATTCGATTTTTCAAGAGCAGCGCCACATACACACACAAGCAGAAGAAAGCAGCACAGAGCCGATCAACATCAGAGAACCAGCAGCCAACAGGAATAAAATAATCAACAAGATCTGCCACTCGGCAAGCACAGAGAAATAATCAAGGCAAATAAAAGTTTCAAACACAAACTGATAAATATTGTAGATTTCTTTGCTGGACTATCACTGAGGGACAGCCGCCGCCAACGGCATTTCTCCCAGACCTCCAGTTTTTGGGCACAAAGGCAGCCATCCAACCCTCTGCTTTTCTCACAGACAGCAAGAACAAGCTGCCATCATTTCTCTTTTTTTTTCAGCCCCAAAACAGGCCGCCACTCACTTTTTTCAGTGGCTGCCCTTATCTCCAGCAAAACTAGAATATTTCAACTCCTATTCCTTTTATAGGGCACTCCAAACCCTAAAAACTAAATGGGCTTCCGTTAAGGCCCAACATCAACGGAACACACACGCACGTATCTCAAAGTGCCGTCTTCATCGTCGATTGATCTAAACCACTTCCTTAGCGCCGTCCCGCGCCGTGGTTTAACCAAAAGGTCATCAAGATGGTATTTGGTAAAATTACCAAAATACCCCTTCTCGATCTTTTCCAAAAGTCGAGTCCAATCCAGTTGAAGCAATCGCCTGCTTCGCCACGTGTAGGTTGATCAACGGCTCCATGTCGTCAAGTCTCTCCCGTCCAGATCCCACCGGCACCACTGAGCACTTGCAATGACTCATGCCGCTGATCCAACCAATCGACCAACCGCCTGATTCGGTCATCCTTATCCATTCTGCGCCATGCTTGAGTCACCGACCACCCTGGCATCCATGATCGTTCGGACCTCGGCTCTCCAAGTTTAGTCCCGATCCACTTTCGCCGTTGACCGTCGTTGACACGCAAGCCACTGCACTGACAATAGACAAGCAACACGAATCCGGAACAAGTTCTTCACAACTTGACCCACGTTAGTGAAAACATGCAATATGCAACATATATGCATTTACAAATATGGATATGACCTATCCCAAAATCAATCCACCAGTTATATCAACATTCAAGATAAAAGCGGTCGATGGCCACGACCGACAGATCTGAAACTTTGTCGAAAACACATTACACTTCAAACCAAAAGCCACATTGCCAATTGTTTCATCATCCTAAGATCATGGGCATATCCCCATGATATCCACAATCTCCCCCTTGATGAACACATTGGCAATCTCTCAGAAAATGTAAGATTGTGGTTTGAAAAGTAAAATACTCGTAGTTTTCGCACAAAGGTACAACTTAGTCCAAATGCAAGAAAAAGCAATGGAAAAGACCAAGCTGGCTTCAGAATAGCATAAACAAGTGAGATACAGCAAAGGAAAGCAAGAAAGCTTTCAATTCCAGAGAATCGACAAAAATCTCACTAAGGTCCATATGAAAGAAACAATTGTTCTATTTGACCTTAGATCATTGTGAGTCTTCAAGAATTGCAATTCAAATTCAGAAAAGGCAATAAGACCAAAAGAATGCAATATGAATGCTTGAATGCTCCCCCTCACTATGATCATCATTTTACAAGAGAGAATTTTCAATTTTCAATTTTTTCATTTCTCCCACTTACAAAACTACTCCCCCATAACCAAAAAGCTCTTTATTAACATTATATTTTCGCTATATCTTCTCCCCCTTTGACAATGGATTCATCAAGGAATCATCCATTCCTCTCATCCAGAGATGACAAATGCACAAGAAAGGAAGAAGCAAAAGAAAGAGCATGCATGAAATGCAATGGGGTGGCTTCATTTTGTTTTGATTTTTCGCTTTTAGGTAAAAGAAGCTTTGGAGATTACTCAATTGAGCAAGCTAGCATTTCTACCATTACTCAAGATACAACAAGCCTGACAAAGCTAGCAAGATCATGTTAAGACATATATAGCAAAGCTAGGCTAATGAGCTCAAAATATCACAAGTTGTTGGGTAAAATTAAGCAACGCTTCAAAATTAGCAAGTTCAATAACAGTTATCCTAAAATGATAATGGCCATATCAGAATGTCAATGTGAGATCCAGAAGCTAGCAAAGACCATCTTAGAGACAAAAAGTCTTGAAATGAATCATTTAGCTCAATTTTTGTTAAAAGCCCAAATTTCAACTATTTTTCATTTGCAATGAATATTCAAGTTGATTAAAAGGTCTATCTTAGTAAAGAAGATCCTGGACTAAGAGCCATCCACAATCTCTTTCTAAGTTTCAACCAATTTTGACATTTTGCTTTTTAGCCATGTGCTAGATCTCAAGCCTCACTACGACCATCCTAAGCAACAAAGGCTTAAAAGAGTGGTCTAGGTCATCCAAAACTTCCCCTGAGTTCATGCCTAGTACAATGGCACGCCGTCTCATGAGAAAGAATTGGTGAGATCAGTTTTTTCGCACAAAAGAGATCATTTTCATTTTGCACAAAGGCTATTTTAGATTCTTTAATGAACTGAAAGCTCAAAGATATTCAATACTAGATTCCAGAGCTAACAAAGCAATTTTGACAGGGCCAATGTCACAAAAGGATCACTAATTGTGCAACTAGCTAAAAGATCCACAAATTACAATTTTCAGTTCAAGTTGTATTAAAGTTCTAGCTCAATTAGCAAAGACATTGCTGCACATGTGAAAGCATGATAATTCTAGCAAGTCAAAGAACTAGACACAATCTTGAGCAAGAATTTGAAATACCAAAGCTCAAGAGGGTAATAAGCAAAGCTTCAATAATTAAAAGAAAGAAGCGGTAAAGCTTATATTACAAGTATCTTTTTTGTGATTTTTCATATGTATGCAGTATCTTTTTTTTAATTTTCTATATGTATGCAATATGATACAATGAGATGCACAAAAGACTTAAAAGCCTAAAAAGATCACAAGGATCAAAAAGATCCAAAGAAGATACCACATGAAGAAGGTATCAGAAAAGATCCACACAAAAGTTCACATGAACAAGGAAAGTTCAGATGAACAGAAAAGGTTCAGAAAAGAACTAAGAAAGTTCCGAAAAGAACCAACTCCCCCTCAAACCAACCCATAGAGATAAATTATCCCTTACTTGCATCTCAAGGTGGCAAACCTTGTTGGGTCTAAAAAGATTTGAGGGGAGATCTACCAAAAAGGCCTAGGACTCCACAAAAACTAGCACAAAAACTTCAAACACCACAAGATCTCTAGGGACAGCAACTTGAAAAGCTAGGGAGCGAAACACCAACACTAAAAAGCTCACAGGCAACTCAAAAACCTGCTAACACTAGTGATTGGGAGACAAGCTCGACCTAGGCTGTGAGAAGAATGCATCCTAGCAAATCATGTGATAAGAAGAGTGCCTAGAAAGGACACGTGCTAGAACAGAGCCTCCTATCTACCCTGAACTCGACAAACTCAAATGCTATGCAAGGTAGACTAGGGATACCATACACAAAAGTAAGGTATAGAAGCTCGAACCTGAGTCCCACTGCTTGGTAGTGAGATGTAGTCAAGATGGATGAAGATTCATTCCTTGAAGCTTCAGAAGGTAGTTGCGCTCACCCATCATCCGCATCTCAAATTCCTTCGTCTCCAAAAAGTGATAGTCATCATCGAAGGCACCAATAAAGAAGAACCAACCGCTTGAAATCATGAATCACATGTTCTTCTTCTTAGCTGAAAGACTATACCAAAGAGACAGAAAAAGTCTATACCTTGGTACTGGGTTAGTGAAACATTGTCTAAAGAAACAGTATCAAGACACATGACTAGCAAGGATAGCAGTAGATGATCCAAAGCTCATTTAAGCATATAATCAACAGTTCAGGATATAAGCATGAATAGAGACAAATCAATTACAACACATGCTATCCAAGACATGACAAAGCTCAAACTATCCTTAATCAACAATAAGGCATAGGAGCAAGCAAACAAGCACATAGCATATCACCCATCATATACACAGTCAAAAGCAAACTAGTGAAAGCTATGGCAAGACTCATGCATCCATAATTAACAGTAAAGCACAATAACCATGTAAGCATAAAGCATTTTAGAACAAACCATGAATGATATATACTAACATGGATATCAAGTGAACATGTGGATACATACAGCAAACATCAACACGAGCAAGATTATAAGGGTACAAGACAGCACAAGCTCGTGATGACAAAATCAAGCTCATACACCCATGGAAATAATGAGCAACAATAAGATACATGGATATACAAGCAAGATAAAAGAAAAGGCATGATTAAGGATATCAAAGGATTAACACATGCCAATATGGTACAAGTGAGCACAAAGCAAGCACAACATGCCAAGTATGAGTAATCATGAAGATAAGGGCATGAAGGTATATGATTGCTCACAAAACAGGTGTAGATGCCGATCATAAAGGCACATGCCTCTTGAAGGCCATCGTTGAGGTGGAGAACCATCAAGTGTCCCGATCATGTGATGAAGCAAAAGACTAGAACCTCTTAAATCCATGTTCTCCAACCTGCGTTCTTGGTACCTACACATGAGAAAGGCAAGGTGTCCGAGTCTTGGGTCCCGAAGGGTTAGAGAGCAAATGCTTGGGAACCCAAACCTTGGACACACCACCACCAGAGACAGTCGAACCATTATGTGAGTTAGCATGATGCAAATGATGGTCCATGCAAGAAGATCCAATCTCATCCTTGAAGACATGCCGCGAGTGGACAACTCGATGAGGAAAACGAGGTCCATCTCTAGGAAAGCGGCGATGACCTTGCTTGAAAGCACCATGATGAGAACCAACAAAAGCATCAAAGAAACTCACACAATCTCGCCGTGGGTGTGTACCTCGATGAACAAAACGAGGTCCACCTCTTGGACAACGGCGGAAATCCTACCTCGGGGCAGCTCGTGGACCAAAACCAAAACTATGCAAACCATGTCCACGGTGCTGTCCGACACCACTAGAAAAGGTGTCAAAGAAGCCATCAACAAATCGAGTCTTCGTGCTTGGCTCTTTAGTGTGCATGTCATGAGAAAGACTATGCCCACTAGGAGACTTAGAAGCATGAGCTCGACGTATCTGTTTTGCACGTCGGAAACAGAAATCTACATGATGTCCATTCTTCCCACAAAATGAGCAATGGTGCAAAGGTCTACTAGTAGACACGGTCCGAGAGGACAAATCACCATTATGGCTCAAAGAAGAAGTCCTAGAAGAACTAGCATCATGACTCGTCCTCGTATCGACACTAGACCCACACATGCCATGAGAAAGGCTATGTGTGCTCCTAGAGGTACAACGACGCACTCGACGCTCATGTTTCAAACGGCGAAAGCAAAACTCAAGAGTGTGTCTATTCTTCTTACAAAATGTGCAATGGTACTTCTCTTTTGAAGATATAGTACCATTTGAGAAAGAAGCACATTTGTCTTTTGAAATCCGTTGGACAACACAAGAAGAGTCCGAAAGAGTCGAACTCACCAAAGAAGAGCTATTCAAAGCGATGCCACAAAAACCAACATCAAGTGACTCACGTTTAGCACAAAAAGACTCCAACTCCGAATGCAAAGATGCAAGAGAAATCTTAAAAACATCGATCTCGGAGTGAAGGCAAATACTAGAGTCACAAAATTTGACGCTCATATCATCGCGCAAAGACTCAACCTCGCTCTTCAATGAAATGCAGGATGTGCAAGAAATTAATGATGCTTTCGAATTAAGCATGCAGTTCAAAGCATCAATTTCAGTTTCTAAACAAGCACAATTCTTGCAAGAGACTAAACCATCCTTAAGCAATTTTTCATGTTCTAAGCACATGCTACAAGGCCTAGCTTCAATTTCAATAATCTCAGCCCTAGCATTCTCTAATTGCTCAAGGTGAAAGGAATTAGTCAATTTAAGCTTCTCAAAATCAGCAAGCATGCCTACACAAGAATCACAATTATTTCTAGTCATAGATCTAAGATTGCCTATTTCTAACTTAGTATTGTCAAGTTCATGATGTAAGGCAATACAAGAATCACATGGCATAGAAGCATTTAATCTCAACAATTCATTTTCAGATTTTAGGCATGCAAAAGAGTTATTCAAGTTCTCCATGTCAACAAGCAATGAATCATAAGTATTCATGGAGGTTTTCAATTCAGAGAGCTCATGAGACAAATCACCCTTCTCTTTTTCTAACAATTTTACTTTCTTCCTAAGAGCAAGCAGTTTAAGATCATATGAATATAAGACATTAATGAGTTTTTCTTTACTCACCTTGCTTAGCTCAAGTAGGGGATCGTCCTCATAAGAGTCATCACTATCATCAAAAAGCTCATCATCAGAATCCTCTCCATCATGTTGATCCTCAAAAGCTGCTGTGCATATGTTACTGGGCTTCTTCTCCTTGGGCTCCAAAAGTGACTCATCCCTGAAACTAGAACAATCAAAAAAAAGGATTCGCCACAAATATCACAGAAGAAATCCTCCTCCATCACCATTAGACTTATCATACATTCAAATATCTTATTACGTCCAACACCATTGGTAAAAGAACCACGACAAGATGCAAGGAAACGCTCACAAGTCCTCACACTAGTCGCTATGCTCAAAGATCAGTAAAGATCACAAAAAAGCAAACTTGGCTCTGATACCAATTGTAGGACCGGAAAGACGACTAGAGGGGGGGGTGAATAGATGCTTTCTCTATTTTTCACCTCGATCGAACTCAACACTACTTTCACTCCAATAACTATAAAAGCTATGAAGATCTGTATACAGGCACAGCGGATGACCTGTGTTGAATCCGATCAAACCCCGATACAAAAGACCAAAAACAACTCAAAACCGCAAAGAAAGATACGCAAGGAAAAACTAGCTTGCTGTGTATATATATATATATATATATAAGAGATGACAAGTATCAGCACAAGTAAAAAAGGTGTAGCAACTAATAAATAAATAAATCTAAAACAGCAAAACGCACAGCACTTAAAAACAATTTCTCCCGTCCCATCAAATAAGCAGTCCAGACAGTAAACAAAACCAAACAAGTTGAAGCCACTAGCACCACCTGGAATCAAACCAAGGACTCATGCGCATATGACCTCTTGACCAGCTGAGAATTCGGTTCATACCAACAGCTCTGCTCAGTGACCTCTTACAAGGATAGACACGCAGCCCAAGGTAATAAAAGAACTAAAGCAAGAAGGCTAGGGGATCCCAAACCAATAGAGCAAGTAAAAACAGCAGCAGCCGCGAGATCAATTCGGCGGTTGTATCAAAGATGGCAGCCCCAAGACAATAAACTAACCAACACTTCAAATCTGCACTACAAGCAGACTCCAAATTCTACAGAGCGCTCGAATTGTTTCAGAGGAGCAGGCTGTCACCAATTTCTACAGACACCAACAGGGTTCCGGATTAGTGGGCAGACTAGGCGCTGCCAGGAGCTCTAATTTTCTGCCTAGGTCCAGAGACCGTCGATCAATTGCAGCCAAGAAAAAACAGATCAAATCCCTTTCAATTAAACCAAGGACTCACACTAGTCATCTAATTCCACCAACGAGCAGCAATAGGTTACATACACCTACTAGCGCAACAATGATAGCAGGCCAAGGCAGGAAAAAGAAATCTAAAGCTCAAACCTCCGATCTGGACCTTGTACTGCTAGCACAAATCAAAGAGACGCTGGCCACACAGGCAACCTTTTATCTGGATCAAGAACGGCGCTGCCTGGGATTTTTTCACGCCAGGAACCGGCCGCCACAACAGAGCTCTCAAAGCGCGGCGTTCAGAGACCCGCCGCCCAGATTTCTTTTCTTGAAACACGCCGCCAAGGAAAAATGATTCGCTGCCTGCCTTTTTCCACGGACGCACAGAAGCCGCCACAAGACTCTAATCTTTTTCAGGAGAGAGACGCCGCCACCAGGGATTCGATTTTTCAAGAGCAGCGCCACATACACACACAAGCAGAAGAAAGCAGCACAGAGCCGATCAACATCAGAGAACCAGCAGCCAACAGGAATAAAATAATCAACAAGATCTGCCACTCGGCAAGCACAGAGAAATAATCAAGGCAAATAAAAGTTTCAAACACAAACTGATAAATATTGTAGATTTCTTTGCTGGACTATCACTGAGGACAGCCGCCGCCAACGGCATTTCTCCCAGACCTCCAGTTTTTGGGCACAAAGGCAGCCATCCAACCCTCTGCTTTTCTCACAGACAGCAAGAACAAGCTGCCATCATTTCTCTTTTTTTTCAGCCCCAAAACAGGCCGCCACTCACTTTTTCAGTGGCTGCCCTTATCTCCAACAAAACTAGAATATTTCAACTCCTATTCCTTTTATAGGGCACTCCAAACCCTAAAACTAAATGAAACTGCTAGTTAAGGCATCAATCAGCCGAACACACACGACGTATCTCAAAGTGCCGTCTTCATCGTCGATTGATCTAAACCACTTCCTTAGCGCCGTCATGCCGTGGTTTAACCAAAAGGTCATCAAGATGGTATTTGGTAAAATTACCAAAATACCCCTTCTCGATCTTTTCCAAAAGTCGAGTCCAATCGATTGAAGCAATCGCCGCTTCGCCCGTGTAGGTTGATCAACGGCTCCATGTCGTCAAGTCTCTCCGTCGAGATCCCGGCGCTGGCTGGCACTTGTAATGACTCATGCCGCTTGATCCAACGATCGACCGAACCGCTTGATTCGGTCATCCTTATCCATTCTGCGCCATGCTTGAGTCACTGACCTCGCACCCGGCATCCATGATCGTTCGGACCTCACTCTCCAAGTTTAGTCCCGATCCGCTTTCGAATTGACCGTCGTTGACACGCAAGCCACCTGACTGCTGCGACAATAGACAAGCAAACACGAATCAGGAACAAGTTCTTCACAACTTGACCCACGTTAGTGAAAACATGCAATATGCAACATATATGCATTTACAAATATGGATATGACCTATCCCAAAATCAATCCACCAGTTATATCAACATTCAGCACAAAAGCCGGTCAGACCGCCGCTGACCTGACAGATCTGAAACTTTGTCGAAAACACATTACACTTCAAACCAAAAGCCACATTGCCAATTGTTTCATCATCCTAAGATCATGGGCATATCCCCATGATATCCACAGAAAGGATACTTCCTTCTCTGCAGTCCAGTAGAAGACTGCTTGTTTCTTTAGTAATTTTGTGAGAGGCCTCCTAATCAATCCAAAATTGCGCACGAATTTCCGGCAGTATCCCGCAAGCCCCAGAAATCCTCGAACTTCCTTGACATTTGTCGGACTTGGCCAAGTCCGAACAGCTTCAATATTCTTGTGATCTGTTGCAACCCCTTGTTTGCTTATGATATGTCCTAAATAAGTCAACTGTTGCTTGGCAAAAGAACACTTAGATCGTTTAAGCTTCAATTGGTGTTCGTCCAAAATGGCCAACACTCTTCGGAGGATATCCACATGACTGGATATGTCAGAACTGTACACCAGGATGTCATCAATAAATACTAGTACTCCCTTGCGCAACAAAGATGCTAAGATAGTGTTCATCAGTCCCTGAAATGTTGCTGGTGCACTGGTCAGACCATATGCCATTACTTGGAGCTCGAAGTGACCATGGTGTGTTTTAAAAGCCGTCTTGTGTTCATCTTCTGGTTTCATACGAATTTGATGATAACCTGCCCGAAGATCCAAGCTAGTAAACCATTGAGATCCAGCCAATTCGTCCAAAAGCTCATCAATGATAGGTCAAGGATATCGGTTCTTGACCATAGCTGCATTGAGATGTCGGTAATCGACACAAAATCACCAAGTTTTGTCCTTCTTGGGAACCAGCAGAACAGGAGATGAAAATGGACTGACACTGGGCTGTATAATCCCTTGAGCTAACCTCTCTGTTACTTGTTTCTCAATTTCATCTTTTTGTGCGGGAGTATACCGATAAGGTTAAAGATTCACTGGTCTGACTCCCGACAACAATGGTATAGTATGATCAAAAACCCTCTGTGGAGGTAATCCCCGAGGTTCCATAAAGAGATGGTCAAATTCGTTCAGCAACTGCAGTATAGGCTGAGGTACACCTTGTTTTGTATCATCTACTGTCCCAAGCGAAAACATTATTGTCTCTTGATGAGGTTCCACCAAAGTGCCCTGTGTTTTTTTTGCCAAATAAGACAACAATGAGGTGACTCAGGTTTGATGCTGTGCAAACAAACATTGCATCCCTAGTACCAGAATGACATCACTTTCTTCAGTTAGTGGACATTCATTGGACTATGTTGCTCCAACCAATCGATTCCCAAGATGAAATCGTAGTAGCTCAGCGGTAACACTCTGAATGGTGTGGAAAAAATATGTCCTTGCACCTGCTAGGGACACTGAGGAAACTCTTGTGCACATTCCAATAATTCACCGTTAGCTACCTGAACCTGTACTGGTCTTATGGATCGTCGAGCACCCTTCAACCACCTGGCCAATTCTTCACTGATGAAGCAATGTGAACTACCTGAATCTACCAGTACAACCACAACTTGATCTTGAACGATACGCTGAAGTCTGAATATTTTGGAACTTTTCAAACCATTTACTCCTTCCTTCGAGATTGACATCAAATCCGCTTCCAGTTGCGAACCATCACCATCAGCGATCTGAGAACCTCTATCACCTTCCGTCATCATTTCCCACAGTTCCTCTACAACATGCAACTGTACTGTGGAAGCACATTTGTGCTCCCGGGACCAGTGTTCGCCGTAGGTATGACAGAGCCCCTTAGCGCGTCGATAAGCACGGAGGGCGCTGAGCTTATCGTCAAAAGGAATACTCCTCACTCCCTCCGGTCCCTTGCGGTCGTCCACTCGACCACTGGCCACTGGCGACCCTCTTCCAAGCGGAGGTGGAAGGGGTAGCGCAATACGCATGCTCGGGCGTGTACTGGAAGTGTAATCCCCCCATGCGAATCCCATCGCTACGACTCCAGAACTTCCTCCTGCAAACAAGCGAGAGTGACGACAGTATCCAAATCGGAAGGATAGTGTAACAACACAGCCGATCTGATATCAGTACACAGCCCATCCACAAATTGGGTAACAAAAAATACAGGGTTCCAAGAAGCATGGTGCGCTAACAGATTATTCATATGTTCATTAAACTTCTCTGTGTAATCTGCTACTGTGTTAATTTGTCGTAAGTGGTTAAACTGTCTAATGAGCTGTTGAAACTCCTCCTTACCAAATCTCCTACAAACCGCCTCTGCAAATGTTTCCCAAGTATCAAACCTAGAATGAGCATTAGACGCTTGTAAACACAACAATGCCCCTCCCGTAAAGTACATCGTGGCTACACTAACCATGAACTCTGGTTGGACAGAACAAATCCTAAAATAGTTTTCACACTTTAATTGCCATGCCTTAGGATTTTCACCATCAAACGGCAGAAAATCCAGTCTAGGCGGAGGATGATGATGATGATAATGATACATGCCCGAATGCCTAGAAGTGGTTCCCCCCGGATCCCCCTTAGAATTACTCAAGTTGAAGCAATCGGACGTACCATTGCCCAGAGGCATCATTGGGAGAAAATTTTCCCCACTTGCCTTCCTCCGATGATTGATATCATCACAGTGCCCGATTGGGCCAAGACCCTGCTCCTTGTGAGGGTGAAGTACCTCCTCATGACTTGGTGGCGACAAACTATTCAGCCCCAGCCCACGATCCGACTTGGCTTCAGGCAAGGGCAGAATCGACAGCAAGTCCCCTGGTCGCAGCACCAACACCAGGTTGTGAGCGATCTGAACCACTTGCGACTTCAGTTCTCCCATCTCCACGCGAAATCCTTCTATTGATGACTCCATCTCGGGTTTCCATCTCTGCAGATCCAACACCGCTGGTTTGATCTCCTCCATGGAGGTATGGATACCATCACTCCGGTCTTGGAGTGTGTTGATTGATTCACTTTGCGCTAGTATGACTCTTGTTAGCTTGGCTATCTACTGCTCTATCTCCTTCGAATGGGCTTGCGCACGCGTTTGATAGTGCGGGGGATCCAGGATTCAGAACGCTCTAATACCAGATTGTTACGATCCTCCTCGATATGTAACTTCCAACAACAACAATACAGATTGTTCAGAAGTAAGGAGGCGAAGAGGAAGAACTAGGCTAGGAATTAGATGAGTTGGAGAGGGGAAAGTTCAGAGGTGGTATTTCCAGTCATTACATTTCACATGCCCCAAAGAAGAATCCAAAGCAGAATAAGTATACACACCTTCACGAAAACTGGTAGGTGGGGCTCTCCCTTTTCTCTGGCTCGCAACGCAGTGCTCAAGGAACCCATTCCACCGTAGGATATCGATCGACCAGTTTACGCCAACGCTTGTTGTTTCTGTCATTTTGCCGACAAGATGTTGATTCCTATTCACCGTCATCTACTCCAGCAGGCTCTGTAACAGTAAGTTCTCGTTCTTGCTTTGATTTATGTGTGTACAATGCAACCGCTAGTTCTTGCTATCTCCGATGTTCTTGTAGTATACACATGTGTATTGTGCAGCCATCGATCGAGCCTTGACTTGTGCTCACGCCGTCAAGTGTTTCATGCCACGTCTTGATCGATCGATTCAGTCTTGTACCGGTGTTCGTGGGTCATGGCGGTCTTGTTGTGATCGTGGCACTCGTCGCATCTTCTTTGCCGAATTCTTCTGACAATGACATCAGCAACTACTACTACTCACGCGCGGCCTTCGTGGTCTCCCTAGTGCTCCTACTCGTCTTCACGGTGGCAACTATGTAAGTAATTCCTAGCTCAATACCACTATTTTTGGAGCTCTTTTACAGTATATTTAAATTAATATGGTCGTCCATTCTTCTTGATCCAATGGATCAGATTGGTTAGGATTTAGTTATACTTTCCTTGGTAGTATGTGTAGTATAATCCGAAGAGGGGTAAAATTGTAAAGGAAGGCATGACAAAAGAGTAATTTAGAAAAGGATTTCAGCCCAAAGGGAAATTCAGAAAATAAAAGACTTTCTGAATTTAGAAAATTAGATTAACTAAAACCGAGCTCAAAGAAATAACAAATAAACTTCAAAAATTCCTAGAAAATTCTAGAAAATACTCTGGAACTCAAGAAACCCAAATAAAATAACTTTTAATTTAATTGAAGTTTAAATTAACCACATTAAATTGTTTTGATTTCTGAAAATTCAAATTAAGCTCGAACTTAAACAAGAAAATTTAAATGGTTATTTTTATTTTTAAATGCTTCATCAACATTTCAAATTTGGGATGTTATTTTTTTTATATTACCACCCTTTTGCTTGATACACTTTGGCCTGCCAGTAATCTTGTTCAGTTTAGAGTTCACCAAGATGGCCGCTAATTTTCGTCTAAAATTTTCTATATCATCTTGCATAGCCAACAACAGTAGTGGTTAAGTTTTTTGTGCTATTTTTATAAATGAGTATGATATTAAAATACTATTGTATGACATACCTGTGTAAAGTTGTGAGTCAGCCTAGATCCAGACCAATATTCCATGAATTTCAACATGTATAGACCGCAAGATGAGCTACAAGATTACATAATTATTAGGAACCTATTTATTTTTTAACTTAAAGTAAATTGATGAAGCGATGATGTGTAATGTACCCATCTTTTTGCCTTCGCTTCCATACGCAATGTGTGATAGGGCAAGATGTAACGTTGTGGTCAGGCCAATTAGATATTTGAACTGCTTCATTGTGTTGAGATCTCAAAATAGTTCTCCATTCCTTGCAGCTGTTTTGTGTCAAATTGTAATTGTAGAGGTAAAATAGGGGATTATTTGAACTAAGGGGGATTACAAAGTTAGTAATAAGCTCACCACATGTTTAAGCTCGAGGCCTACTCTTTCAGTTGTGCCTTGTGAGTCTAGCAACTGTATCCAACGTTGTTTTGTGTTGACCACTGCTAAGTACCAATGCTCATTTTCGATATTTAAGGGCAGGAAGATCTGCAGGAAGCGTTATGTTATTCTATGTATAGAAAAGTGACAAGTAAAATTCATTTGTCAAGGCATTGAGTGTCACCATATCATGCTACAGATAATTAACTGCCACTCTTTTAGTCTTGCCATGCTCGATACGACATTTCGATATTTCACGTATGCCATCTCTTTTTTTTTTTACGAAAATGTATGCCATCTCTTGCTAACACTATGGTAATAAATGTGTTCTCTAGGAATACCTTTTCACCAACCCTAGTGTCTTTGAGGTATTTATCCCGTAGATAATAGATGTACACATTGACGAACTAAAGTTGCAAATAAGAACTTAGGTTAGATAAGATGTTAATGTTAACATAAGAGTGTAAAATTGTTTACATGGGTGAACTTATGTCGTCATTCAGCCATCTTTCCACTCCCTCGGGCCAAAGCCGATTTGTCTGGCATTTTTTTGGGATATGAAGACATCATCAATGTGCACCAAGGTCTTGGTCATTGTGAGGAGTTTATGTAGTCAATAATGAGATTATCTTCCTCGGTGCATGTATTATCTGCAATTTTGTAAGTTTAGTAGAAAAAACAATTGCATATGTAATTGTAAGTATTGAAATTGTAGGACTTTTTTGGGGGGGGGTGGCGGGGGAGGGTCTACCTTTTGAGGTGATGTTGGATCTTGGAGGCTCCATTGGTTTAGAATTTTAGCTATCATGATAAATGTAGTCACAGTTTTTGTCTTGCGTTGATGTTGACACCTTTGTAGTTGGACCCCACACCCGTTTGGTAATGGGTGAGTTGTTTTTTGAATGTTCTGTTTGCGCTTTTTCTTTGAGTGGTATTGTTAGTCTATATATATTTTTGTTGTTTGCTACAATATTGCATAAGGAATAAACTGAGACATTGTTTAGTCCATGTGCTTGTTCCTGCTTGTGCTCGTATGTAGATGCATCTTTGTTGATAGTAGGTGTATCTTCCGGGTTGCATCTTTGTTGATAGTAGGTGTATCTTCCGGGTTGTATGATTTCTTATTTTTCTTGCTGTCTTTTGGTCTACAATTGTAAAGGTGTGCCTGTCAGGTACAGTTAGACATGCCTATTGATTTGTATTGCAGTTTGTACCAGATTATCCTCAAACTCATTTGATATGGTGCGAAAGGTCGGTTTTCTATTTTTGGGATTTCCTGTTGTAGTTTCCTATTGAAATGCACGAAGGACATTTTTAAAGTAAGTTGTTTGCCATATCATTTTATGGATATCTTCTCATTCCATGGATCGCAATGTTGTCTATTATTTTAATTTTTGTAATACCAATGTTGTTCATGCTATGATGGTGGCTAGGATGGGATCGGACATGTATACATAGATGCCTTTATTTACATCTAGAGCCTAGCTTGCGAGATGATAGAGAACTCTCAATCATGTAGGCAATCATTTTGTTGTGTGGTCTCATAATGTGTGCTATATCACATTGTGTGCATGAAAGCATAGTCATATTTGAGGGCTTCGTGATGTGCTCTGAATTTCACAAATAAGTACTTGTTTTGGTAAGGATTAACAACATTACAATGATTGAACACCAGAATAAAATTCACACTGATGGGTAACCATACTAAGTAGTACACTAAGTCAACAATTAGCCATCACTAGATCTCTGGAGACTCGTCTTCTTCCATGTCGGTCTTTATGTGGTTGTGTTGGGAATTGACCAAGATGGCTGCTAACTTCCTCCTGAAATGGTCTTTATCTTCCTGCATAGTCCCACAACATATTATTCAAACAAAAAAAAAGGCCTAATCTTCGTTAAGTGAAATAGAAAAGAAAACTAGTTTACCTGCATAAACATTTTGATATATCCATTCCAGTATTCCACGTACTTAAGCATGAATAAGCCACATGATGTGTTGCATGTATTAATTAACAATTAGTATGTTAGCTTCAACCGAGCAAGCATTTCAAATGTCAAAATATATAAATGTAATTTACCTGTCCTTTTGCTTAGGCAAGCCTAGGACCATTCTGACCTTCCAGGATAATATAAGTATATCAAGCCAGCTACTTCCATCAATAACATCTTCAACGAGCTTCAGATAGTTCTCCATTCCTTTTAACTATTATATTAGCCATTTTTTAAAGATTAATGCAAAATAGCGTACAAATAAATAAATTCAACTTAACAAGAAGTACGAAATATTGGGCTTACCACATGCGTGAGTTCGTTTCGTTCTTCTTGACTTGGTACCCTTGAGTCCATGACCTGAATCTAGCGTCTAGAGGTGTTCACCATTGCTACGTACAAGTGGAAATGCACATGAATGGGCAGGAAAATCTGCATGACAAGTAAGTACAATTTTGTGAAATAAGTTGACAGGGAAATCAATTGGGCATTATATTATGTTTTACCATGTCATGGTTGAGATAATTAACTGTTGTTTTTCTTTTCTCTTCCTTTTCAAAGTTTCCCATAGGTATATCATATATTCCATCCCTTTGTAGAATCTGAATGATTGATGTTTGCTCAACATACACCTTGTTGTTGTGTCTAGTTTCTCTAGGATGTTTGTACCTCATGTCATTGATCCTTGATCTAATGTGGGTCATAATATTTCAGATTATACATAATATTCGAATTAACATGCAAAACAAAAGAGGTTGCATATAGTGCTGGAAAACACACAAACCAAATTAGGTACCAGACATATTGCTTATTGAACATATAAATATCTAAACAAATGTAATTGCCAACAAATTGTAAATCAATGCACATCAAGCGATGTGAAGCTGTTGTCCAACTATGAAAATGACAGTTCCAAATGTGTACTACTGGCCAAATTCCAATATCTCTTACAAAGTACAACCTAATCATATAATCACACCAGTAAGTCAGCAATATTTTGTACCACTACATTCTGTATAAATAAACAGTGTGGTTGTTTGTTCTATTTTCTACGGGTACTAAACATCTGCATCAATACCTCATGTCGGTGGATTGAGAAACTCATTCTGGGGACAAATCCAACTACAAGAAACCAATCCATCATACCAATATCAAGACATCAACAAACTACGTGACAAATTAAACAACAATTACAGCTCAATCCAAAACCCCCAAACCAGTCCGACATCGTGACTTGCCATCTGCCATCTCATATGTGGTTTACGGCATTGGGTGGGTCTTTCTATCCGACACACAACAAGAAATCCGCAAACAACATTCTGCCACGAGTCACAACCTCTGTACCATCACTGCAAATCTCCACCATCTAAGACCCAGCGGCGGGGAATCAAAAAAAGAATAACGAGATCACATTACCAAGATCAGTACATCAATCGCTAAGATCAGGACGGACGGTCCACCACTATCCCCCAAACCCTACAGTTTGGCGGGGTTATGAGAGACGTCAAGCTCATGGAAATTTCACATAAAACCATACAAGTACTTTTACAAATTCTTCATCATCTATGTGCAATGAAAGCCATGTAATTTGACTACCTAGTTAATTTTGCAAACCTAAGGTATATTTCATCGAGTTGAACATAATAAAAAAACAAAAAAAAACCTACATACAAGCAAGGAGCAAATATGAACATCAACAAAATAAAAATCACAAGAATTAAATGTTGTAGAACCGAATCGACCCTCACCTTGGTGAAGGCGGCGACAAAAGTGACACGAGGGAGGTGGTCAAGGCGTCCTACAGAGACCCGGTGGTGCTTCAGAAGAATGCGGCGGCAGCGTTGAGGTCTGGGAAGGAGGCGGCGGCGTCTGGAATTGGATGGGGATGGAAAAGGGCGACAAGATGGAATGGGTAGGGAAAGAAAAGGACGACGCGACTTGCTCGGCGGCGGGGTGGCGGAGGTGCGGCGATGACGTGCGGTGGCACAAGAAAATAGATGGGAGGGAAAAGGGCACGACTACTTGCTCTCTGGTGGCGTCTGACAAGCAAGGAGGAGGCGGCTTCGTTAGTCTGCGCAGGCCGACAATGGGATTTTTTGTCCGACACGGCCAGTTTTCAACCGGTATTTACAAATTTGGCTGTACATGAACTCTATTTGCAAAAATAGTCGTCGATTCATGCGACACGTCATGCATGGCATTACCTGGCCCCACGCCAATGAGCCGGCCCGCCACCTCAGCACCCGCGCATGGCTGGCGTATGGCCATCATGCGCCAACCACTATTGGCTTAATTAGTGTTAATTAGTGTTAGGTAATTAGAGTTAGGTTAGTTAATTAGGTTAGTTTTAGGCTGAAATTTAGAGAAATTTTAAAATATAGCAAATGAGTCTAAAAAATTATAAAATTTTTTGTGGAGCCTCCTAACACCGTGTACTTGCTTGTGTAAATTTTTCATAATTTTAATTGTTCAGAATTGTTATCGCTATTTTGTATAAGTGTCATGTTCGTATGAATCAATAAATGTAGAAAATGAGCTCAAAAAATTATGAATTTTATTTTGTAGGGTCCTCACGCAGTGGACTTGATTGTGTAATGTTTGGGCAAATTTATATGTATTCTATCGGACTGTTCTGAAAAATTAGGATTTAGGTCGCGAAAATTTCGATTTTAGGTTTCGGAAATTAGGGTTTCATGTGTCTTGGAATGATTCCGGCGCACATCTATCGCCTTGTCCAGAAATTATGGTGCCAACGCCGCGACTCCTGCTCCGCTCGGCTATAAATACCGAACTCTGGCACTCGCTCTTTGCCCATCTCAATTGCATTTCGATTCTCGTTCTTGCGATCGTTGCTGCGATCGTCGGGAGGTCAAGGGATGTCACGGGAGGTCAATGGGGGTCTCGGGAGGTCTCGGGGGTTCTCGGGAGGTCTCGAGGGGTCTCGGGAGGTCTCGGGAGGCCACAGGAGGTCTCGGGAGGTCTCGGGAGGCCAATGGAGGTCACAGGAGGCCTCGGGTGGTCTAGGAAGGTGACCTCCCTTGACCTTCCGAGACCTCCCGTGGCCTCCCGAGACCTCCCGCAATCTCCCGAGAGGTCTCGGGAGGTCTAGGGAGGTCACGGGAGGTCTCAGGAGGTTACGGGAGGTCTCGGGAGGCCAAGGGAGGCCTCGGGGGTCTAGGGAGGTCAAGGGACGTCCCGAGACCTCTTGAGACCTCCCGAGACCTCCCGTGACCTCACTTGGCCTCTCTTGGCCTCTCGAGACCTCCATAGACCTCCTGTGACCTCCCTAGACCCCCTAGACCTCGCGAGACCTCCCGTGACCTCCCATGGCCTCCCGAGACCTCCCGTGACCTCCTTTGGCCTCCTGAGACCTCTCGAGACCTCCCGAGACCTCTCTAGACCTTCCGAGACCTCTCGGGAGGTCGCGGGAGGTCTCGAGGGGTCTCGGGAGCTCTCCCTTCGAGACCTCCCTAGACCCCCCGAGGCCTCCTGAAATCTCCCGTGACCTCCCTTGGTCTCCCGAGACCTCCCGAGACCTCTCGAGACCTCCCGTGACCTCCCTAGACCTCCCGAGACCCCTTGAGACCTCCCGAGACCCCTCGAGACCTCCCGAGACCTCCCTTGACCTCCCGAGACCTCTCGTGGCCTCCCGAGACCTTCCGAGACCTCCCGTGGCCTCCCGAGACCTCCTGAGACCTCTCGTGGCCTCCCGAGACCTCCCGTGACCTCTCGAAACCTCCCTTGACCTCCTTTGACCTCCCGAGACCTCCCTAAACCTCCTGAGACCTCCCAAGACCTCCCGTGACATCCCTTGACCTCCCGATGATCGCAGCAACGATCGCAAGAACGAGAATCGAAATGCAATTGAGATGAGCGAAGAGCGAGTGCCAGAGTTCAGTATTTATAGCCGAGCAGAGCAGGAGTTGCGGCGTTGGCACTGGAATTTTTGAATGAGGCGACAGATGTGCGCCGGAATCATTCCAAGACACATGAAATCATGAAACCCTAATTTCCGAAACCTAAAATCGAAATTTTCTCGACTTAAATCCTAATTTTTCAAAACAGTCTGACATGACACATATAAATTTGCCCAAACATTACACAATCAAGTCTACTGCATGAGGACCCTACAAAATAAAATTCATAATTTTTTGAGCTCATTTTCTACATTTATTGATTCATACGAACATGACACTTATACGAAATAGCGATAACAATTTTGAACAATTAAAATTATGAAAAATTTACACAAGTAAGTACACGGTGTTAGAAGGCTCCATAAAAAATTTCATAATTTTTTGAACTCATTTGCTATATTTTAAAATATCTCCAAATTTCAGCCTAAAACTAACCTAATTAACTAACCTAACTCTAATTACCTAACACTAATTAAGCCAATAGTGGTGGCGTATAGCCACCATGCGACCATCTTATTAATCTTGAGGTGGCGAGGTCGAGGCTGTTGTGGGCTGCGTCGGCGGCCATGGCAATGACGTGTCATGTGAGGCCATTGCCTTGCAGTGATATTTTTGCAAATACGGTTCGCGTCTGACGCCAAATTATAAATACCGGTTGAAAACAGGCCGTATCAGCCAAAAATTCCCAGCAATGGATGCGGACGCCAAGGGATGCATTGCGTTACGCCAAAAAGACCATTTTACCCCTACAAAACCAATAATTTAAGTAATTAAAAGTCTATTACACCCTTCACAAATCAATGGCCGAATAATTTATACTACAAACATATACTACTATTCAAATGTACTATAAAATTCCTATATTTTTGCCCTGGAAATTAGCACAGTTGAAAGGATAAAACAGCCCATTTTTAGTAAAATTCTTTCATGGAATTATGGATCATACTATTGTAGTATTGGGTGTGCTGGCAGGGCAAGTTCCACAGCGAATTTTTTTTAAAAAAAATACAAAACTAGGTTATCATTCCAAAAAATTACAAAATAGGCCCCTGTCGCTAGTTCATCTCGCGACAGGCTCCTATCGCCAGTTGAATTGGCGACAGGAACCCTGAACAGTGGGGGCAGGTTCTTGTCGTCAATTCAACTGGCAACAGGAATCTAGGAATTTTTAAATATAGCACATAAACTCAAAAAATTACAAATTTTTTTGTGGAGCATCCAGATAGAGTGTTCTTGCTTGTGTAATGTTTTTATAATTTTATCCATTATGAATTTGTCTAAAAATTCATTTAAATATACTATTTGTAGAATTTGTAAATATACAAAAGAAGGTCCAAAATTATGAATTTTTTGTGAACACTGCTTACATAGTGTAATTGTTTTTGTATTTTTTTAGAATTTTATATATTATGAAATTATCTAAAAATTAAGTGTTTACACAATCAAGTACATTGTATCGAAACCTAAATTCAGAATTTTTGAGACAATTTCAAAACATATAAAATTCTAAAAAAATTATAAAAATAATTACACTATGTAAGGAGCGTTCTCAAAAAAATTCATAATTTTTCGACCCCATTTTATATATTTACAAATTCTACAAATAATATACTTAAATGAATTTTGGAGACAAATTCAGAAATGATAAAATTATTAAAATAAAATTACACAAGCAAGAACACTCTATCTGTATGCTCCATAAAAAAAATTGTAATTTTTTGAGTTCATTTGCTATATTTAAAAATTCCTAGATTTATGTCACCAGTTGAACCAGTGATAGGAACCTGCCCTACTGTTCAGGATTCTTGTCGCCAGATGGACTGGCGATAGAAGTCTATTTTTGTAGTTTGGGGCGATGACCTAGTTTTGTAAATATTTTTTTAAAAAATATTATTTCAAAAAAAAAATCGTTCCACGGCAGCACGATGATGCGGTGAGCAGCCTGAGTAACTTCACCGGCTTCCTCGAGACGGCGAAGGCGACCGGCGTGGACAGGGTCTCCTTGTCTCCTGACCTCAAGGGGAAGATCGACGAGGCCGTGCGCAAGCTGAACGCCGCGCGCACGTCCATCAATTCGCACAAGATCCGGACCGCGCTGGAGATCATGTATGGCGCGTGCAACCTCAATAATTTTGGGTCTTCATGGACGTGATGAACTGATATTGATGATGATCTTGTTTCTCTTTATTTGATTGCAGAAGGAAAGTCCTGATCGTTGTTGCGGCCGTGATCTGGTCCTAGCGTTTCTTGGACTTGGTGAGCAAAATTTTTCTTACTTACTGGATTGGCTTCAAATGGCAAGATCCTTCATTTGCAGCTGTTTGTAATCACAGTTCAATTTTCCTCATCAATTTGTTGCAGTGTTCTCGTTGTCCGGGCTGCAGTCACTTGTATATACGTAAGTACAACATCACAGAACATCCTTCTCCAGAGTGCAGGCTCTTTTTTTACTCTAATCTTTAGAGATTTGTACACTAATAAGTTTCAGTTCTTGTACTTCTTCAGCCTGTTGTTTCTTGGATGGATCCCAGTCACTGCGACATTCATACTGTGGGGCACGTTCCTTCTCTTGCACAAGGGACTATCAATTTCATAGGAAACAGTATCATTTCCGTAGGAATAGGGGGAATTCCAGCTTTCCAAATAGAACCTAAGTTCTTGGCACTTGCTATTTACTATTTAGGATAAAGATTGGATCCATACGCCAATCTTGACTCGTCCATACTTCTTTGACTTTCTCTACCCCTGGCTCCTCTTGCTTTCTCCCCCAAACTTCTCTCTCTCTCTCAATGGCTCCGACAAGCTCTGCCCGAGCAACTACATGTTGGTCCTAATAGCACTATGGGTTGTGGCTCTACATAGTTGAGTCCCATGGATCCCTCCATGCCCTCCATTGCCCAAGCTCCGCCGTGCGCCCATCGGTTTGAGGTCGCCACCACTTGCGCTCGAGGGAGGCCGTCCATCATAGCCGGAGGCCGGAGCTCACGCAAAGGTCTCCCCTCCGAGGAGTCGTCGGAGCTCGCCAAATCTGTTGCCGCCACGGTTAAAGTTCGGTAGATCTGTCAGCCTGAGACTAGAGGAGTTGGCATTGATGATGAGCAGAGGACGGTGCCAAGCCGGCCTTGCCCCAGCCAAATCTGGGCCGGCCGACGATGAGGCAGTGGTATGGGCATCCGTCTCCATCCTCCTCTTAAGCTTTCCAGTAAGGTTGTTGTGTGCATTTCTCTCCATTGTTGCAGTCCCTTTCTCCATTGTTGCAAGATTTATTCCAGGGTGTTGTGGCATTTGTCCATTTGTTGCATATCTATTTTTGGTTGTTGCGTCCTTGGTTGCAAAATGTTGCAACTATTAATCTCTAATGTTGTAGTGTTGTAACATCACAAAATTGTTTGTTGACAACAGTTGGCTCAAAATGTTGCATGTAGTGTTTTTTATTGTTGCGATGTTGTTGCATCAAATTTTGCGGCAAGATGTTTTTTTTGTTGCAATGGTATTTTTGTTGTTGCTGCAACAATTATTTTCGGATGTTTCCACTATTATTTTCAAATGTTGCAATGTTGTAACATCGTAATTTGTTATTTTCAAATGTTGTAATGTTGTAACATCGTAATTTGTTTATTTGGGATATTTGAACTAAGTTTTTAAAAGCGTAGTTATGTTCTGTACCGATGGTTTTATGCATTTTCGGTGAGAATCTGGTATTTTTCCCAATTTTTTCTTGCCATTATATTTATCGTTTGTGTATTTTGTTGCACATATAGATTAATTTTGTTGCAAACATTGTATACGGATGTTGTGTCGGAGTGTACTATGGAAACTTCTCATATTAGGTCCGAGCGCTAGTCGCTCCCTACTACTTATTGCGCTGGGCCACTACGGGCCTATCCTAGTGACTGGCGGATCAAGACGTTAAATCACCCAGGCGTTCGATCGGTCCGAGGACCCTTGCCGTGGTGGCCGAGTCTGACAATGAGTGGTGGGCCGCACCATTGGTGCTTGCGTAGGGCATCTTGCCGGTTCTAGCTGGCCGTGCCCTTGGAACCCCTTCTCCTACCATCTCCGTCGGGTCCCTATCTGCACAAAGCACCGACTGGCGCCATGAAGGAAGGAAGAGAGCAGGTGAGCAGCACTGCAGTAGGCGCCGCGCCATGAAGGAAACAAAGCAGCGAAGAAGAAAGAACTCAAAAAATTGAAGACAGCAAGCAACTCGGTTATTTGGGCCATTTGGGCACATTCGTTCCATAATTCAATATCATACAGTCATTTTCGCGTTCTCCAAATCCCTAATTCCCCATTCCTCACTCCCAAATCCCCATTTTAGAATTCCCCATCCCCAGTCACCAAATCCCTAATTCCCCATTCCTCACTCCCAAATCCCCATTTTAGAATTCCCCATCCCCACTCACCAAATCCGTAATTCTATCCCCATCCACACAACTCACCTCACCTAGGCGGCAGTTGGGGGCTTGGGGCTGGCCACCGGCCGGAGGCGAGCGCGAGTGGAGGCGCGGAGGCGCGGAGGCGCGGGCGAGTGAGGCTGGCTGGCGGAGGCCCTCGACGGAGGATTGAGTGAGGAAGAGGCGAAGAGCTAAAGAGGATTGAGCGAGGTAGGCACTGAGGCAACTGGGCGTCGGGCGCGTGACTGCGTGAGGAAGAGCCGAAGAGGATTGAGCTTGAGCAGTTGAGGTCTTGACTCTTGAGGGGACGGAGGAACAAAGGAAGTGACCAGTGAGGAGATAGTCGATAAGGACTAAAGAGCACTGGAGCAGTGCTGATTGCTGAGTCACTGACAGCAGAGGTAATCTCTAATCAGGTTTGGCACTTTTGGCTCACTCATTTAAATACTTAGAAACTTAAAATTGGAATGTTGTGAACTTATGATGTTGTCTACTTGTCTAGTCTAGTTACATATACTTAGTACTCATGGATTATATACAATTTATTGTAGATTTATAAAAGATGGACAAACAAACTTTGCATAGTTATTTCTCCAACAATACAAATACAAGTATTCCTCGAACCAATGAGAGCACAACTCAACCAAAGAAGCCTCTGATCGATTTTAATCCGGATGACACCATTGCCGATCCAGCATTGTCTCACTAATTTAGCAACTTTTGTTCCACGGATTGCTACTCACACGTATTTATGGATATTCAAATTGTTATGTTCATTAGCCAGGTACTACCTTAAGTATATTTTATATTCTCGCTTTACCTTTTGATTATTTATGTATGAATTTGGATTGCATTAGACATTCAAATGTTTTATGTATGTTTGGTACGATTTTATCATATTAGATTTCTCCCCTAAGCACCTCCTATATTTTTGTCAACAGTCGCCACTAATAACGGCGTGCACCTGGCACTTTCGGCGCTCGCCGTGTTAAATCGCCAAATCACATAGGCGTCTTTGGTGTGGGTGGCATACTCCCGTGAGAGGAAGCGGCGGAGTAAGACGAGGAGGTTCCAGGTGTCACCGTACAGGTTCCCCATCGAGGAGAAGGCGCTGCTCAAGAGCCCGAGGAGAGGGTGGCAGCTTGGTCAGGTAGTAGAGGTTACAGCTTGAGCATGAATGTGTTCCATGTGTATGTGTAATCAGTTTTGGGGGTGTTTCTCAAGGTGAGATCGATGCACAGATCTTACAGCACGTGAAGGGGCTGTTCGGATAGTGCGGAAATGAGAGGTGGAAATAGGATTGAGATATAAGGTGGGATAAATCTATGGGAAATGTTTCGATTCTTACGTCAGTTGATCCACGTGACCACATTCAATCCCTCCATATCCCCATTTCTCTACTCTATCTCCACTCACTGTCAGAAGCACTTCACATTCTCATTTTCCTATCATCAGCACCTTTCCCATTCCCATTTTCCCCATCGTCTCACCACAGCCAAGCCAAAATAAAATTCAAAAAACCCTTCTAAGTCCAATTTCCATCCATCAAATCCTAATCAACTAAGTTGTGGATCATCAACCATAGGATCAATTAGGGAGCAGTGGAGGAGAAGAGGGAGACAGGGCAGTTGTAGGATCAAGGATAACCGACTAGAGGGGGGTGAATAGGAGGTTTTTGAACTTTTTGACAATTTAACAATTTTAGCCAATTAACAACTTAGTCTAAGCAAGATATAATTCTAGCTAAGTAATTTAACACAAGAATTAAGCTAGAAATGTAAATGCAGAAATAGTAAAGACTAGAAATAACCACAATTGAGACAAGGAAGTTTTTCCGTGGTATCGAAGACTTCTTTGGTCTTCACTAATCCACGTTGAGGAAGCTTGATCAACTCAAGCTGGCTCCACTAATTAAGCCTTCCTCGATCACTAGTGGTAGCTCTTCTCCTCTCCGGATAGGCGAGCTCCAACCTTCACAAGCCTTGGGTCTTCTCACAATCTCCTTTGAGAAGATCAAGAACCAATCTCCAAGCCGTCTAGGAGGCGGCAATCTCGAGAGTAATAGAGCAAGAAATCTTCACTTGAAAGTGCTCTAATGCCACAATGATCAAACCCTACCAAATGCTTTGGGAAAGAACCTCAACTACCTTTGCAAAAGGAATTTAATGCTCTCAATGAGTTGGAAACAAAGCAAAGGGCTCAAGTGTGTTCAATGAGGTTCATCAAAGCCTTCTAGCTGCAGTGGGTAAGGTATTTATAGCCTCCACCCACTGTACTAGCCGTTAGCACGAAATCCCCAAAACTTCGAAGCCGGTCGCATCAGCAGCATAAGTGCGGTTAGTCCGACTGCGATAACGATCATTGTTCTCTCTCAAACGCATTAAATGCACCGAGAAAATAGCCGTTACAAAGGGGTCAGTCGACCGCAATGCAATGCACTGTTAGTCGGCCTTCAAAACCAAAAACAGGAGAAAACTTATACAAAAAGTCGATCGCCAAAATCCGGGACCCGGTCGGTCCGACCAAGAAATTTGCAAAGCAATTCTAAAAACAACCTCTCGGAAAATCTTGTGATCGCGTCCATGACCGGGACCGATCATCCGATCCTTTAGCCGTCGGTTAGTCTGGCCCAGAGGATTTCGAGCAAAACAAAAAAAAAACAACTTTCTGGAAAAAGCTGACCGTCTTTTTGGTCCGGGACACCGGTCAGTCCAGACATATAATGTCGGTCAGTCCGGCCTCAAAGATTTCAGCAAATTCAAATCAAGGCGAAATCAATTCAAATAAAATCCAAGATTAAACCAAGTATGATTTGAGCATTTGTGGCATCATTGATTTTCAAGGTACTAGATTCTTGAACCCTCTTTATAGTACGGCTATCTATCCTATAACCCGGTCTTCCAACCAATTCACCTAATACCAGTAAAATAAAAAGAGTCCTAAACTATTGTACCTTGTCTTTGAGCCAAAAGATCTTCATGTAGTCCATTTGCATGCAAATCTAAGTCATCAAAACCACCAATGGGACTTAACCTTGTAAATACTCAATAAACACGTTAATCCTATATTCATATATTATCATTAATTACCAAAACCATTTTTAGGGGCCTAGATGCTTTCAGGAGTTCGAGCAGCGTGGCAGCACCGTCGACGCTGTCGTGGAGTCGGGCGACAGCCGGTGGCTCGGGGATGGCCATCTATGGTAGCCGGAGCACGTAGTCCCGAAGAGTCCCACTTCTTTGATAGTTTGTAAGTCTTTTTTGTTGCGACCGTTGAAAAAAATGGTGCACACTTTTTGTTCGCGATAGGTGTTTCCAGATGCTCCACCTCTTCTTTTTTATAGTTAGTTTATTTTTGTTGCGACTGTTGAAAAAAAAGTTGCAATCGTTGAAAAACAATGTTGCGGCTGTTGAAAAAAATGTTGCATCCACCTCTTCTTTGATTAGTTTTTTTTTGTTGCAACCGTTGAAAAAAAATGTTGCAGCCGTTGAAAAAAAACTGTTGCACATTTTGATAGTTAGGTGTTTCCAGATGTTCCTCTTCTTTGATAGTTTTATTTTTATTGCGACTGTTGAAAAAAAATATTGCAATCGTTGAAACAAATATTGCACCCGTTCTTCCCTTGTGTTGTATCGGATTTTCCACTGTGATGGTCATCCATGTGTTTTCTGGATGTTGCAAAACCCTAGGTTGGAGATATTGCATCATCTTCTTTCCCTGCCTAGTTTGAAACCGAGTATTTTTTTTGTTGCGACCGTTGAAAAAAAATGTTGCACCCGTTCTTCCTTGGTGTTGCATCGGAGCAGTCTCTCATCATACGTCCGAGCCCTAGTTGCGCCCTAAATCTATCTATCAATCATTCGATCCAACCGCTAAATTTATCTCACCATATATCCCCATCTCATTCCAACCCCTTGTATCCAATGTCGAAACAATCCCGAAGGGATACATTAGATAGAATATGTCGTAGATACGCATCTAGACATTAAATTTGTAGGCACCCTCGGTCAGCTACGTTGACCACCAAAAATGCGTAGGTGGAAAGCAAAACGTAAATAAGGCAAGTGAATCACCTAAGTTGTATTGCTCAAGAGTTAAATGATGTACAAGTGGTCTCCCCCTAATGTTACAATGAGCCCTATTTATAGGATGGGAGAGGAGGAAATGTGATGTTACATAAATAAAACTCTAATTCCATAGCAACCTGCGCAATCTCGTCTTTCCCAATCGAGGAGGGGGCGCCAATACTGGGCCCACACGATGACAACATCCTTGCTGAGCACCAAGGTAGCGCTCGGGTTCGAGCCCGAGCACAGGCTCAAGACCAGGGTGGCGTCTCACGATGTTGGTTGTGTTGTTGACGTACACCTACATCGGCTCCTTGTTGACTTAGTCATCAATTCGAGGGAGCCCGGGCACCCTTCCCCAACAGAATCAATACTTCATTTGTGCGTTAATATTTGTGCACATGAGGAAGAATTTTTTTTATTTAATCCTTTTTATTAATATTTTAAAGTTAACCCCTCGCGAACTTTATTTCCAAATCTGACCCCATTGGCCACGCCACCATACCTGACGTGGCAAATGAACTCTGTCACGCCACCTGAAGCGGCGTGATAAAACATGCCACGCAAGCCCTCAGCCGCACGCCATGCCAGCGTGGAGCTTGCGTGGCATGTGTCACGCCATATCCCATGGCATGACAGAGCCCGATGCGGAGGAGACGTTCGGGCGGTCCGAATGTACCCTTTGTCACGCCATTTAGCACGGCGTGACAGTAGTGCTGTGTCACACCATATCCCATGGCGTTACAGAGCCCGATGCGGAGGAGACGTTCAGACCATCCGATTCCAATCGGACGGTTCAAACAGACGGAGACGTTCGGACGGTCCGAACGTACCGTTTGTCACGCCATTTAGCATGGCGTGACAGTAGTGCTGTGTCACGTCAGCCAGATTGGCGTGATAGGGGCTACTTCCAATTTGTTTGTAAATTATAACAATTATTCCATTTGGATTTATAGATTTGGAACATGTGGTAAGATGATAACAAATGGTCTTCCTTTTGAAAGATCAAAAATAATTGAAGGTACGGTGATACATAACACCATGTACATGTAACATTTAACAATCCACAACTTGAAAATGGAGACCTCTCTACGTAACCAAATATAAGACCATCCTTTTAAATGAGAGTAAATACATATATGGACCGGTAATCTTTTTGTGCTTTGAAAACCTTTGACACTTCACAATATTTTCAGGGCGTGTCCCAGAAGTGATACATAATGCATTCTAGAAAAATGAGAAATGTGTGGATTGTGTGGTACAACATGAGGCACAATTATGCACATATGCTAGACAATACCGCTGATGAAAGATGCATAGACATCCTAGTGCAATGATGGGTGGCAAAAACATAACTTTGTAGTCGTAGACCAAACCGTAAACTTCCAGAACTCATTTTTTTCATGTTGTTGGATGCCTTGCTACGCGAAGAATTGAATGCGAAAAGACGACGAGATTTAAAGTTGTGAATTAAAATAGACTTCATAATAAAGCTTGGAATAATATGGCGCGCACAGGGTTTGGTTACATGCATAAGAAACAACATCATGCACGATGCAACAAACCGAAGTACTCCTACGATACATATGTGCCTTTTTGGAATGGAAATAGATTCGACCTTCGACGGGGGACTAGTACAGAATGGTCCGACCTACTGCGTGGACCGAGGCCATTTTCCCTTCCTTACTAGCTCGGCGTTGAACTCCTCGCCGGCCTCTTTGGCCTTGGTCGCAATTTCCCTCTTCCTCCTGCGCTCCCTACGCCTGCACGCCTCGAGATGAGCTTGCATCTCCCGATGTATGCACTCGTTGTGCTCGTCATTGCGGCGTCGCTCCTCTAGGATCTCGCGGTCTCTTTGGTCATGCCACTCGTCCATGTCGAGAGACCAATGGTCATATGGGTGGATCTCGTGGTCGATCCACTTGCAGTAGCCACATAGCGGATCCGGGGACTACAGGTAGACGGGAGAGGTTGTTAGTGTATACTTGAAGAGAAATAGTCTGAGAAACACCAGAATGGTCCTTCTGGGTTCTTCGATAGTGCTTTCGTGTCTCGGCGTCGGTCGGGATAATCATTGGAGTAGTTCGCGCAACCCAGTGGCGGGTGCTTGGACTTGAAGAACTTGCATCATCCTGCACCAGCAGAGGGGGCGTCTCCTCTCGGGCAAATGTTGCGGCGAACGCTCGGTTAGAACGTTCGGCATGGGGTTGCTGCTACGGGGGGCTTCATTACGAAGAGATGTCATGTAGGCACGTGTCTCTTGTTCGACCCGGGCCCTAGCAGCCCTTACTCGGTCGTCCCGCTCCCCAACAGCCCTTGCTAGTTCGTGGATCCGGTCCCATTGCCTCTGTTTGTCGTCCATCCCGGCGTGGTGAAGGAAACTCTGGTGTAGTAGCTTGTGAGGAGTGGAGAGGAAGCTCTGGTGTTATAGTGTTGGGTTTGGTTGTGTAGTGTTGTCTTCTAGATCTCTTCCACCCCCTTTTATAGGCCACATGGTTGGTATGGTGTGGTAAATTTTCTGCAGAGTCCTGTATTTTGATTCTGAAAAGCTGAGGACGTAGAGTGTTGTCATGTCGATCTGAAAAGCTGGCGAGGCAGAGTGTTGTCACGTTTTTCTTTGTAGAGAGAAGTCATGTCTTGCTTTGCATAGTGCTATCTTTTCGGTCTGAAAAGTTGGCGAGGCAGAGTGTTGTCACGTCTTTTTTTGCAGAGTCATGTCTCTTCGTTCTGAAAAGCTGACGAGGCGGTCAGGGTTGTCAAGTCGATCTAAAAAGCCTAAACCCTAACCCTAAACCTAAACCTAAACTGCAAACCCTAACTCTAAACCCTAAACCCTAAATCTAAACTGCAAACCCTAACCCTAACCCTAAACCCTAAACTGCAAACCCTAACCCTAAACCCTAAACCCGGTCTGGTGCTAAGTCCTGTCACGCCAAAGCTGCCTCGTTTGTCTTGTCACTGCGCAAAGTTGCCTCGTCTGTATAGAGCACAGTTACATATAGCTAAATTGAATTGGACAACACAGTTAATTTTTTAGAGCATGCCATTGGATCCCGTTCCACACCGGGATAATTAACCAATTGTTCTAATCTGTTGATGGCGATAATAATATGATCATGTCCCCTCCAAATTTCACAAAATGGTACAAAACTATTTACCTTCACGGTGTGGGGAGAACACCGGTGGCGTGGGGACGTCGCCGCCGTGGGGACAAGGCGTGTGAGGATGACGCCGGCGTGGGGAGGCAGCCGTGAGGATAACGCCATGAGGAGAGGCCAAGACGGGGAGGTTGCCGCCAGGAAGGAGGGCGATTGCCAGGAGGACACACCGGCCTTGTGAGGAGGGCCGTCCACAGGGAGGAGAGAGGCGTTGGGAAAACGCCGTGCGGGATGAGCCGGGAGAAGAAAACAGCGCCATGGCGAAGACGGATCTAGGGAGAGGAGCAGTCGGGAGGAAGAAATGAGCCAGCGAAAAAGTGAAGACATAGGAAGGGGGCGGCATTTATGTAGTCACTGTCACGCCACGCACTTTGGCGTGACCAAAGGACTTTGTCACGTCACCCCTATGGTGTGACAGATGCCACGCAGGCCCTCTACGCTGACAGGACAGACGGACGAGGGCTTACGTGGTATTTTTTGTCACGCCATGGGGGGTGGCGTGATAGTACGTTTTGGCCACGCCGGGGGTGGCGTGGCCAAAGGGGTCAGAATTGGAAATAAAGTTCGTGATGGGTTAACTTTAAAATATTAATAAAAAAGGATTAAATAATTACAAAAATCCATGTGGAACGGAGAACTTTTTATTATTAATTAACCTTTTTTTGAATTTTATTTTAAAGTTAACCTTGGCTATCTTTATTTCCAATCGATTCTTTTAATCACGCCACGGATGGTGGTGTGACAAAACAACACTGTCACGCGCCAGAATAAGTCCCCAAAATAGCATTTTTTGTTATGCTACTGGTTGTGGTATGACCAAATAACACTGTCACGCCACTTCCAATGGCTGGCGTGCCAAGCGTTTAACCAGAAATGGGCTGGCGTGACAGTGTTGTTTTGTCACGCTACGGGTGGTGGCGTGACCAAAGGGGTCAGAATTAGAAATAAAGTGCGCCGAGGGTTAACTTTAAAATAAAATTCAAAAAAGATTAATTAATAAAAAAAATTGGAACGGGTGTTTCATTGAAGAACTGAAGCACCTGTCCTCCCATGTGGAGTGGTGTTCTGTGATCTTTGTTCGTGTAGGATTGAGGATTGTACTATAGGAGTTGTATGTATAGCTTCATGTATTTTGGTGAATAGACATTTCCTTATCATGCTTAGTGCATCAAATAGTGAATTGATCATACATAGAAAATGCAAGAATAGTGAAAAATTGGAAATTTCAATTTTAACCAAACCTAGAGGTTTTGAAAAAAAAAATCTAAAAAAATTACTTCTACATCTCTACAAAGTTTCAAGATCAAACTTGATCGTACTTGTAATTTTTTTTTAACTACTAAATTCCATATTTTCACATTTTACATGAGATGTCGCCCGTCATCAGTACGGTATATGAACGCTTGCTGAGCCCGGAGCGTACAGTCTTTCAACCGTCGGAGCCTTCGAGAAAAAAAAAAAGGAAACTTTATGTGCAACGCTAAGGATTCCGAGGAGGCAGCCCATAGCCCAGACGAACGAAGCCCACCGGCCCATAGAGACATTATACGCTACACCGCCATACCGCAACGGCTCATCGGCCCTCGCTCGGCACGGCAACCGCCGTGGATGCCACCACGCTTTCCTAGGGTTAGGGCTATCTCCTCCTCTCGCGTCTTCCAAGCCGCCGCACCACCAACCGCCATGGCACTCAGGCGGCAGGGCGGAGCTGGGCGGGGCGCGGAGGCGAGCAAGGCAGCTTGGAGATGGCGCTGGGTGTGGGGGTGGCACGAGGAGAGGCCATGGATGCTCATGGAGGTCGGGCGAGGAAGACGAATTGAGGAAAACAGTTCGGGATGGCGTGGCGTGTGTCGAGTGGCAGACCAAGGAATTTTTGAACGGGTGTATATGGAATTTTTTTGTTATTTAATCCTTTTTTAATTTTATTTTAAAGTTAACCCCTCACGAACTTTAATTCCAATTCTGACCCCTTTGGCCATGCCACCATACGTGGCGTGGCCAAATCGTGTTGTCACGCCACCAGAAGCTGCGTGACAAAACATACCATGCAAGCCCTCGGCTGCGCACCGTGCCAGCGTGAAGGGCTTGCGTGGCATCTCTCACGCCAGATACCATGGCGTGGCAACCGCTCTTTGTTACGTCAGATCCTATGACATGACAATGTTGCCCTGTCACGCTTTTATGTGTGGCGTGATAGGGCCCAACATGTAATTGCAGTTGGTTTGTAAATATTGAATTGAGATGATGGTTAAATTTAGTTCGGACTTGATTTATGGATTTCGAACCTTACGATTTGGTGGTAAGATGGTAACAAAAGGATTTACTTTTGAAAGATAAAAAAACAATTGAATTTACTGTGATACATAACATCATGTACATGTAACATTTAACAATCGATAACTTAAAAATAGAGAATCTATCTGTGAACGAAATATAATACCATCCTTTTAACTGAGAGTAAATACATATATGGACCGATAATCTTTTTATGGATTGATAACCTTTGACACTTCAGCTTATATATCCGTCATAAACATCCGCACAATATTTCTAGGCCATGTCCCAGAAGTGATACATACTATATCTTAGAAAAAAATGACTAATATATGGATTGTATGGTACAACATGAGGCACAAGCATGGATATATGCTAGACAGTACTGCTGATAAAAGATGCGTAGACATCCTACTGGAATGATAGGTGGATCTCTTCATCACTTTGTGGTCGTAGACCATTTCATGCCTACTTCCAGAACTCGGTTTTTTTTATGTTGTTGGATGCCTTGCTACGCGAAGAATTGAATGCGAAAAGACGGCGAGATTTGAAGTTGCGAATTTAAATAGACTTTATAATAAAGCTTGGAATAACACGGTGCACAGGGTTTGGTTACGTGCATAAGAAACAACATCATGCACGATGCAACAAACCGAAGTACTCCTACGATACATATGCGCCTTTTTGAAATGGAAATAAATTCGACCTTCCGGGAACTAGTACGGAATCGTCCGACCTACTGCGTGGACCGGGGTCATTTTTCCTTCCTTGCGAGCTCGGCGTAGAACTCTTCGCCGGCCTCTTTGGCCTTGGTCGTCATTTTCCTCTTTTTCTCGCGCTCCCTCTCGTGAGCCTCGCGCTCCCTGCGCCTGCACGCCTCGAGATGAGCTTTCATCTCTCGACGGAGACGCTCGTTTTGCTTGTCGTTGCGGCGCTCCTCCTCCCGGATCTCGCGGGCCCTTTTGGCATCCCACTCGTCAAAGTCGAGAGTCCACTGGTCATACGGGTGGATCTCTAGGTCGATCCACTTGCGGTAGCCAGATAGCGGATCCGAGGACTACGGGTAGACAGGAGATGTTGTTAGTGCGTACTTTGAAAGAGAAATAGTAGGGGAGCACACTGTAACTGGTCCTTATTGGTTGCTGATAGCTTCTCGTGTCTCAACGGTGGTCAAGACAGTCACAAGAGTAGTTCGCGCAACCCCAGTAACGCATGCCCAGGCTGAGCCGCTCCTTGTACTTGAAGAACCTGCATGTGTCCCTACACCAACAGAGCGGCGGCGTCTCCCCCTCTGGCTGGTGTTGCGTAACGCTTCGGTTGGAGCGTTACGCAAGGGGTTCTTTGCTCACGGAGGCCTCATTACGAAGAGTCATCATCTGGCAAGCTCCTCTTCTTTGGACCAGACAACAAATTGACCCTTGCTTGGTCGTCCGCGCCCAATGACCCTTGCTTGTTCGCGGATCTCGTCCCATTGCTTTTGCATCTTGTCCATCCCGGCGTAGTGAAGCAAGCTCTAGTGTAGTGTTGGGTTTGGTTGTGTAGTGTTCTCTCCCAGATATCTTCCACCTCCTTTTATAAGCCAGCGGGTTGGCATGGTGTGGTTAATTTCATGCAGAGTCCTGTCTTTTTGGTCTGAAAAGCTGAGGAGGTAGAGTGTTGTCATGTCAATCTGAAAAGCTGGCGAGGCAGAGTGTTGTCACGTCTTACTTTGCACAGAGAAGTCATCGGGTCACGTCCTGCTTTGCAGAGAGAAGTCATGTCTTGCTTTGCAGAGATAAGTCATGTTTTGCTTTGCAGAGTGCTGTCTTTTCGGTCTAAAAAGCTGGCGAGGCAGAGTGCTATCACATCTTTCTCTATAGAGTCATGTCTTTTCGGTCTGAAAAGCTGTGGAGGTACAGTATTGTCATGTTGACCTGAAAAGCTAGTGAGGCAGTCAGGGTTATCAAGTCGATCTGAAAAGCCTAAAGCCTAAACCTGAACCTAAAGCCTAACAGCCTAGACCTTAACCTAAACCTATACCTAAACCTAAAGCCTAATAGCCTAAACCCTAACATAAACATAAACATAAACCTGAACCTAAAACCCTAAACCCTAAAACCTAAGCGCTATTTCATGTGGCTTAATTTCATTACCTTTTTGTACTTGGTTCAATTACTTGAGCACTTATTAAGTGACTTCAATGCTTGTTTCGTTGATTTGAGTGATCTCAATATTTGCACAATCTCATAATTGAAACAATATTATCAAAAGAACAATTAATGGCAAAGCTGGCGAGGCAGAGTGTTGTCACGTCCTGCTTTGCAGAGAAAAGTTGTCGGATCACGTCCTGCTTTGCAGAGAAGTCATGTCTTTCTTTGCAGAGTCATGTCTGTTCAATCTGAAAAGCTGAGGAGGTATAGTGTTGTCATGTCGATCTGAAAACCTGGCGATGCGGTCAGGGTTGTCAAATTGATATGAAAAACCTAAACCCTAAACCGTAAACCAAAACCCTAAACTTAAACCTAAACCCTAAAACTGTAAACCCTAAAACCCTAACCTATTCCAAAACCAACCCCAAAACCTATTACCGTAGACCCTAAACCCCACAACCTATTACCATAAACCCTAAATCCCATAACTTAAACCCTTTCCTCAAAAACCTCAAACATTAGACCCTAACCCCATTACTGCTTTGTCACACCATTTATCACGGCGTGACAGAACTGCCTTGTCACGCCACTACACATGGCGTAGCAAAACAATACTGCCACGCCAAATTTCTAAACGTTCCAAAGGCGTTGCGAAAAAAAGGCCAGCGATCTAGAGCTAAGTCCTATCACGCCATTTATCCCGACGTGAAAGGACTACCTTATCACGCCACTATACATGGCGTGGCAAAACTATACTGCCACGCCAAATTCCTAGCCGGTCCAGAGGCGTTGCGAGAAAAAGACCGGTGGTCTGGTGCTAAGTCCTGTCACGCCATTTATCCTGGCGTAACAGGACTGCCTTGTCACGCCACTATACATGGCATGGCAAAACCAAGTTTCTAGTCGTTCCAGAGGCATTGCGAAAAAAATATTGGTGGTCTGGTGCTAAGGCCTATCACGCCATTTATCCTGGCGTGACAGGATTGCTTTGTCACGCCGGAATACATAGTGTGGTAGTAGCAACTGATACTCAATGCAACCATCCAATACTCAATGCAACCTTCCAAATTGATTTCATTCAATCAACATTTGATGCAATAAGAATCATCCACCAGTCATTTAATTTCATTCAACATCCATCAACTCAGAAATTTCATTTCATACAATCATTTCATTTAAACATAGCAATAGAAAGTTTCATTCCAGCAGTCATTTGATTTCATTTGGAGTACCTTTTGTTCACATCGGAGTGTTGCACTATGAACGGACGATGGTGCCGCAATGAGTATTCTTGCAGCCAAACCTTCATGTCCTCCATGGTTAGAAACAACATGTTCTTCTGTATTATATCATTTTCCGGGTCCGTAATGCCATTCTTGCTCTTCAACCCATTAGCACAAACCGCCTTATCAGCCATACTGACATCATCGAATGCATGCACCGACGGGACCTCACCCATTACACTGCGAAGAACCCTGCCTTCCTCTGAGGAGAAAAGCGGTGCGGGAGCCTCATTTTTGGTCGAGCTCCATCCTTCGTCAGACTCCACTTCACGGATTGTTCCATCGCGAAACAACTCCTCCTCAAGCTCGTTGTTCATTACAGCGCCATTGAAATCAATCACAGGGTCAATAACACGTTGCGGGGAAGATACAAGCAAATCCACTGACAGGGGAGCATGGTTGGTAGGACTCACGCTAACGAATTCTTCGGAAGGACGCTCTTCCATTAGGGGGCCTCGTGAATGATGGACAACGGGGTCTAGTTCCTCCCTGTTGCCATTCACCACATCCAAATTTTCTGGCAAATCCTCAACAACGATTGTCCTCTCCATCGCCACCTCCAACAACCGAACCTGAGATGCAAGCACAATTTCCTTGTACATATCCCAATCATCAGCATACAGGATTGGCACCAACAAGGCGTGCACCTTAGAACCCAGCTTTGTGTCATATCGCCCTTGCATTCCGACAATGACCCTGGGCTCATCCCATCCAAAGGTCGACTTAATCCTAGTCACAACAGTTCTAAAGTCCGGTAATTCGTGAAACAAAAGGACGGTCGCTTCCATGTCGCCGAAGTCGACAGAACTACCCGTTTGGCTAATCACCCCACCAGTAAATACACGTACAACTTTGTCCATCTACATCCAACAAAATATTGCAAAGTCAGTACTGCATGCCATATGAGCGAAATATCACAATCAACATTGTACAAAACAAAACCTGCATTTCAGTGGACATGCTAGCAGTTCGAAGGTACAGACTAATGGTTAATAACAAGATTTATTGTTGTTTTGTACCGTGTCAGTACTATGTTGTAGTTACAGAAACCAGCATGATGGTTTCTATAATCATGGAACAGTTCGTGTTGTTAAATGAAGTCTTCAAGTTGTTTAATTTTTTATTGGAGGGCAATTGTGATCAGTAACTCTCATATTTCTCTAGCAGAGACTAACGCTTTATTGAGGGTTGTTAGCCCATACATAGTGGACGAATAACACCAAGAAACAATGAGATGCAAAAAGATCCAAATCCTACACTAACTGAGTTTCTCGTGTTCAGTCACGCTCGAGATCCCGTTCTTGAGACCGCCCAAACCACGTGTTTGGGACCGCTCAGAGCTTGCCCTGAGTGCGACCTACACTACACTGGATCCATGTGCCCAAGTACGCTCGAGATCCTGTTCTCGAGACCACCCAAACCACGTGTTTGGGACCGCTCAGGACTCATTCCTGAGTACGTCCAGGACTTCGCTCCTAGGTACGCCAGAGCTACACGCTCAGAGTGCCACGAACCACTCGTTCGGGAAATCTTATATGCAGAAAGGAGGTAAGTCAACCTTTATTTCATTTGTTCTATAGAGGTCCTTTCATAATTTATTTTCGGTTAACTAATTCTACACGACATAATGTGAGAGCTTGAGCAAAATGCAGATTACTTCTTTCCAGTGGCATTGTCTAGTTGTCATGAGGCATGCAGGAGACATCCTTAACAAGCAGTAGAAGACTAGCCAAATCTTCTTGAAGGTAAATTTTGAAGTCTTGAATGGGATAAACAGAATATTTAGATCACCTATAATTGTATATGGGTGCAAAATCAAGCTGAAACATACTTCCCTTTTGCCTAGTTGGATGTATTTTTTATATGTATTAATGCATATGCAGAATTTTCTGTTTTGATTTTGACGTATGGTCTATGTATATAATACTATTGTTTCTCTTCACTCTCTTTTCCCCTTTTGGCACATGGGAACAGGAAATCTGCGTGGATATCAGCTTCAAATTCAAATTAAGCATTTAAGTTTGTAAGCAAAAACCAACCAGGAAAGGCTGATTTCTGCTATTGCCATCTTCCAGGTTTTTCGCAAAAGCCAAAATTGTTCTAGCTTGTAACTAGTAAAAAAACTACATCATATTCAAGTTGTGTCCAAACTTCTCTATTAGTATCAATTTTGATTCTCATGAGTCACGATAGCACAGTGTGTTTCATGAAAGACTAGAATATCAAATCTGACAGATGATGGGTATTGTAATTGTACCCCAGCTCCCCAAGTAAGATGTTCTGTATAAATCTGTCATGTAGAATGACAACATCTAATTAAGTACGTCTGCTAATTCAATGAAGTTAGAATTCCAACTAATGGTAACTTTCATGAAGTAAAGAAGCTAGGTCAATAGTTAACCCCAAATTATATGCCCACGTATGGAAGAAAACAATAGACTGAATGTTGTTCAAACTTTGAGCGCTTTACCGCAATAATTGAAAAAAAAAGTCCATAAAAAGGAAACAAGTCAAATACAATCACCTTTGATGTGAGTGTAGAACCAGTTATGCTGATAAAATTTGCTCCAGCTTCTATTGCAAGTGCCTTTGCCATGAGTGTTTTCCCTGTTCCAGGAAGCCCAAAAAGCAAAACATGAAAAAGGTCCATACAGAAGTTATATCAGAAATTCAGCTAAGCCAATTCAAGTATGCAGAATTTCCAATAAGTTGAACATGAAAAAGTACAACAATTAATAGGACATCCAAATTTAGATATTGACATAATTAACTCAAACAACAATTTGCCTAAGAACCACCAGCTTAAATTTTTGAGTGAACTAGTTAGTGCATACAACTCGATAGAAAGTTCCACTTCGTACAATATACTACAAATACATTCAGGGTAGAATAAATGTGTCAATTACAAAAAAAAAACAACAAATGGGGGCAAAACCTAACTCAAATTAAGGTCCAAGATTCCAATAATCAGTCAGAGCTAACTTTGTGACGTCTTTAGGATTAAAATGTGCACTTTCTTTAAAAATGACAAGGAGTTTGCAAATATCACACCACCAAAAGGAGCCTTTTCTGATAACTTTGCTACATATGGTAACAATATATGCCAAACGAGGCTAGCTAACCCCTAGAATATCCGATTAGTTGAAAAACTTGCGTAGATACTTTTAGAGAGAAAAATGCATGTTCTGAATTATAAGTTTTGCACTCTTCCCAAGCCATCAAGCAAGTTCGTTGAGCAGATTCTACTATGCCTTTCAATAGAAATATTTGTCATCCTCTATCGGGCCAAAGATGATAACCGGTTGTAGCTAGCATCTAAGCGATCTTGATAACACTATGTTAGCATGGTAAGCCTTCCACAGTTCCACCTCTAGACTTAAAACACATTGATAATCTGAAAATGTTTTGACAATCCTTTTTGAAAAGATGAGTAAAATCCTAAATTTTGTGCTTTTTTATGCACAAAGTGTAATCCTAAATATGTCAAAGGGAAAAGAGCATACTTGGCATCAAGAACACCGACCAATAGGAGAACTTTCTTCTTTCCCTAAACATCACATAAACTGATGCAATCTGAGGTAAAATTACAGCATAACATTACCAGCACACACAATAATCAAGGATTGCATGATCAGTGCGTGGTGCCATGGTTCCTATCAAGCTACCCATATGGTGTCCGACTGGTAGTTGGTATATTGGCAGTGGAGTTGAGAGAGAGAGAGAGAGAGAGAGAGAGAGAGAGAGAGAGTTTGCGGATCTTGGTGCATGATGAGTACGGAACTGCACATACACAATCATTATATGCAGTCACCTATCGGCAATATGGGTCAACAGAAACAAGACAAACAAACACTACTGAGAAATAGTACGTTCAGCAAAGGTAAATTGCAATATCGTCTATTGGTAAATATGCTACATTGATATCTCTGCAGCTCTACATCCAATTAAATATAAATATGCTAATAGTACTCAGAAAATTTGAGTACAAAACCTAAAAAAATTAAACAAACTACTGCTTCATATTAAACCAAACCTGAAAACCAAAGTTCAAAATATTACACTGGCATAGTCCTGCAAGTTAACTACTTGTCAAGTTTGCATTGCAAATATGAACATACCAATACTGCTATTTTAAACAATAATTTGAATTGGAAATAAAATACATATGACAGAAAGTATATTTTATTGCTCAAAGCAAATAAAGGACTAGGTTGAAACCTCCAAACTAGCAAACATCAATACACACCTGAAATATAATAGCATTGAAATCATGCTCAGTGATTACTTCTACAAATTATCTAATTCAACTAGCAAGAATGTCCAGAAACCGAACATTACATTTAAATGTGTAAGTGAAGATCTCAAACTACAGCCATAGCAATGGCAAACAATGTATGCAATGCAGCGTACTCTTCCAAGTTCCAACACCTCTGCAACTAACACAACAAATCACTCAGGACACAGGAATATCCATCCAGTTATGTCAATGTCCGTCATCATCTCCACACATTCTTTTTCCAATACCTTAGGGGCGACTGGGACTCGTGAGGAGGCGCGGAGGAGGAAGCCAGTGTCGGGGTGGGCCGGAGGCGCGAGGGCATCGGGGCCGACGGGAGGCGAGGTCGCCGTCGGGGCCGGCGTGAGGCGGAGGCGAGCCTAAGCGTCGGGCAGCGTGAGGGCGAAGGCAGCCGGGCGTTAGGGGCGTGAGTGAGGAGAGACCGACGTCGGGGAGGAGCGTAGGCGGCGGGAGGACCCGGCGTCGGGGAGGAGCACAGGCGGCGGGGGAGGGCGGTCGACGGTGGGAGGAGCGCAGCCGGTGGGAGGTAGAGAGGCGGCGGGATGAAGATGGGAAAAATGGGCTGCACTGCTACTTTTAAGTGGCCATTGTCACGCCATATATCGAGGCATGACAGGAAGGGTTGTCACGCCATGGATGCCGGCGTGACAGATACCACGCGGACTCTCCACGCTGGCACGGCGCGCGGCCGAGAGCTTACGTGGCATCTCTGGCCACGCCACGGTATTTGGCGTGACAGAACGTTTTGGCCACGCCACTAGTGGTGGCGTGACCAAAGGGGTCAGAATTGGAAATAAATTTTATGAGGGATTAACTTTAAAATATTAATAAAAAATGATTAAATAATTAAAAAAATTCGTGTATATGTCCGTTAGTAGCAATAGGAAATTTTCAGTGAGTGTATGCAATAATGATATTGGGAAAAATACTTGTAGTATGCTAAGAAGACGTTGGATTGTCAAATGATAAATTTCTAGAGATTACAAGGTGTGGGTAAAAGATAGTACTAAAACAAAAGTTATCTCGTAAATCTTATTCTAGTATTCTCCAAAATGAATTTAGCAAGCAAAACACGAGGAAAATGGGTTTAGGAAAAACAATATGGTGTCATGCTTGAATATGGGGTCGAACCATGACCTTTGCTGCAAGGACTGCTAGCAGTGACCAACTGAGCAAATAAAAAGAGCAACTACAACAAATATTTTTGGGAGTACAACTGTACCCCCATGACCCAACATAGATCTGTCTCTCCTTCTATGCTGATGATCTGCTCTGTCCTCTTTGCTGATGATCTTCCCATTTTCTATACACTACATTACTATCCCACATGTTTTTCACTGTGGAACGACTGGCTATGCCAGTGGCAAAGCCAAGATGAAAATAGATGGTAGGCTCAAAGGACTAAACTAAATTAAAACAACGGATTTGTTATTTCACATGCGCTTGTAGTTTTGCAAAATCACAGTCGATTTTCTCACCTTTGGATTGGTGTAGAGATTCGTACTCCGACGAGGTCGTCTTCCTCCTCTCCAACGCCCAGCGACGGCGGTGGCGGTGGCCAGCGGATTAGAGTTAGGGTTCACCCGTTTAGGGTTCGGATTCGCGGGTGCCCCTCAGGCTTTTAGAGGGAGGCCAGGGTGGTGGCAAACCGACGGTGGGCGGGGGGATGACAATGAACAAAGTGGTTAGGAGGCATTAGGAGGTGGTGGCGGATCCGGTGACGATAGCCGCTGGAGACGAGGAAGGAGGCAGCACGGGGGGATCTTGTCGGTCGGAAAGGAGGAAGAAGGGTGGTGGTGGCAACAGGAATGGGAGGCAAGGCGGAGGAGGAGGGGGTGGGGCAGCAGAAGGAGGATGGGGTGGGCCGGTAGGAGGAGGGGTGGGCAAGGAGGTCACTGACAGACATCGTTGGCGCCAGCGATACGGTAGGAGGTGGCACAGGGCGGGGCTGGGGGCGAGGGCGGCTAGGGTGTGGAGTGAGTTAGGGTTTAGGTAAGGATGGTGTCGTGTCGGTTATATAGGTGAGGGAAAGATAGATATGAGCCACGGGATCTTGATCCAACGGTGGAAATGAGTGATTGTGATTTCACAAATTTTCAGGTGCCTGTGAAATAGACGCTCTCTTAAAACAAACATAGTCTCATGCAATTCAAATCCATACATGAATAAAAGAGAAGCAAATCAAGAAAACAAAATATAACGAAAAGGCATCCCCAAAACATATAAATATATGTACAGTGAATAGCGATATGTATATCAAAATTAGAAAAATTAGTGATGCAATAGTCAATTGTAAATGATTATGAACATTCAAAATAAACGAAACATAAAGCGACGGAGTTAGCTTTAAAATAAATTCCATCACTTCATCAAGAAAGTTATCAATTAGACAATACCAAATACTATTTTCATCGACCATCACCATACATTATACGAGATACAACTATATTAGTATACGAGAGTGAAGAGTCTAGAGATAAATAAATTAGTTGCTCACTTGCTTGTTCTCATTACCTCCCCAAATGGCTAAATATGCTACAGTGTAGATCCAATCTTCCGGTCCCCGTTCTCCAGCCGAGCCGACCACTCGACCAGCCCCCTCCCCAGGTCATCCTCCTCCCCTCCCCATCGACGGCGGATCGGCCGTGTCCAAGCTGCACGACCGCCTAGCACAGCGGCGCCCCTCCGCCCCGACTTCCCCGTCCCGCGGCTCGTCGCGCCCGCCGATCCCGGCGGCCGCCTAGGGTTTCTCAACTCTCTCGGGTGCACAACTATCTCCACATTCTTCTTTCGTTTCTATTTGCGTTTTGCATCGAGCCAACGAACGAATACGTGTGTCGTTGCCCTTGCCTAGGCCTTGATAGTTGACCTGGGCCTTGTGTACTGTGGTTGTGGGCTTCGGTGCCCCCAATAGAGGGAACAGACTGCCAAGGTTCTTCTCCTTCCCATCTTTCCCTGTTTCTCGAGTCGCCGCCGGGTTGGATGGCCGTCGCCTGCCCAGGCCTGCTCATTGTCTCGCCTCCCCTCATCTTCTTGCACCTACTCGGAGCCGTCGCTGACATTTTCACCATCGGTCGTGTATATGTCCGTCTCCGTCTCCACTCTCACCGGCCCCATATTCGTGTACAACGTGCTCTGGTAGTCCCGTAAACCGGGTCGCCAGGGACAGCTTCTCCTCCAACACCGTAGTGAATCACCCCTGCACTCTCCCATCAATATCACCCCGCGTTTCACGTGGCATCGCGAAGGGATGTCCCGTGCAAGAGCGTTGGGGACGCGGACACAATGACAGACAATACAGTAATAGTGTAATACAACACACCGCAAAACACGTAGGTCGGTTTGAAACGGCTTCGGCTTCGGTTTTACGCTCGAAAAAGTCGAAAACCGTTTCAAACGGACGGCTTTTCGCATCGGTTTTTCCTGAAGCCGGAAGCCGTCTATAATATGAGAAAGCCAAAAGCCACCGCGGGGCAGCTTTCCACGGTCTCCATTTCGCATTTACCCTCTAACTTCAGAGATAGTTACTCGCCATCGCACAAAACCCCCCCTTCAACAGCCTCCCCGCCTGAAACCTAACCCTAGCACAACCGCCTACCCGCATCCTCCTCCCACGCCTCTTCCCTTCTCCTCTCTCCCGTGTCACTGCCCTGCCCCTCGTCCTCCTCTCTCCTGCGCCGCCTTGCCCCATCATCATCCTCCTCCTCCCCACGCACGACGCCTGCCGCCGCCTCCCTCCTCTCCTCCTCCTTCGAACATTGTCCTCCTCAACAGTAGCCGCCAGAAAACGAGGCGCCACCTCCTCCTCTCCCGAAGTCGGCGACGCCGTCCTCACCTCTCGCCGCCTCTCTGGCGCCGCCTCCCGAGCCGCCAACTCTCCTCCTCCTCCTCCCAACCCCAACACAACGCCACCTCCTCCTCCGCCCCGAGTAGTCACGTCGATCCGAACCCTAGTCATCTCTTTTTTTATTTGATTTTTCTGTTGTAAACTAATTTTTTTATTTCAATAGTGTAACATCCCAAAGTTTTGATTTTGGTTAAAATAAATTTTAAATATTTTCCCCGAATTTCTGGATCTTACAAAGATTTTTCCTATTTATTTAAAAGGCAAAATAATTTATTTGCAATTATAAAAATCAAAGTTAAGTTGCTAATATTTTATTTAAGTCAAAAATGACTCAATGAATTTATCTTTGCTATTTTCTAAAAATCTTTTTTCATTATCTTGTATTTATTTATTCGAAAACCTATTTCCATTTCTTCTTTTGGCCTTGGGCCGAATCTGGCCGGCCCGACTTCATTTTCGGCCGCACAGGCCCATTTATTTCTTCTTTCCAGCCCAGCTCGCCACCTCCCCTTTTCTTTTCCTCCCCTCCCACCTTTCTTCTTCAAGCCACATCGCCGCCTCAAGCGCCGCCACGATCAGTGTTTTTTCGCCATCACGCATGGACGCCACGAGCCGGGCCGCCACCGTGCCTCCCAGCGCCGCCCGCCCCACCGCTTCCTCTCGCGCCACGCAGCCATTGCCCATGCCATGAACCGCGGCTCGCCGCCCATTGCCCGCCGCCACCTCCTCCCCTATTTAAGCCGGGCCGGCCATCCCTCTACCCCCTTCCTCCCCCTAGCACCATTCTCCTCCCTCAAAGCCACCCCCCAACCGAAGAGCCCGCTCGCGTTTCTCTCTTCATCGTCGCCGGCCGCGCCGCCCTTACACCCTTCTCCCTTTCCGGTGACGTCCCAGCCCCCGTAGCTACGTCATGTCACACCCCCGCACCCCCTCTTGCTTTCCCCCTCCGCCTCTTGGCCAATTGCGCTTCGTGTCGTGCCGTGCCATGCCGCGCCGCCGCCGCCCCTTTCTTCTTCACCATCGGCGCCGCCGCCGCACTTGCTCGGTCGCCCCCGAGCCTCCCAAAGCGCCTCAGCGTGCTCCACGCATGGTCGCCGTGCCTGTGTGCACGCTATCCCGCTCTCCGCACCACCGAGCCACCGTCGCCACCGCATGCCCGTGCCGTCCGTGCACCTTTTCATCCGCGCGCACCGCCACCGTGCCGCTTCACCGACGCCACCACCTCGCGCCGTCTCCTCGAGGACCCGGTGTCCCATTTTGGCCGTCGACCAAGCCCTTCGCGCACCACCTTGTCGCCGGTGTCGCGCCATGGCCGGGCCACCCCTGGCTGCTCTGCTCCCCTCTGATGTTATCTCTTGGCGATCCCCCCCCTCTGTGTGTTGTAGTAGCTGATAGCCCTATAGGTTTATATTTTTTTTAAGTTAGTTAGAAGCTTGTTAGATGCTTAGTAAAAATATTAGCAGGAGTTTGATACTTAGTCATTTGTAATAAGTTAGTTAGTTGTAAGTATTCAACTGTTAAATTGTGCTTCTGGATTATAACAGACAGTGGGGAAAATCAAGTAATTGTCTTGGATTTTCAGGTAAGACTAGTTCAATGAAGTGTGGCAATGTTCTAGGATAAAAGTTTAAACATAAATGTACAGCCTTGTATGTCAAATGTTGATGAGTAGCCCTTTTCAGTTAGAGTCTAGCTAAAGTTATGGTTTAGGCAAAATGGAGGTTAATTATGATTGTCATTCTAAAATAAGTGATTAGAGGTTAGTTACAAAGAAATATTACTAAGGTAATGTTAAGGTCAAAACTAACCCAATGTAGTGTTATTGTGTGGTAGTATGAATAATTCATCATATTTCTTAGGTCAGGACCTTTGTTGGAATAATAGAAACGATATTATAATTAGGTAGTTGATCAAAGACTAGTAGAGTAGTTAGATATTTATCGAGTATCAGTAATCTATAAGCTCACTTACACTTAGGAACTAGTTAACCATCAGCTTATCACCGCACTTACTCCTAAGAGTAATCTAGACGTCAGCCTTCTTTCATCCCAGCTCCTAAAATGGAATATTCCAGCATATTCCATTTTCTGTACTTTCTATCATTTCATGTGATCGCCATCTTCTGAACGTTTGTTCTCCCTCATACAAATTTCGATTCTGTCGATTCTCGTTTCTAAATTCATATAACTTTAGTATCTTTCTTTTGGTTTTAATTTGATAGTTTTTGGATTTTATTTGGAGTTGTGTATTTATTTGGCTCTTTTCGTTCGTGTAGATTCTGGCATTAACGAAGAATTCTCGGAACTGTCGACCGAAACATATCAAACCTTTAACGAAGGCAAGTCGTAGACCTTTCATCATGTTGTACCTATTTTATAAAATTTGTTTTATATCAGCATGCATTGCTATCTTTATATCAATGGTTTTCGGGATTAGTTAAATGTTGACTTGACTGTATGACTCCTTGAACAATTGTAAATGACATGTTGACATGAACCCTTGGACACCTTAGGTTGGGTAATCATAGTTGGACATTATTGAAATACTAACATGGGTGCATTTTTATTATGCTTAGTCATGCTTTATTTATACGACGGGATTCATGATCACATGTTCATAAATGTTTAATCTTGACTGAATGATATATGGAATCTTGGTGGAAGTCATTGTTGTTAAAATTTGTTGTGCCATGGCAAAGGGTTGTCATTTGGCCGGGGTTGAATCAAAAATGATTCCGTACTCAGGCGAGTGATTGTGCAGTAAAGGGGACGATTCGAGATGTGGTTGCCTCGCTTGAGTAGACACTAAGGACTTTACTTTGTTCGCCATTGATCTGGGCCATACCGTACAACCACATGTCCAGGATAGGGTGGACCTGGCTGAATAATTAGCAATGCTTTGATTCGGTTCTGTTTTGGTGGAAGTGTGAACCCTAGGTTAGACATTCACACTTGGCACAAGAGGGGGCCTAGAATGGCGAATCCTTAGCGAGCAGAACCGGGTCAAAACAGAACTTTGTAAAAACCTTGTCATGTGCTCTAGACCGCTTACCTAAGGTAGTGAGTGGTGGTATCGATGGATGCCAAACAAACTAGAGAAGTCGTGTCTTGTGGGTCAAGCTGTACAACCTCTGTAGAGTGTAAAACTATTCGAATAGCCGTGTCCCCGGTTATGGACAACGTCTGGTGATTTCACACGAGGGGTAGATTTTGATAAAACTGTGGGAATGGTTTGGTTGGGATTGGAGTGGTTAGTGTTAGTTGATGGTTGGGAAGTGAACAGCGTTGTTCACTAATTGTTTCAAAGAACTTGTTTACTTATGTATTAGTCTCTTTTAAATTATACTTTTCAATCTATTTACTGTATTTATTGTCGATAATGCTTTTTGCAAAATAGACATAAAACTATCCTTGTAAAGCCTTGCATGAATACTATTTGCATACATTTCTCTAAGACTTACTTAGTACTTTATGTACTCACGGCTATACGCCATTTGTTGATCAGTCACCGAGAAAAAAATCAGGAACCGCAGAGTTCTATGAGGAAGAACATTTTGAAGACCAGGCGAACTAGGTCGCGTTCTACACTCGATTGCCTATGGGCATGTCGGGTGGCCACCACAAGATGTTTTGGTTTCCGCTGCAAGTTATCTTTCGTCGTTAAAGCCCGACGTGGCCAACTTTGTAATAACAGACCATAAGATCCTTTTGCTACTAGATAATATTAATTTATCTGCTTCATCGATATTTGGTTGTATGGTTATGATTGTCACTAATGACGTCACTGTGTGAGCTAGCTACTGATCTAGGGACTAGTTCAGATATACACAGAGGGTCCCGGGTCTGGCGACCTGGGGTCCCGACAGAGGTGGTATCAGAGTCATATCGACTGTAGGACACAACCTTAGTTAGCATGGTCGTTTAGTCAAAAATTTCAAATTTTATTTTATAAGTCAAACCAACCAAGTAACTTGGATAGAATTTATTCTCTCATCTTATTCCGTTCTTTCTCATCTTATTCTAATCTCATCTCATTTCGTTCTAAGGTTCTTACCTCTTACCTCTTCTACTTTGTTTTCGTATTTAAATTGATATTTCTCACCTCAGAAATCTCTGTAGGATCGAACCCTTCATAATCAAAGCGACGGATGCCATGGAAGCTTCAAGATCTGTCGTTGGTTTGAAGTTAACCATCCATATAAGTTAAATTAGAAGTGCTTTGGCAGAATTACCTTTCTCAGAATTAGTATCGTCTAGTCCGCGTAATAGGATCTTTCTCTTTAGTGTTGCATTTAATTGCTTCTTAATAGTTTTCCGGCTATTTGTTCTTTGAGTGCAACCGATATTCCCCAGTGAGCTTGTTTCTGTCTTTCTCCCTTGTTCTCTCTCGTCTTTGGTGCCTTTTCGCCCTCACCTATCGTGCTTTTTTCCTCTCATCTATTTAACCTGGGAAGATTTGCTACAGATGGTCCTAACCCGCCTCACTGCAAGTGAAGATGAACCCTCGGATCCCATTCCACCGCCACCTCCGGCTACAACAACAGATGATGAGGGCATCCCTACTACTACTACATCTTCCACGCCAAGTGTGCATGAGGATATTTATAAAGCACCAAATGGTCCAATGACTAGAGCAAGAGCTAAACTTCTAAATCAATAGGTGAATTTGTTTCTTAATAAATTTCCTTGTATTAATGAGAACAGTATACTACCTCATGCAAGTTCTTTGTGTATTCTCAGATTTGAACACACTGAAGATTCTGAAACCATGAGGGATCAAGCCATGTGCTTGGTCATTCGGCAGCCAACATATCAAGCAAGCCACGGTCACGGTCAAGCCAACATGCAAGCTACGGTCAGGCCAACATGCAAGCTACATTCAAGCCAGCATGCACATCATGTTGTTAATGGTCCAAGGCCATGCATGTTACCCCCACCAACCGAACATGTAATCAGTCATGTACACAATTAGCACATGTATTAGTACGTGAGTCCGAACCATGCCTTAGTTTGTTTCGGTCACCAGTAGGATTCAATGTGGTTTTGGTCAAGCTACGAGCTTTGGTCCGAACTAAACTGGTTTAGCCAAGCTATGTGGCAGCTAAGCTATGTGTTGTTCGGTCTTGGTCAAGTTATGTGGAGGTCCGAACCAAACTGGTTTAGCCGAACTCCTTTTCACAAACCGGCCCAAGGCCCATGCGCTTGTATCAGGAGAGGCTGGGGCGCATAAATAGCAGCCGCCACCTCCATGTAACGGGGACGATGATTTTTGATATTAAACAAAGAAACATATTGCTTTTCTTCTTGATAGTCGATGGCATCAATGGGGAAAATTGAGAGTTCTTGCTAATTGAGATCGTTCAACCTTTCCGCAGGGAATTAGGAGCGCGATAGGGCTTCGCTTGGTGGTCGTGAAGTCCAACGCGTGTGTTCTTGCGAATTAAAAAGTGTTCGTTCTTGCATTGGCAACGGAGGATCACTACGATTCGAGAGGCTACACGTGAGTATCTTGATCCTACGTCGAGAAGATCGGGCGACCCCGTATCAGCAGATCATGGTCTGGGTCAGTTCATGGCAGCTCAGGCACAGTTGATGAACGCTATGATGTAGAATGAACCAGATGATGAATCAACAGAACCAGACTATTGCCGCTTTAGTCGCAATGATGAACCAGAACACTCAAACAGTCGCTATGCCACCACCATCACCATCATCATCACTAGCTTTTCCTCAATCAAAGCTGGTAGAATTCATGAGGACACGTCCACCTACCTTCTCTAGCTCTTCTGAACCCTTAGATGCAGATGACTGGCTACGCTCTATAGAGAAGAAGCTTGCCATTGTCCGGTGTGATGACTGCGAAAAGGTTCTATACGCCGCACATCAGCTGGAGGGCACCGCATCAGAATGGTGAGACAACTACACCGCTGTTCACGAGGATCTAGAAGCTATTACCAGAGCTGAGTTTTCAGCAGCCTTCCGGCGCTCTCATGTCCCAGATGGTATAGTAGAGATGAAGAAGAATGAGTTCCGTGAACTGTGGCAAAGAAACCTGTCAGTAAGCGAGTACCTCAATAAGTTCATTTAACTCTCTCGATATGCCCAAGAGGACGTTGCCACAGATGATGCACGACAGAAGCGATTCAAGCGTGGACTCAATCCTGGTTTGAAGGTTCAAGTCATTGGCAATGACTATGTGGATTTTCAGCACATGATGAATAAGGCCATGCTTATAGAGGAGTCTCGTCGGGAGCTTAAGGAATCTCGAAAAAGGAAGATGATGCAGCATGGTGCTCATCAAAGTCACTCGCAGAAAGCTAGAATGAATGTGCAACATCCTGCCCATTCCACTCCTCCTGCTACATTTAGGGCTCATGCAACGGCACCTCGCCCAGCGAACCCAGGATTTCGCAATTTCAGCAACAACTCCACTAACAACCAGTAGCCAAGAAGCAACAACACTGCCACAAGAATTACCTGTTTCAACTGTCATCAATTGGGGCACTACGCCAACACTTGCCTGCAGAAGCAAGCTCCATCACCTGCCGGACCCAATTCGGGAGCTAACCCGACCAGAACCCCCATGCCCGGAGCAAGACGTGGAGCACCGCAGACTCCAGTTGCAGCAGCCAAAAGTCCTCAACCTTTTGGGAGAGGCCGCGTCAACCATGTTACTGTAGAGGAAGCCCAGTCAGCTCCGGATATCGTGCTGGGTAAGTTCCTACTTAATTCAGCACCTGCTACTGTTTTGTTTGATTCTGGAGCTTCGCATTCATTTGTTTCTCGAAGTTTTGCTGCAAAGTATCAGCTAAAGATTTTGACTCTTAAAAATGCTTTATTGGTCCAATCGCTTGGTTCGAAGTTGAGTACGAACCAAGGTTGCCCAAAAGTTAAAATAACCATAGAAGGGGTAGAATTTCCAGCTAACCTCTTAATCATCGATGCCAAGTCCTTAGATGTGATTTTGGGTATGGATTGGCTTGCTTGTCACTAAGTAGTTTTGGATTGTGGTGGTAAAAGCATCACTCTAGTCAGTCTAGACGGAACCAAAGTAAAATTTGAAGCTGTCACGGAAAAGTCTGATGGAGCACTAGTTTGTAGTGTCAAGGCTGTATCTTTGGAATATGTGCCAGTGGTCAGAGATTTTCCGGATGTCTTTCCTGATGACTTACCTGGGATGCCACCAGACAGGGACATCGAGTTCGTTATCAACTTAGTTCCTAGAACCGCACCTATTTCCAAGAGACTCTACCGTTTGCCGGTTGACGACCTAGTTGAGCTGAAGAAGCGGATCGAGGAGATGCAAGATAAGGGATTTGTCCGACTAAGTTCTTCCCCATGAGGAGCCCTAGTGATCTTTGTTGCAAAGAAGGATGGTACCCAGCAGATGTGTGTGGATTACCGCTCACTCAATGAAGTCACCATCAAGAACAAGTACCCTCTACCCAGGATCGATGATCTGTTTGATCAGTTAAAGGGGGTCGGAGTGTTCTCCAAGATAGATTTGAGGTCAGGGTATCATCAGCTGAAGATTCGTAAGGAAGATATCCCTAAGACAGCTTTCTCAACCTAGTATGGATTGTATGAATATACAGTCATGTCTTTTGGATTGACCAACGCTCCTGCTTACTTTATGAACTTGATGAATAACATATTCATGAAGTATTTGGATAAATTCGTCATTGTCTTTATTGACGATATTCTAATATACTCCAAGTGTGAGTTTTGGATGAAGGAAGTTACCTTTTTGGGACACGTCATGTCTGCAGAAGGAGTCGCTGTCAACCCTAGCTAAGTCAAGGATGTGCTCAACTGGGAGTCACCCAAGACAGTGTCTCAAATCAGAAGTTTCCTCGGTATGGCAGGATATTATCGTCGGTTTATAGAAGGATTCTCTAAAATAGCAAGACCCCTCACTCAGTTGTTGAAGAAAGAAAAGAAATTTTCTTGGACGTCAGAATGTGAGCAGAGCTTTCAAGAGTTGAAGAAGCGTTTGACCACCACCCCAGTATTGATTTTACCTGATGTCCGAAAGGATTTTGAGATTTTCTGTGATGCATCACGACAAGGTCTTGGGTGTGTCCTGATGCAAGAAAGGAAGGTAGTAGCATATGCTTGTCGGACCCGGGAGCGAAAGATCCCGAACCCTCTGTGTTCATACACCAGTCCAGGATTTCCGGTGTACACAGTTACAAAAATGATAACATAAACATATCTCGCATTGCATTAATAGTTAATCAGAGTTTATTACAAAAGAGGCTTACAAGCCAACAATAAAGAGCACAGCGGAAGACGAAAAAGGTGTAGTAGAGTCCAGTTAATCTGCCACAGGCAATCGACTGGGGTAGCGGTCTAGTCGTCGAGATCCACACCGATCGTGAAGTTCTTCTCCTCTGAAATTTGTTTGCACAAGGCAAGTATGAGCACAACTACCGTGCTCGCAAGTTACACCCAATATGGAATTGTAATGCATGCATAAGGTAAACAAAGGGCATTGGCAGGGTTATTTTGCGTAAAGCAGCAATTTTAATTTAAATAATCATAATAGATTGCAAGGCCATTTTCATACAGTATTTAAAATCATAAATTTAAATGACAAATGTAAAATGTGGATAACCTCCAAGAAAGGTGATGGATAACCTCCAATCACAATGGCTAACCGCCCAATTTTTCCCACAGGACTAACCATCCTGAAAACATCTGTTGGAATCATTTTAAAACCAAAAACAAGTCTAACTCAAAGTGGCTTTGCTAGCATGTCCATGATCATGACGCTGCTATTCAATAGTTTTCTACTCTGCAGAGTTTGTGCAATTTTTACCCACAAGACACGAATTCTCTAGTTTATCCGGCATATATCTATGCCACCGCTCACTACCTTAGGTAAGCAGTCTAGAGCACGTGACAAGGCCTTTACAATGATCTATCTCAAAGTACTCATGCCCGCTAAGGTTTCACTTCCATTGGACTAACCATCCTCTGGGAGCCCCCTCTTGCGCCATGTGGGACTACTGTCTAACCAACACCCACTCATACAACATGGCACGAATATCTAAGAGGTATCCCAAATTAATAAGCCAGGTCCTGCCCATACAGGACATGTGGTAGTACGTTTTGGCATAGCAAAGGAACGCTCAAAGGCCGGTCCTTAATTGACTTGGGCGTCTTTCAAATCAAACTCTGGGCTTTAATCCTAACCAGATTAAACCCGTGCATAAACCTGCACCCACCTTTCATCCGTTACACCCATGTCCAAACTATTTTAATTTTGTTTTGATTAAAACCATCGTTAATAGTCAACTATGGTAAAACAATACCATAGATATAAATTTGAAATCAATTTGAAAAGATTTGGCTAAATTTCCCAAAATTAAGTAAACATGGTCTAAGCATTTGCTAAGCACGTGAGTTTTAACCATACTAGTTTGTCTATTGGTGACAAAGGATTGGCATATCAATGTTCAAGATTGGCCATACAATGACAGTTGGAATATCTAATCATTTAAACAGGAATTTAAAATACTTGGATAAAAGTATGCATGCATTTAATAATTTGAAAACAGAATTTAAATAACTTTAAAATAGTAGGGGCAAAATGATCAAAGTATAACTTGCCTTGCTTGATGGATTATTCTCAAACAGCGTTGAAATCTGGTCGTCCGAAGTCGTCGAAATCTATACACGTAAACGATTCGAATTCAAATAATATTCAAATAAAATCCAAATAAAATCCATAAATTATAACATAAATACTGCTAGGAAGGCATCGATTTTATATGAATTTAGGAAGTTGAATCGACGCAATCGGAGTTCGTATGAGTGAGAACGAAATTAGGAAGGTTGAAAATCACATGAAATGATATAATTCCGAAAATTCACTATTCACGGGAATTGTAGTTTGGATGGCTAAGAACAAAGAAAGATCTTTATGGCCATAGAGAGAAAGTACGACGTAGAACACGTTGAGGCGAACTTAACGGTGTTGACGGCTCGGCGAGAGGATCTTTGATGGCGACTTGATCAACAGAGAAATCTTGGACGACGACGGCTAACGTCGATAATGCGGGCAAGCGGAGAGGAGTTAGCGGATGAGGTTTGTAGCGATTTGAAGAGGGGACATGAGGGAACGCAACGCCTCGGTTGGGGTGGAAAGCGACGGTTGACCGACGGCAAGCAACGACAGCATAAAAAGGACCAAATAATTAATAGAAATTAAATAAAATCTAAAAATTATGAAATAAATACTAAAAATAGTAGATGAATTTAGATGAATTTAGGTGAAAGAATCAACGGATTTGGAGCTTGCATGCGAGAGAACGAATTTTGGAAAGAATAAAAAGGACATGTACAAAAGTACACGCAACACTAGTTAAATGGGCACTGTAGACTTTCTTCAACCTTCAGCCAAACAAAAACACCGTGGATGAGAGAAAGAAAGAAAGGGCGGCACTCCATTCCAGAGGCGCGGGGAATGAACGGAGGTGAGCACGGGCATGGCCTCGGCCCAAGGAGCGCATTGGTGCGGTCGGTTTGGCCAGATACGGTTCGAGGCAGTGTCTCCATGGTGATCGTCGACCGACGGGTTGGCATTGGCGCCCCGGACAAACGGAGACGAAATAACGGGTGGAGTTTGAGGCGAAACGAAGAGGTGAACACAGGGAACACAATGCTCACCTCGGTTGTAGTGGAATGTGTACGGATGGCCGGAGGCGAGGACGACGACGTCGGCGCGGCGTGGGCTCACGGTGGCGACGGTGCTCCGGCGATGTTCCGGCGAAGGCGAGGGAAGCACGGCGTAGAACGTCGCGAGGCGAAGCTAGCGGTGTGGTCGATGGTGCTGGGGCTCCACCGTAGAGAGCGCTAGAGGCAGCGGAAGGGAGCTCGGTCGGCGACGGAAAATCTTCGATTGTGAAGAGGAGAAAGGGAGAGAGGAGCTAAGATTTTCGGGGATGAATGAGTGAAGCATTGCGCACCCGGTGCTTCCTTTTATAGGGGCGGAGGAGGCCGGAGAGGGAGATCGAGGGCGGCTGTTTTGAGTGCAAATGAAGACGAAGTGAAACGGCTTAAATTGATTGTAGGTGGTGGAAGAAACGTGCAATTGAAGGTGTTACGACGTGCGTGACGATAATGCGGTCGTTTCGCCTCAGACGGATTTCAATTTAATGCATTGAGTGGGGAGAATGGGGAGAAAGAAGTGGTGGCAGCCATTAATGGAGTTGAAGCTCGGTTTTCTGCAGATTGCGATAAAAATAGATTGATTCGGAGAACACCAAATCAGGGAATTGGGAGAGGAGATCAAGACGGACGCGTGAGCGCAAACGGCTCGCCTTTATGTGCACCGTAGAGAAAGATATCGAATTTGGAAGTTTTGGGTTGGTTGCGTACACGTTCTGGAGCAGTTCTCGGCTGGAGGTTGAGGATGGACAGTACCGCGCGAATTACTGTAGCACATTGGATCTGGATGAACAGTACCCCGACGGTACTGTAGCAGTGCGGCAGGAGAGAGAAAGAGAGGAATAAAAGAATAAAAGGAATATATATATTGATTAGAGACAAAAGGGCAAGTGGTAGCCATGCATGAAGAACCTGGATGTTAAGTGTGCATGACTTTGGGCAGAATCAAGAGGGGTGACCCGATGGGAAGCTCCACGTGGAAGAAAATAATTTTTTTTTTATTTTCGAAATAAGGATTAAGCATTAAATCAAATATTTTTTTGAACATAGCAAATAGAGTCCAAAAATTCTAGAAAAATTCTCAAAATTCCTATAATTATTTTGAACTTAATAAAAATAATTCCAACTTAAATGGTAATAGTTTTTGCTCATAATTTATTTTGCCTTTAAAATAATTAGGGAAAAGCTTTTAAAATTTCAGAAAATTCTAAAATTAATTAATTTTATTTTTCAACTTTAACTCAAATTAAACTTCAAAAACTTTAATAAAACTTTAATTTTGACTTTTAAAACTTGAGAAATTCAAATAAAGCAATCAAACTCTTTCAAATTTCAGAAAATCCAATAAAATAATAATTTTATTTAATTTTAATTTGGTAACAGAACTTTAGGCTGTTACAATGCTTCATGTCAGTTGAGGCCTCATGAAGCAGATTACCCTACTCATGACTTAGGATTAGCTGTCGTAGTGCATGCTTTGAAGATATTGTACCATTATGTCATTGGTAATCACTGTGAAGTTTACACTGACCATATGAGGTTGAAGTATATATTTTCACCCAAGCTAATCTTAATATGAGGCAAAGAAGATGGTTGGAATTGATCAAAAATTATGATATAGGAATCCATTATCATCAAGGCAAAGCGAATATCGTAGCAAATGCTCTAAGCAGGAAGGTCTACTGCAATACTCTGATGATCAAGGAAAGTCAGCACGCACTACATGAAGAATTTCGGAAGCTCGGTCTTGAATTAGTTGAAGAGGGTTACTTAGCTGCTTTGGAAGTGCAACCCACCCTACAAAATCGGATCAGGAAAGCTCAAACTAAAGATGCAGATATCAAAGAAATAAAGAGCAACATGAAGAAGGGAAAATCCCTAAGATTTTCAGAAGATGAGCAAGGCACCATTTCGTTCGATAAACGCATTTGTGTGCCGGACCAAAAGGAGCTTAAGCAGTTGATACTCAAGGAAGCGCATGAAACCTTGTATTCCATTCACCCTGGAAGTGCTAAAATGTATCAAGATCTCAAGGAGTTATATTGGTGGCCTAGTATGAAGTGAGAAATTGTCGAGTATGTAGCACAGTGTGATGTATGCCTATGAGTTAAAGCCGAGCATCAGAGACCTGCTGGACTCTTAGAGCCTTTGAGCGTACCGGAATGGAAATGGGAAGAAATTGGCATGGACTTTATCATTGGACTGCCAAGGACAAGAGTTGGTCATGATTCTATCTGGGTGATTATAGATCGCCTAACCAAAGTTGCACAATTCATCCCAGTTAAGACTACCTACTTAGGAGACAAACTTGCAGAGTTGTATATGGCTAAGATAGTATGTCTGCACGGTGTACCAAAGAAGAACGTGTCGGATCGAGGATCCCAGTTCACCTCAAGATTCTGGCAGAAGCTGCATAGCGTCTTGGGCACTAATTTAAATTTCAGTACGGCATACCATCCGCAAACAGATGGACAAACAGAAAGAGTAAATCAAATCTTAGATGATATATTGAGAGCCTGCGCTCTAGCCAACCAAACCTCTTGGGATCAAAGTTTGCACTATGCAGAGTTTTCTTATAACAACAGTTATCAATCAAGTCTACAAATGACCCTGTTTGAAGCTCTTTACGGAAGAAAATGTAGAACACCCTTGTATTGGACCGAAACAGGAGAAGGGCAAGTGCTTGTACCAGATATCCTGAAGGAAGCCGAAGATCAAGTTCGGTCAATTAGAGAAAAGCTGAGAACTGCATAGACTAGGCAGAAAAGTTTTGCTGATAACCGCCGCTGAGATTTAGCTTTCGCACCTGGAGATCACGTGTACCCGAAGGTTTCACCTCTCAAGGGAATGCATTGTTTCCGAGTAAGCGAAAAACTTGCACCAAGATATATCGGACCCTTTCCGGTTCTTGTCAGAAGAGGAGAAGTTGCCTACAAATTAGAGCTCCCACCTCGGTTGTCAGGTGTGCATGACGTCTTCCATGTGTCGCAATTGAAGAAATTTTTGCGTGTACCAGAGGAGCAGATGCCGTTAGAAGCAATTGATCTGCAGGATGATCTCACCTACAAGGAGCATCCTATCAAGATTTTGGAAGTAGCAGAGCGAGTGACGAGGACCAAGATCATCCGTTTCTGTAAAGTCCACTGGAGCAATCACACTGAAGAAGAAGCCACCTGAGAGCGTGAAGAGGACCTAAAGACCGAATTCCTGAACCTCTTCCCTAGTCAACCTGAATCTTGGGGTCAAGATTCCCTTTAAGAGGGATAGGTTTGTAACATTCCAAAGTTTTGATTTTGGTTAAAAATAAAACTTAAATATTTTCCCTGAATTTCTGGATCTTACAAAGATTTTTCCTATTTATTTAAAAGGCAAAATAATTTATTTGCAATTATAAAAATCAATGTTAAGTTGCTAATATTTTATTTAAGTAAAAAATGACTCAAGGAATTTATCTGAATTTTTCTAGAATTTTTGGACAATCTTTACTATTTTCTAAAAATCCTTTTTCATTATCTGGTATTTATTTATTCGAAAACCTATTTCCATTTCTTCTTTTGGCCTTGGGCCGAATCTGGCCGGTCTGACTTCATTTCTGGCCGCACCAGCCCATTTATTCCTCCTTTCTGGCCCGCACCGGCCCAGCTCGCCACCTCTCCTTTTCTTTTCCTCCCCTCCCACCTTTCTTCTTCGCCGGCCGCATCGCCCGCTCCTGCGCTCGCCACGGCTTTGCCTTGCGGCTATCACGCATAGACGCCACGTAGCCGGCCGCTCACTACCGTGCCTCCCCGCGTGCCACGCCACCCCACCGCTTCCTCTCCGCGCGCCACGCAGCCATTGCCCGCGCCGCAACCCACGCTCGCCGCCCATTGCCTTGGCCACCACCGAGCTGCTAACCTCCTCCCCCTATTTAAGCCGACGCCGGCCATCCCTCTACCCCCTTCCTCCCCCTAGCACCATTCTCCTCCCTCAAAGCCACCCCCCAACCGAAGAGCCTACCCGCGTTTCTCTCTTCATCGTCACCGGCCACGCCACCCCGACACCCTTCTCCCTCTCCAGTGACGTCCCGACCCCCGTAGCCGCGTCATGTCGCGCCCCCGCACCCTCTCTTGCTTTCCCCCTCCTCCTCTTGGCCGATTGCGCCCCGTGTCGTGCCATGCCGCCGCCGCCGCCCCTTTCTTCTTCACCACCGGCGCCACCGCCAAGACTTGCTCGCCGCCTCGAGCCTCCCGAGTGCCTCAACAGGCTCCACACGCCAGAGCCGTGCCGTCTTGCCAAGACACTATCCCGCCGCACCGCCTATGCGCCTTTTTATCCGCGTCCACCGCCACCGTGCTGCTCCACCGGCGCTGCCACCTCGCGTCGTCTCCTCGATGACCCGGTGTCCCATTTTGGCCACCGGCCAAGCCCTTCGCGCCCCACCTTGTCGCCGGCGTGCGCCATGGCCGGGCCGTCCCTGGCTGCTCTGCTCCCCTCTGATGTTATCTCTTGGCGATTCCCCCCCCTCTATGTGTTGTAGTAGCTGATAGCCATATAGGTTTATAGTTTTTTTTTAGTTAGTTAGAAGCTTGTTAGGTGCTTAGTAAAAAAAAATATTAGCAGGAGTTTGATACTTAGTCATTTGTAATAGGTTAGTTAGTTGTAAGTATTCAACTGTTAAATTGTGCTTCTGGATTATAACAGACAGTGGGGAAAATCAAGTAATTGTCTTGGATTTTTAGGTAAGACTAGTTCAATGATGTGTGGCAATGTTCTAGGATAAAAGTTTAAACATAAATGTACGGCCTTTTATGTCAAATGTTGATGAGTAGCCCTTTTCAATTAGAGTCTAGCTAAAGTTATGGTTTAGACAAAATGGAGGTTAATTATGATTGTCATTCTAAAATAAGTGATTAGAGGTTAGTTACAAAGAATTATTACTAAGTTAATGTTAAGGTCAAAACTAACCCAATGTAGTGTTATTGTGTGGCAGTATGAATAATTCATCGTATTTCTTAGGTCAGGACCTTTGTTGGAATAATAGAAACGATATTATAATCAGGTAGTTGATCAAAGATTAGTAGGGTAGTTAGATATTTATCGAGTATGAGTAATCTATAAGCTCACTTACACTTAGGAACTAGTTAACCATCAGCTTATCACCGCACTTACTCCCAAGAGTAATCCAGACGTCGGCCTTCTTTCATCCTAGCTCCTGAAATGGAATATTCTAGCATATTCCATTTTCTGTACTTCTATCATTTCATGTGATCGCCATCTTCCGGATGTTCGTTCTCCCTCATACGAATTTCAATTTTGTCAATTCTCATTTCTAAATTCATATAAATTTAGTATCTTTATTTTGGTTCTAATTTGATAACTTTTGGATTTTATTTGGAGTTGTGTATTTATTTGGCTCTTTTCGCTCGTGTAGATTTCGGCATTAACGAAGAATTCTCGGAACCGCCGACCGAAGCATATTAAACCTTCAACGAAGGCAAGTCGTCGACCTTTCATCATGTCGTACCCATTTTATAAAATTATATTGTTTTATATCAGCATGCATTGCTATCTTTATATCAACGGTTTTCGGGATTAGTTAAATGCCGACTTGACTATATGACTCCTTGAATAATTGTAAACGACATATTGACATGAACCCTTGAACACCTTAGGTTGGGTAATCATAGTTGGACATTATTGAAATACCAATATTGGTGCGTATTATGCTTAGTCATGCTTTATTTATACGACGGGGTTCATGATCACATGTTTATAAATGTTTAATCTTGACTTAATGATATATGGAATCTTGGCGGAAGCCACTGTTGTTAAAATTTGTTGTGCCATGGCAAAGGGTTGTTATTTGGCCGGGGTTGAATCAAAAATGATTTCGTACTCAGGCGAGTGATTGTGCGGTAAAGGGGACGATTCGGGATGTGGTTGCCTCACCTGAGTAGATACTAAGGACTTAACTTTGTGCGCCGTTGATCTGGGCCATACCGTACAACCACATGTCCAGGATGGGGTGGACCTGGTTGAATAATTAGCAATGATTTTATTTGGTTCTGTTTTGGTGGAAGTGTAAACCCTGGGTTAGACATTCACACTTGGCACAAGAGAGGGCACAGAATGGCGAATCCTTAGTAAGCAGAACCGGGTCAAAACAGAACTTTGTAAAAGCCTTGTCACGTGCTCTAGACCGCTTACCTAAGGTAGTGAGCGGTGGTATCGACGTATGCCAAACAAACTAGAGAAGTCGTGTCTTGTGGGTCAAACTGTACAACCTCTGTAGAGTGTAAAACTATTCGAATAGCCGTGTCCCCGGTTATGGACAACGCTTGGTGATTTCACACGAGGGGTAGATTTTGATAAAATTGTGGGAATAGTTTGGTTGGGATTGGAGTGGTTGGTGTTAGTTGATGGTTGGGAAGTGAACAGGGTTGTTCACTAATTGTTTCAAAGAACTTGTTTACTTATGTATTAGTCTCTTTTAAATTATGTTTTTCAATCTATTTACTATCAATAATGCTTTCTACAAAATAGTCATTAAGCTATCCTTGTTAAGCCTTGCATGAATACTATTTGCATACATTTCCCTACGACTTGCTGAGTACTTTATGTACTCACGGCTATACGCCATTTGTTGATCAGTCACCGAGGAATAATCAGGAACCGCAGAGTTCTACAAGGAAGAACATTTTGAAGACCAGGCAAACTAGGTCGCGTTCTACACTCGATTGCCTGTGGGCATGTTGGGTGGCCACCACAAGATGTTTTTGTTTCCGCTGCAAGTTATCTTTCGTTGTTAAAGCCCGACGCGGCCAACTTTGTAAGAACAGACCATAAGGTCTTTTTGCTACTAAATAATATTAATTTGGCTGCTTCATCGATATTTGGTTGTATGGTTATGATTGTCACTAATGACGTCACTGTGTGAGCTAGCTACTGATATAGGGACTAGTTCAGATATACATAGACGGTCCTGGGTCTAGCGACCTGGGTCCCGACAAATAGTGTATTACTGTAATAATTGTTTTATAATAACTATTTATTGTAATTAGTTATGTTATAATTGTCGTTAATTGCGGTCAATTGTGATAGTCGTCGTTAATTGCGTTAATCGTCGTTAATTGCAGTTAATTGTGTTAATCGTCGTTAATTGCGGTAGTTTTCGCCAATTGCATTAATTATCGCCAATAGGGGCATTTCAGATATCTTCCATCTTAGAAGCTGCAACGAGCTATCTAAAAGCCAAACAACTAAATAACAAACCTCTTTATCTCAACCTTTCAACCATGCAGTCGAGCTGAATGCTACTTTTTAGAAAAGCTACAGCCTTAACAAACAGGCCTATAATGCCGTCTAGGACTTCACGGAAGGACTGAATCTCAACTCCCATCCAGGAATCACAACATGAATGCTAAAAGATCATCCTGCTCCCGCAAAAGAAGAAAAAAATTCAAGTACTATGCAACGTGAGAAATTGATAGTACGGCTAGTACAATTCATCAGTGGTGGGTCAGGACTAAAATTTAAGATATGCTAATAGGATGTTGTCGTTTATTTGTTTGCGCTGTCGTTTTCCTATTCGGCAGTGCGCTGTGTATCTGCTCTGTCGGATGCCGCGCTGCACACAGGCTTGTGTCTGCGCGAGCCGTCCAGCATGTCTAAGTCTACGTCGGCCACGACGCTAGTCTCTAGGGTTCGTCGTGATGAGGATTGGAGAATTGGTTGGAGATTGGAATGAGACTTGATGCCTAGTGAGAAGAGAGAGCAAAGTTAGAGTGAGATAGATATGCTTGGCGGGCTTGGCTAGTTGACACAGGACAACAACGATCAGCACTTGGCTTGACGCAGCTCATACAGGAGAATTCTGGCCCAAAGCATTCCATTGTTCTTCTTCTACCCTCAGAACAACCAGAGACAGAGCTGGCTATGGGTCAAACCTCGGACCGGCCCAGCTACTTTTGGCCTAAGGTTAAATTTTTTTGTTTTTTCAAAGAATTTTATATAGCATTTTGACCCTAGCTAGACCTAGACCCAACTCTACCTCTGAGAGCAGCTAAGCTTCAAACCATATCGCCGGATAGACAGATGATAGAGGCACCCAAGGTCCGACCAGCCATATGGTGCTATGCCCCTCTTAGGCTCTGTTGGGTCCGCCCCGGCAAAAGATGACATAACAAACACTCGACACTCCATGCATGTCCCTCCGATCCTTCCTTCCTTTTCGTGGAGGCCCAGGCGACACCAGTGCGCGGGCGCAATGATCCTGCCGTCCTTTGCGAAGCCAACGCGATATGGAGAGCCCGGCTTTGACGCGCCGCGCAATCATATCCCCTCCTCTCCCTGGTGCGCACACAAATAATCCGTGTGCATGCAACGCACGCCGCGCGTTTTCGTCAATCACGTCGTGTCGCGCGCCGCGGCAAAGTCGCAGCGGCGCCGGGCACGCACAATGGTGATTGAACGCACGGCCGGCCGGCGATCGATCGTCCGTCCGTGCCATATTGGTCGTGCCCTTAGCGTAAATAGTTAGAGATAGTATTGTCACTAACATATTACATTATTTTTAGAGATAACATCTTTAATTAATAGTTTCTAACATACTTTTTAACATTTATATTTTTTTTGAAACGTGTCTACATGTCAATTAGAGTAGATTAATGTATCATATTTTGCTTCGCGTATACGACAGTTTCTTTAGGAGAGATAGCATGTGCTCTCTCTCGTCCACTCTCTTCTTTATATATGATTTTATTAATGTGACATATCTAAAAGACAATAATAAATACACTATTAAAATGCTAACGCGCAGCATTCGGTGTGCGGCACGGCGCCCAGGTGAATGCAAAATGGTCCGTGCGTCCGTGCAGCCGCGGTATAGGTAGGGGAGATCTATGTGGAGTGGATGTCACGCGGGATCGTCTGACTGGCCTGACCGGGGCCGGAATTAAATCAGTACTTGCTGCAGCTTAATTGGTTGCAGATTACTGGCCTGCCTTTGGCGCGAAATTAAGTATATTACTTGCCTAGAAGCTTAGAAATTGAGGGAAGATTCTCTAGACAGCACGCATACACACAAAAAAAAAGCAAGCTATAGAGCAGTAGCTTGCATATTTTTTAGGCCAACTAGAATCACTCTAGATTCATATGCTCTATTATTAGTGTGCGGAACAATTGGTAATAACGTCAAGGCGTTTAGCGAAACCCTTGTTTTTGAAAAATTCATACCGCTATCAGACCTCGGGAGGTCAGACCAGATCAATCAAGGTGGCGGTCTGAATGCGGTTAGACTAGCCACAAGGAGCGATCTGACCGGCCATTTTGAAAAGTTGAATTTTGGCAATTGGCCAAAAATCATGTACGGCAGTAAGTGAGAGGATGTCTTTGCACTTGGTTTCATAATTTTTGTAGCTTTGAGCCGAAACTAGATAAAGTTTGAAAATTCCAGAGAGGGTGCAGATTTCTGAGGCTGAAAATTTGGCTAAGTCCCTGGACGGTCTAACTGTCCACTAGTTAGCGACCAGACCGGCCATGGGCAGTAGTCTGACTGACCATGCCCTGTTCACGTGCCGGGAAGGCAATGAACTCCGTGGAATTGAGCAAAGTCATGGGATTCAGCGCATATGTATTGCATAATGTATGTTTTGCCTGACGTGGGTCAAGTTGCGAAGAACTTGTGCCCGAAAATGGTTTCTTGGTCTATTGTTGAGCAGGTGGCTTGGAGTCAACGACTGTTAACGGTGAGAATGATCGAGACTAGGCTAGGAAAGCTGGGGTCCAGAACAATCAAGGATGTTGGGTGAAGTCATTGGACTCAAGTATGGCGCAATATGGACAAAGATGACCGGACAGGAAGTTCGGTGCGACGGGTTGTATCAAGCGACGCGGGGGTTGGTGCAAGTGCCATGGTGGTTCTAGTGGGAGCCGAATGGGAGAGACTTGCCGTCATGAAAAGAGTCATTGATCAACCTACACGTGGCGAAGCATGGAATTGCTTCATGACGATTGGACTCGGTCTTCGGAGAAGGCGTAATGAGAGGCAGTTCAGGACGTGTGGGAATCCATATATGGTCATCTTGACCATCATCCACCCACGAGCAAGTTTTTGGATTAAAATTTGACTTTCCTCGGTTCTTGTGCCTTCTTGATCTCATCCAAGAAATTCGTGGAACCTAGCTCTCGATCGTTGATTAGAATAGGTTCCTAGCCTTCTTGATGAGCTATGAATGGTTGAAGTTTAAGGGGATTTGGATTACAGAGTAGAAAGTTAGGTCGTTTTGTGATCTTTGCGAGCTACTCTCAGGCCACAGGAGGTCAGACCGGTCATACCTGGCGGTTAGACCGACTGGGGCTCAGTCAGATCGGCCATCGCTGGCGATCAGACCGACCCCTATGCCATTGTGAGGTGTTTAGGTGTTATGCTTCGGGGTTCGTCAGTTTCAACGCAAGACTTCCGTTGTGCTTGTGTTTCTGATTTTTATAGCTTCTATAGCTGCCAAGGAGAAGAAAAGGTTGAAATCTACCAGGATCGAAAAGGAGTAGTACTCATATTCACCCCTAGTCGTCGTTCCGGTCCAACAGTTTTATCACCACTCACTTGTTTAGTTATTTACTGCCCAGTTGCCTTTTAACATGCCTAATCTTGTGACCTTTTTAACACTCCTAGCTACTCGATCATAACCAGACAAGAAAGCCCCACATGGAGAGATTCTAAGGAATTGACACACTTTCGCCTCCCCTACATGTCTCTACAATCTACATGCATGCAGGGGCGAAGCCAGTAGAGGTGCCGGGTATGCACCGGCACCCCCAAAAATCGGAAGAACACCCCGGGATCAGTTGAAGTTCTTCAGAGTTCAGACTTCATACTTCAGTCAGTTTAGTGGGCTATGTTTCATTGTTTCTGATACTCTCTTCTCATGAAAGCCCAGCCTGGCAACCCACTAGCCCATGACCGCCGAGAGGAAGCTATCGCCGCTCGCTGCATAAGCTCGGCCTGTTGGTCCAAGACTCCAACCCACAGCCACAGCCAAATACACCACTAGCACTCCAAATCTCCAATTCCTCTCCTCCCGACCTCCCCATTCCCCAACCCTAATCTCTCCTCAGTCGATCAGTCCTCCCCAATTCAAGCGGGCGGATCATGGGAGTAGGCGGCCTGCTGACTTCTTGGCGCGACACGGATCGCGGAATCGAGGGGTGGCGGCGTCAGCCATGCACATGAATGAGCAAGCAACCCAGCCATGGCAGGTGTGGGAAGCGGCGTGGCATGACGTGGGGACGACGAGAGGCGGCACGCTTCAAGACGGAGGGACTCGGAGCCGGCCGACGGGGCGGTGGCAGTCTTGATGAAGCCTGCATGTAGCAGGACCTTGCAGAGGAGAAGTCAGAAGCAAAAGTACATAACAGCAAGAAGGAATCGGTAATCAGTATGTCCTTGAGTCCTTCTTTTCTTAGCACTTTTGCAGTTCTGCTTGGGTTGCTTGATGCTTGTTCATGTAGGCGTAGGAAGTACTAAAGTAGGAACAACCATTATTCTAATTCGACTCGTATCTAGAACTAGAAGTAACTTTCTCTTATTCTGCATGTTGGTTGGAGACTTGGAGTCCGGGAGTAGTGGTTGTTGCCTTGATGGACTATAATCATGTGAGCTTAATTGTGAATGGAAGTTTGAAAATTTTGTTACGATATGTCAATGTAAATTGTAGAGACATGAAGAAGAATAAATGATCTAGGGAAAAGGACATCCATCACAAACTATGATGTTATGAAATTATTATACAAAGTATAGAATTGTAAGTGTAAAGTATACACCTCTATCATCTAATTTCTAGCTTCACCACTTCATGCATGTATGCTCTACCAACAATTATATGCTACCTCCTTTCATATCCCTTATGGCCTTCCTCCAATTTTCTACCGTCCGGCTCAGACGTAGAATAAGTAAGAAACACGTAGGCCCCTGACCTGCCTGCCCTGTCATCACTTTACGCATGCTGATCAGATCATACGTGGTCCATGAATAGAACATGTACATCAGTCATCATGTCTGCCTCAACATCTCAACTCTCAAGTGAATCAATTAACTATATCTCATTAAAAAAAAGTGCCACAAACTGAATCATAAAGGCTAATGCAAGTGCTCATTTAACAACCTCTGCAATGATAATAATAATACGCAAAGAAGGACGGAAAGCCATCAGCTGGTACCACTTCCGCATGGGCATGTGAGGAGCCACGCCCTGGATAGAGCGATCTGCATCAGATCAGCTTGACAACTTTGGAATTCTTTTTCTCTCCTTTTGGCTTACGATTTGCACCCACTGCATGTACATCAGGCCATCAACCCAAATGTTTATGCTGGATCTTGTACTGTTGCACACAATCCGAGCCTCGTAAAAAACGAAAAATACTTCAAGATTTCCATGACCTATATATAGGTGTACAATACACAGTACACACTACCGCCATTGAAACTAATGTGTAGCGTGGTAGCCATAGCTGCAAGGCAGTGTGGTGGTCGTGGTAATCCCTGTGCCGGTGCATGTGAGCTGAGCCGTGCAACGGCATGCTTCTTCTTCCTCTCTATATATCCTAGCTACGCACATCAGGAGTAGTGAGTGACCAGTGACTCAGTGAGTGAGTTGACACTTAGCCTGAGAAGCAGGGAGAAGATCAAAATTAAGCTGTGAGCTTGGAGAGAAGGGAGGAGAGTGAGGGTGTCCATGGACTGGTACTCGTGGCTGTCCAAGACGGGGCTGACGCCGTCGCTGACGTACGAGTACGGGCTACTCTTCAACCAGAACGAGCTGGAGGCCGGCGACGCCGCGCACTTCGACCACGACCTGCTCAAGAGCATGGGCATCGCCGTCGCAAAGCACCGCCTCGAGATCCTCAAGCTCGCCAGGAAGGACGCCGGGGCCGACTCCGCCTCCGCCTCCTACGCGTGGCTCGTGCGCAAGGCCGGCAAGTGCCTCGCCCGGTGCGTGCGCCGCCTGGCGCACCGCGGCTTCGGCGGAGGCAGGGGCTCGTCGGTCACCGTCGTGCCGAGGATCTGTAACGGCGACGATGTCCGCGTCGGCGCCGTGCAGAGAAGGAGCGTGAAGAAGATGGTGCTCATGATTACCGACGGCACCGGTGCGAGGGGCGGCCGGTTCCCGGCGTCACAGAAGGCGAGACTGATGTTCCACGACTGTTACGAGGATGACGAGGAGGAGAACGGCGGCGAGGATGGGGAGGAGGAACCGTGCTCCGACGGCGCCGGCGGAGGTGAGATCAAGTGGGACTCCATGTTCCAGGACCTGAAGCCAACGTGATGAGATCGAGTTTAATTTTCTCTCTTTCTTGTGTTGTTGGTTTGATATTCTTGCGTGAGTAGAGAGGAGAGAATTTTTGCACTTCTCTTTTGGTGTGTGTTGACAGTTGTGTTCTTGAGAAGAGAAGAAAATCGGGAGAGTAAGAGAACGTGCAAACGCACATTTCACGTTGCCCAGCCAATAATATCGAACGCCAATATAGTTTGATTCTGTCGAGAAATGTATAGTTCCCATGAAATCGAGTTTCAAGTTGAGTGAGAGTGAAGGCCAAGTTTGCGCTGCACATAGTATCATTTTCATTACTAGCGGACTCAGTGGAGTTTGAGTGCACATGAGTGAACAAATTGCCATTGCAGGATGAGTTCCTCTGGTTTATGTCAGAAACTGCACCATGAATTACCTCAGGAATTCAGAATTGCACACTTCTCCGAGCAATGCAACTGCGTGTATATCACACACTACTTTCGCTAGTCGGCTTTATACGAAGAGTAACCAATTGAATTTGCAAAGCCTGACGATGACCGAAAAAACCACAAGCCTATCCCCCTTAAACAGCGAGCATTGCGCAGGCGACATCGTTATTACTCCTTTATAATGATGTCCATCCATATAAAGGCAATGTTGTTTTAGACTTAGAAAAATACCACCAAAGATAGACTATGCATTGGTGCTACTGAAAGATCAAAAGAACTCAAAATATAGCAACACTTCTCCGAGTTTTTTTTTATTTTGGACCCTTCGGGTGAATCAATTGCAAATCTAGACCTCTTCCTTTTTTTCGCAAATCTAGCCCCCCTCCCTCTCCTTCCACGCTCGGAGAGCGCGGAAAGTGGCTGCTCCGCACGAATCTCCATGGAGGGGCGACCATGAAACGAAGAGTTTCGCTCGGGGCACTGGGAGGTGACTTTCGCGCTCACGCACCGCGGGAAGTGGCTGTACCATGCTTTAGGGTCTTTCGCGCCCGAGCGCGAAGGAGGAGGGGGTCGACGTTGCAAAAAGAAGAAGAAGGGGGTCTAGATTTGCAATTGATTCACCCGAGAGATCCAAAATAAAAAAGAATTCCACTTCTCCAGCCGATTGAATGGCTCGTGGCTAGGTGGATTTTTACATCTCAAGGAGGCATTCTCCTATCTCATCCACCGTCCAATTTAACCCTTCTTAACCACGATATCTGTGCATGTATATTTTGGGAAATATAGAATACAGCACGAAACAATAGTACGAATCACGAGACAAAATGATCGACATATGAGACAGAAGGATGTCCCGTTAAGAAATAAAAAGCGTTTCCCTAGGAGGCCTGGTCGTTGTCAGTTTGCGACCAAACTGCCACCGATCGACCCACTCGCCAGTCGACAACGCATGTTCGATGGCAGATCAGTTTCACCGATAACTGAGTAAACTGTCGTTATGAATTATGGAAATTTTTGTATTTGTGGCATGTAGCAACTTTTAATTTCAAAAGTAACTTTTTTTTATCATAATTTGCAAAGTTGGTCTCTGAGCAGTAGCACATACATGGTACCGAGCGTGGCGCCACCACCGCCCCGGTAGCGCCGCTTTGCGGCCATACCCGGTACGAGCGCGTGCCACCGCCTCGCCCGCAAGCCTTTGCTTTGTTTCGCCACGACGCCGCTTTGCATCGAAGTTGGTTTGGTCGCATTCGTTTTCGTTTTTCCTCACTTTAAATCGCGTCGCTGTCTTTCGTTGTTCCTTTTCTGTGCGTATATAAAGAACGCGCGCAGCCGAATCGTTCATAAACCGTAGCGCATCGGAACGATTAGATTAGCTAAGTACGTATTTAATTTTTTCTTATTACAATTTTTAGCGTTAAGTACGTACTTAGATTTCGCTAACTATTAGTTGTTCTCTATTTGCAGCAATGGCACGTACTCTATCACCCCTACTTGAGGAGGCATAGGACGCCTACAATTGCTGTCACGCTTGGATCGGTGGCGATTGGCCGCCAACTCTGGTGACACAGGGACCAAGGGAGACCTGGCCGTTGGACGAGCGGTATGTTTCGAGCCGTCAATAACGGGTGATTGCGTTAGCCCGCATCTTGAACATAGGCGTAACCTCCGATTGATGCCTCCTTCATCATACTGGTTGATCGTTGGCGGCCGGAGACCCACACGTTCCACTTTCGGTGGGGGGAGATGACCGTGACACTGCAAGACGTCAGCTTCATTACCTGTCTGCCGTTGTGAGGCCGTGCAGTTGTTCTCCCTCCGAGGTCGTCAGACTGTAAGGCGCGTCTCAATCATCGCTTCGGGTAGCCTATCCCCGAGAGGTCTAAGGGCGTTCCACACACCTGGCTGCGACGATTCATGCATTGCCCAAATGACGCAACGGAGGAGGTGGTTCGATGCCACCTAATTGCATATTTGTTGTTTATATTCGGGTGGGTCATGTTCCCTAGCACGCAAGGGGGCATGGTGTACCCGAGTTATATTCTCCTTGCGGAGTACATCGTGGATGCCGACGATGAGGACGTGCCACAATCTGATTGGGGTTGATTATACTATGCGCTATGTCTGCGTGCTTTGCGACGCTTCGCATTGTCAAGACGGGAACAGAGCTGTGCTCTCAGGTTGCCACACGTTGTTACAGCTGTGATCGTGGGAGCACTTCGCGGTCGGACGGCCGTACTTCTGCTCCCCAGTCCACCCTTACCCACGCACACAGCATTTCTACGGTGGGGCGGAGGACGAGGATCCCGTGGAAGGTCTGACTATGGGATCCCGATGGACTGTGGCAGTACTGGGATGGGCTAGGGAGAGAGTGCGTCGCATATACCCCGAGTTCCACAACGAATTCGAGGCCCTGCACGAGGACAACATAATATAGGATCCTTGGACGGATGCCTTCGTGCAGCGCACGGCGCCCGATGGCCTGAGCTTGCTATGCCATCAGGATGCGGCGTATTGGAGGACAACTTGTCATCTGGTGTTCTCCCACATGGTTGAGCCCTACAACCCACAACGGGTGATGACGCAATTCCAGCTGCACCAGGAGATCCCCCTGCTCTAGGGCGACCGCTTGCGAGGCGTAATCACTTGTAAGTAGATTGCATTGCTTAATAATATTGTAGGTCATTTAGTTATATGTTATGTCGGTACCATAATTTATTTATTTTGTTCCACCTTCAGGCAGACGAAGAAGGGCCGCAAGAGCGATGACTGGCTTCAGACGCAACAGTCGTGGATAGATGCATGGCAAATGGCCACTGATTCTATTTTGCAGGAGGCACGGCCTTACGATGAAGGGAGTTACGACACATACTTGGAGTGGTACGTACGGCACACGCGGATGAGATTGACAGGCCCCCCCTCGGCCCGACATACAGATCCTAGCCACGCCGAACACTTGGACTTGGGGCTGGACCCGCACCGTGCAGCACGCCGTGATGATTCGGTACATTGAGCACGTAGTAGATTAACCACCCTCTGAAATAGGGTTAACTAACAAAATTTTGTTTGTTCGGTAACCATACAGGTGGACCGTTTGCAGAGCGTTGTGGACCGCGGCCACCGAGAACTCGAGCGGGGTACGAACAACATAGTTGAACGTCTTTTTGCAGTCATGAAGACGCTTGTTGAAGATGTTAAGCAGGTTGTTCATAACATGAGCTGTGGAAGGCCCACCGATGTTGACTTGAGGCATCGGACGGAGCATCATTGCGTACCCTCGCCCCCTCCATCTTCCCGTCCGAGCGAGTTGACCCAGCAGCGCAGCAGCATGGACGGCGAATTGTCCGCGCAGTTGCCACGCAAGGACTCTACGCTGATGCCGTCGTCGTCACGGAGGGACTCCACACTGATTTCATCGTCGTCACGGAGGGACCCTACGTTGATGCCGTCGTCGTCACGGAGGCAAGAAGAGGCCATTCCAGAGAGCACGGACGTGCAACCCAGAACCGCAGAGGTTATCCCAGATTCTCCCTCCCAGCCCCACACTCTCGGACAATTTCAAATAGGCGATACGGCGTCATGGTATCAGTCCGGCTACACACCGTACCCTGCACAGTTGAACCTGCAAGGTGAACTGTACCCCGAGCAGTTCACCCAGTTCATCCCGCAAGCTCAGCCGAGTTGGTGCCCCTCCACGGATCCTACTACGGATCCTACTGCTTGGATCACCGACTTGTTCTCAACGCCACTCCCGCAGGTGATGCCCCCCGTGTATGACAACACGGCGGTTGAGGAGTCCCGCTATGACCTGCGACAGAACCCACGGTCACCTGATAGGCTGACATTCCCACGAGAGCGAGTTAAATCGAGAGACTGTGGCGAGAACACGCGCGGAAGGCAATCAGGTCATATGCCCGAGAGCAAATGAGCGGCGGCGTGGCGATGGTAATATTAGAAGTCTATTATATGTTGTAACTTGTACTTCAGTTACTGATTTGTAATCCAAGCAGAGTGTGGTAATTGGAATGTAATTGGACACTTGTACTTCGTTATCTATCTCAGTAGAACAATTTTATTCTCATTCATCAAGGACCGTGATGCATAGATAAAGAGTGGACAGTACAATCTCATTAGAACTGACGTTCTACTTGACAAGAACAACATATAATAGAACAAAGACCGCAAAACTAATTATCTTAACTAATTTGTGAAGCATCTTCTCAACTCTTTCCATCATCTCATCCAGTCTTTTAAGTCTGTTTTCTTCATTTTGCGTTGGTTGATCGGACGCTCGAGGCACTGCACGAATTGCAGCAACACCATGGGAGTCTTCTTCAAGGCAGCAATTTGCATTGCAATATCTCGAACCACTTCATCAGCCCACTACTAAAACCGACATGTTGTGTTCTACAAAAGAATTGCAGCTTCAAATGAAAGTAAGAAAACCTGGTATATACAATGCAATTCATTCGTGCTGATTTTGCCCAAGTTACCATAAGATTTGAACACTTCATGAACACTCGAGACGGATTCGTTGGCGTATGAGAGGTAAACACATTCACCGGATCCCTGCAACGAGGGCAAACCAGGTGCTGCCGTAGTGATTGTAATTCTCTGCTCACTCGAAAGTTAGATGAGGCCGAAGACATCCTATTTTACATTGGAAGAAATGAGAAGAGAAAGAGAAGAGTGAGGTGAATCACAGTCAAAGCATCCATATATAGCGTTGGGAACACGAAGGGGCCACTGTGTGGAAAGGAGGATGTGACCACACAGTGTGGAAAGCGGGACGTGATAACTCTCTAGAAAGCAGGACGCGACCACTCTCTGGAAAGCGGGACGCGACAACTCTCTGGAAAGCAGGGCGTGACAACTCTCTGGAAAGTAGGACGTGACAACTCTCTGGAAAGCAGGACGTGACTACTTTCTGGAAAGCAGGACGTGACCCAAATGAGGTAGATATCCGTACTTATAAGCGGTAATAACAACTTGTTACAACGTAGAAAGCAATGCAGGTTACAATGCAAATCACTACAACACTCACATCGCTACGACCAACATGACTCAATACACCGAATAGCTTACAGATATTAAGTGGCGCCGGAGGAAGAAGGTCTATTCGAGCAGTTCCTGGATGAGTGCCCATGAGTCTTGCATAGCCTACACCTTATTGGTCTTGGCCGATCTCCACGTTGGCTCGCGTCTATGTCGTTGCAGATGCGCCTTGGTAGCGCCTCCACGACACGGATGCGCGATGCTTCATTCGGTGACCACTTCACTGCTCCCTGCCATAGGTCCTTGTAGTGGCCTTCCACATCGTAGGAGTTGAACTCCCCGTTCCAAGTATCATACAGGTGTCGTATGTCGTAGTACTCCGACATGTACATGCTACAAGATTGGTGAAATCAAGACACATCTGACATATACGTGGGAGCAAGGCTTGTGCAGGAGTTGAGGCTTGTTGCAGGTGCAAACTGCCACATCGCCTATGGTGCAAACATGCTTCCGGTCACCTCTCATGTGGCCTCGAACTTCCTCCTCACGACATCCATTGTGATAGCTACATGGGATCGGGCCTTAGTAATCTTCTTGTCCATGTAGGCAAGGGTAACCTCTGAGTACTGCTTCCCTTCGTCCAAATGCTACTTGGCCATCATTGCCCGATTGACGAAGTAACCGACTATGCGGTTCCATGTCTCGTCGACAACAGCGGTGATGGGCAGGGCATGAACCCCTTTCAACACACCGTTGTAGACCTCGAACATGTTGGTTGTCATGATGCCGTACCGAGAACCATAGGTGTCGTGAAGAAGGGACTATTTCTCATAGTCAGGGGTATGCACGCTCATCCACTCAGCGAACTCGCTTTGCGGTGCGCCTAGGCCAGAACCTCCACTTGCACGCTCGGTTTCGACCTCAAGCTCCCGCCACACGGCATCGAACTTGCGCTTCTGGTTCTGCAGGCAGAGCTTCTTGAACTTCTTCATGAGGTCTTTGCTCCGGAAGCACGTGTGGAAGTTGGCAGCTAGATACCGCATGCACCAACGTGTGCGCATGTCGTTCCATTGGAACGGTGGGCTTGTACCATGCTGCATGGTGTGCAGCGCGGACAACAACCCGGCATGACGGTCGGTTATGAGGCACACATTCGGTCGGTCTCTTACAACATGTTGCTTTATGTTGGCTAGGAACCACAGCCAACTGTCAGTGTTCTCATTCTCCACAAATGCATAGGCAACTGGGAGCAACTGGTCGTTGCCATCAGTGGCAATAGTGGTGAGAATGGTGCCCTTGTACTTCCTACAAAGGAAAGTACCGTCCATAGTTAGGACAGGACGGCAGTGGGAGAAGCCCTGGACTGCCGGGCCAAATGCCCAAAAGACTCGATCAAGGATTAGGGAATGTGGGATGTTCGACGGATCGGGCATGTCCATCCTGTTGACACATGTCCCCGGATTAGCATCCACAATTTGCTTCAGCATTCTGGGGACTAGGTCGTATGCTCCTTGTAGGTACCGTACAACCCTTCGAGGACCTTCTGCTTCACCCGTCAGACCTTACTGTAGCTAACAGCATGCCCTACTGTATTCGCTACGTTAGCCATCAGGACCTTCGGCGAAACGGTCAAATCTGCGACAACTACATGGCTAAAGATGCTCGCGATGTAGGCCGAGGTTACCTTCTTATGCATTTGCAATGGCTCCTGAAGCTCACATGTGTGATCTGTCACGACTATGATGCGGAAGGCCGTTCCCGCCCCAGGGAATCTCTGCGCACGGACTTTGCCAAGGCAAGAGATAAGCACGCACTTAACTATGTACGTGTCAGGATTAGACCTGCAGATAATGGAAACCATATAATAGTTAGTACGACTTACTGTATATAGTTCAAGATACAGCAAACAATGTTCAAACTCACCTGTAAACTCGGTAAATCCGACTAGTCTTCACTACGAAACTCACGATAACTTGCCTGGCGGCAGCCTTGTGTGGGAAATGTTGCCCCTGGCGGGGTGTCAGATCGAAGGCCCACGAAGACTCGTGCTCTGGGCCGAACAAGGGAAGAGGCAGCAGCAATCAACCGACTTGGAACATAGTGCGTGTCGTCGAAACAATGCCACCGATGATCCCACCCTCATCGTCGGCTTCGTCCTCGCTGGATTGCGAGTCAAAGTTGTCCTCATCTTCGGTGGCAGTGCCCTCGGACATACCATCGATAATCTCGTGACAATCAACACGAGTACCTCATCATTTATCCACACCTTCATTCGGTTGGAAACTACCAGAATCTCCATCAACTGGAGCATCCTGCCTAACGACGTCTGCGCTCTCAAGACCTCTCCCGTCGTCAATAAACCAAAGAGGGGGTCAAGAGCGCCGCTGGCTCCTTGAACGACGCCCCCCTAGAGGATTGAGCAGGATAAACAAAATGGACATGCACCATGGGTCGTCGATAGATCGAAGCGTGAGGATTGCTAACGATCTCCATGTACTGCGCCCACATGGCACTGCTGGTCACCTTCGCCAGGCCCCACAACATCTGCCCGTGTGGTGGGACCGTGGTGACGGTGATCGCCTCTATTACTATCTAATTCCTGGCGACGTGCCTATCGAACAACTACCGAATGCACCGTCGTAGCTCGAGCAAATTGACGTGTGCTAGGTTGGGAACGTTTAGCAAGGCGCGCTGGCAGCTAGACAAATCAACTCTGTCTGGACCGGTACGCACGTTACCGTGGAACACGTACAGTGCCTCCATTTCTGACGAAAATAAGACAATATTTCAACCAAAACACAGCATAAAAACCATACGTACGTTGCTAAAATGAACTTACCATTACAACATTACCGACTCTTAACCTCACACACGGAAGACTGCAAATTCAAACACACATCGCATTAGTAACGACTTCGGCAAATGGTGCCAACATACAAACAAAAATGGTAAGTACGGGAGAGGGAGGCACCTCAGAAAGAGGGAGAGATTCCTGATAGGAACGATCGACCAAGTGCGAAAATTTCCTAACTGAGACCTAAGGCTTCTAAACAATGAGTGTGTGGCAGCGCGTTTAAATAGTCGAGCACGGGAGACGCAACGTGACGGCGCACCCACAAGGTGCAAGTCACCTACCACGCCTAGCAGAGGGGCAGTCACTCTGGCGCTGGCGAAGAGGCGGTGACCCTCAGGTGCTGGCAGAGGGGCAGTCACCTACCGCGCCTCGCGGAGGGGGAGTGACCCACGCGCTGGCACAAGGGCAGTCCCTACCACACTGCACAGAGACGAGTCCCTACCGCGCCCCCCACCGAGGGCTGCTCTGCCTGCGTCGTGACCCAAGATTCGTCGTACACAGACAGCGACTGACAGGTCGAGATGCAACGTGACGCCACCCCCCAGAGGGTGCAGGTCACCTACTGCGCCTAGTACGGGGCCTACTGTAGTAGGGTGCATTTTGTTCAATGCATATGGACGCTTTGGTTGTCATTCACCTCACCCAATTGCAATTCATCCGCATGCTATATATGGATGCTTTGGCTGCCATTCACCTCACTCCTCATTTGCTCTTCTCCTTTCCTCTAGTCCTAGACGGGATGTCTTCGACCTCATCTAACTTTCGAGTGAGCAGACAATTACAATCACTGCGGCAGCAGCTGGTTTGCCCTCGTTGCAGTGATCTGGTGAATGTGTTCACCTCGCATACGCCAACGAATCCATCCCGAGTGTTCATGAAGTGTTCAAATCTTACGGTAAGTTGCGCCTAATCATCCCGAATGAATTCTATTCGAAACAGCATGTTGTTTTTTTTCACTTCAAGCTGCAATTCTTTTTCAGAGCACAACTTGTCGGTTTTGGCAATGGACTAATGAAGCTGTCCCAGTGGTTTGAGATATTGCAATGCAAATTGCTATCTTGCAAGATGACTCTCGTGGTGCTGTTGCATTTCGTCCAGTGGCTCAACCCTCTGACCCACCAACACAGAATGAAGAGAATAGACTTAAAAGACTAGATGAAAGGATGGAAAGAGTTAAGAACATGCTTCCGAAATTAGTTAAGCTAGTTAGTTTTGCGGTCTTTCTTGTATTAGTTCTTGTTGTTGCCAAGTAGAAGTTCAGTTGTAATGAGATTTAATGTCCACTCTTATGTATGCATTGCAGTCCGTTATGAATGAGAATAAACCAGTAACATTATGTACCCATCAATGAGTTTGTTCAGCGCATATCGACGCCTATAACTTAAAGCACGCGACACATCGGTGCAACATGTCAACTCCATAAAAGGCAACCGCAATGACGTGTCCACCATTTAGTTACATGCTTTAGGAGATTGAACATAAGTGCGTACAGAAGAGAAGACTACCAAGGTACAAGCTTCTCCACCCGTGCCTAATGGTAGAAGGTGCCTCTCACTACCCACATAGAGTGTTCTACAGGGGGGCGCCTCGGACGTGGCTGGCCGTCGTTGTAGTGGCACGCACATATGCAGCTAGGGTTCGCGCAGCAGCATGTGGGATCATAGGAACTTCCTATGTTCTCGTTGCCCCTCTCACACTGCATCTGTTGCTGGAGGTCATCATTTTCCTCGTTGAGATTGTCAATCCGCGCCTCCAACTCAAAGATTCGGTTCCACAATCTATCGATGTACATCACAACATGTCGTTCGTGGGGAGGATCGATCCAGCGGATAAAGTTGCATTTCGCCATCTGCTGCAAGGGACGGTTAGTATGGAGGATGCATTAGCAGTAACATGAACAAAACTATTTACCCCAGAGTGTGGGCATCGGAAGAAACGTCGTCCTCCATCGAAAAGATCGTCCAAGACCTGCACGACAGCATCCTCCATGTGTCCGCGTTTCGGCCATACTGGTTGAGCACGCCTGTTCGGCATCAACCAGTAGTTAGGGCCGAAGTCCTCCCTCCTTTCCAAGGGAAGGTCTTGCTTCGGTGACCCTAGCTGAACTGGTCCCTGGGCGTCTGTCATCGTATATTACTGTACGACGGAGAAGGTTCTTCTTCCTACGGTTTCAAGGGTCGAGTGGTCCTACTTTCGAAGCGTGGGGCGTGTATTTTATAGCCCGCAGGAGGAGGCTAACAAAGCGGGTAATGTATTAGCTTACAGATGATAAGACCAGACGGGGTTGGCTGCTTTGCGCAGAGACAAGACCAAATGGGGCAGCTTTGCGCAGTGACAAGACCAAAGGAGACGACTTTGCACAAATGACAAGACCAAAGGAGACGACTTTTTGCGATGACAAGACCAAGCAGGCGAGCTTTGCACGATGATAAGACCAAAGGAGACGACTTTGCGCGATGACAAGACCACACGGGCAGCTTTGTGCAAAGTGAAAAGACTAAAGGACCTGACCTTGCGCGATGACAAGACTAAACGAGGCGACTTTTGCGCAAATGACAAGACCAAGCAAGGCGACTTTACGCGGTGATAAGACCAAAGGAGACAGCTTTGCGCAGTGACAAGACCACACGGGGCAGCTTTGTGCAGTGATAAGACCAAAGGACACAGTCTTGCGCAGTGACAAGACCACACGGGTCAGCTTTGCGTGGTGACAAGACCACACGGGCCAGCTTTGCGCAGTGATAAGACCAAAGGAGACAGCTTTGCGTAGTTTAGGGTTTAAGTTTAGGGTTAGACTTTTTGGATCGACTTGACAACCCTAACCGCCTCGCCAGCTTTTCAAACCGAAAAGACGAGACTCTCTCTGCAAAGTAAGACGTGACAACACTATGCCTCATCAGCTTTTCATATCGACATGACAACACTCTACCTCCTCAACTTTTTAGAACTAAAAGACAAGACTCTGCATGAAATTAACCACACCATGCCAACTCTAGGGCTTATAAAAGGGGATTGAACCAAGCCCAACACTACACAACCAAACCCAGCACTACACAACCAAAGCCAACACTATACCAGAGCTTACTTCACCACGCCGAGATGGACGACAGGCAGAGGCCATGGGGCTGGATCCGCGAACTAGCAAGGGTTGCTGGGGAGCGGGACGACCGAGCAAGGGCTGCTAGGTCCCGGGTCGAACAAGAGACGCATGCCTACATAGCATCTTTTCATAATGAAGCCCCCCGTAGCAGCAACCCCATGTCGAATATTCCAACCGAGCGTTCGCCGCTACACCCGCCCGAGGAGGAGACGCAGCCCCTCTGTTGGTGCAGGGACAGATGCAAGTTCTTCAAGTCCAAGCACCCGCTCAGCCTAGGCATGCGTTACTGAGGTTGCGCGAACTACTCCAGTGACTATCCCGACCGACGTCGGGACACGAGCAGCTATCGGCAGCTGGTAAGGACCAGTTATAGTGTGTTTCTGTACTATTTCTCTTTCAAAGTACGCACTAACAACCTCTCCCGTCTACCTGTAGTCCCCGGATCCGCTATGTGCCTACCGCAAGTGGATCGACCATGAGATCCACCCATATGACCAGTGGTCTCGCGACATGGACGAGTGGCATGAACAAGGAGACTGCGAGATCCTAGAGGAGCGACACCGCAACGACGAGCGCATACGTCCGGAGACGCAAGCTCATTTGGAGGCGTGCAGGCGTAGGGACCACGAGGCTCGCGAGTGGGACCGCGAGAGAAAGAGGAAAATTGCGGCCAAGGCCAAAGAGGCCGATGAGGAGTTCAACGCCGAGCTAGCAAGGAAGAGAAAATAGCCCCGGTCCACGCAGTAGGTCAGGTCATTCCGTAGTAGTCCCCCGTCCTGCCCGCCATGTTTTTTACTATCCCCTAAAAGCATGTATACTTACATAGTCCGGATGCTTGTGTCGCAGTGTACTATAGTAGTAGCGAGGATGACTAAAGCAATTAGCCGAACCATCATGCCATGTGACTATGTGTAACGTGCTTCGTCTCATGACTCTCTCAGTATACGGTTACGTGTCTCGGTTAAGCCATCAAAGCAAGCCTATATTGCAAGTATGCCTCTTCTAGATTCGCACCGACATCGAATCCTCCATGTTTTAGGGCATCTTCATAATCTGTGGCGTTCTCGGCCCTTCTATCATATTCTGTATAAGCTTCATAGAGTACTTCATCGACTGTCTGCCTATATATACGTTCAGACAACTTCATCGAGGAGAGACTCCAATAGTACTGGTGCCTTTTTATCCCACTTCTAACACACAACAAGTGTTTCAGCAGACAAAGTTTGCTTGGACGACATCCTCAAGGTTATACATCGTCTAATATGCTTATCAATTATCCTTTCACTGAATGAATAAAATTATACAAAAATTACAGAAGCAACAACACTATGACGGGAGGCTCTACAAAAAGTTTTGTAATTTTCTAAACTCATTTGCTATATTTTGAAATTACTACAAACAGCGCTGAAACCGCGACGAATCCCTGATTTCAGAGAAAAGGAAACCCTAATTTACAAACCTCGGTGCCCTTATTTCTTAATGAAAGTTTTTTTTACAAATCTCAGTGCTGATATTTTTTATGAATAAAATAAAATTCAATAATATTTAATGTTTAAATTTTTTAAAAAAAATTCAAAAAAAATCGCTTTTAAAAAAAATCGGAATTTGCAAGGGTGGAGCACCACTTGCGCCGGGTCGGCGAGGAGCCTCACGCCCGGTGACAAGGGCGGTCGCCTGCGCCCGATACCATGATCGTGCATTGTTCAGGAGCCAATTTTGTGAATTATGGGGAAAGAGGGCTACTTTTGAAATTAAAAGTTGCTACAGGGCTAGAACAGTAAAAATTTCTGAATTATGAGGCAAGTCCCATAGATAGGCCAATGCTAGAGAGATTGGTGGCCAAATGTGGGGTAAACAGGTAAGGCATCCCGGACAAATTTTTTTATTACTTAATCATTTTTTTTTATTAATATTTTAAAGTTAACCCCTCGCAAACTTTATTTTCAATTCTGACCCCTTTGGTCACGCCACCGCCCGTGGCATGACAAAACCACACTATCACGCCACCAGTAGCGGCGTGGCCAAAGGTGCCACGCAAGCCCTCAACCGCGCGCCGCGCCAGCGTGGAGCTTGCGTGGCATGTGTCACGCCATATACCATGGCGTGGCAAGTCTCCCTTGTCACGCCATATACTCTAGCGTGGCACATTTGCATTGCCATGCCAGGTAGTTCGATTTTTCAGTAGGGTTGCAAAAACGAAGGCCGGCTCTGGTGCCAAGTCCTATCATGCCATTAGTCCCGGCGTGATAGTCCGATTTGTCACGCCATATTCCCTGGCGTGGCAAAATAGTGCTGCCACACCAGCTAGTTCAATTTTCCAGTAGGGTTGCAAAAACGAAGGCCGGCTCTGGTGCTAAGTCATGTCACGCCAGGGGATATGGCGTGCGATCGATTTTGTAACGCCAAAGTGATTGGCGTGGCGATGTCGCCAACATAAAAAAATTACCATGAACCATTTGCAAACATTTCATTCAAATACAATCATGAGCAAAGGGCATTTGAACACAATAATCCATTCAATCAGTTCATTCAACCACAATGCATCTCATTTCATTGTACCAAAAGAAATTCATCTCATTTCATTCATTCATCTCATTTCATTATACCAAAAGAAATTCATCTCATTTCATTCAAGAAATGTGCCATTCATTCATTCACTTGCGCTTTCGTCGCACACCCGACCCCGGTGTGAATCTCGCTACTGGTGTTGGCCTCGCGTGCCCTCGACGACGTTGACCGAACTAATGTCCGCGCGATCACGCCGTTTACGGCGCAAAGGCGTGGCCTGGGTCGGCTATGTGGGGGGCGGTGCACCAACAAGGTCCCAGAGCATCATCTCATTCGGAAGCCTAGCATCAACATCCTCCCCGTCGTCGTCCTCGTCCTCGCCGTCGTCCACGTTCGCGCTGCCGTCCTCCTCGTCCTCGTCCTCGTCCTCGTCCTCGTCCTCGTCCACGTCCGCGTCCGCGCCGTCGTCTTCCTCGTCCTCCTGGTCCTCGTCGCATGCGGCCGATGCGGATGTTGTCGCTCTCGATGTTGCACGTGAGGAGCCACTCCGAGCCAGGACAGGTTGCACGACGAGGCCCGCCCCCGCCGCGCAGTTCATTTTTGCGGCCAATCGCCAGCATCGGCGTCGAACTATCTACAAGGTTTATCCAAAAAAAGATATTGAAGTTTAATACAACAAAATAAATAACATGACTACTAAAACATTAAGTGTGTGTGTGTGTGTTAATTCAAAATAGTGAAGATTACCTCAGCAAAATCCCTCAAGCGCTAGAAGCTCCCCTCCAAACCCTTGGGTATCCTGAGGGCCTCACCAGCCTCGTTGGTCATGTGTGCGAGCTGTGTTCCCTGTGAAAGAGTTCGACAAAGTAAATTAGTTTGCTCACCCTGAGTTCACGTAATAGTAGTGGGATTTAATGTACTAACATAATAGGCGTTGATGGGGGGCCTCTCCGGCTGTGTGCCCGTCCGTGTGAACTCATCGTAAGCGTCGACGATATCCTCCTCGGACGAGTGCCCCTCCCCTATGTCCGCATCGGTCATGGCCGGTCTAAGCCGAAGGCGCGCGATGCCGTGGAACCACTGGAGGTAGCGAACAAACTGAGCCTTCTGATGGACCGGCAACGCGTCCGTGGACCGATTTGCCCGGTTTTCCCACTCCAACAAGTAGTGTCCGTGATAGGCGGCCCAGTCGGTGTGGCGGTATCTCCGCCTCCAGTTCATCCTACCACACGTAGAATCGAATTGTTATCAGTAAAAACGCTACGAAAGCTGCAAAAGAATGGCGATAGGTACCTTACCCGTGAAGATTCAGATCTGTCGAGAACACCATTGGCGTCGTGGCCTGAAGTTTCCCAAACTGACGCATCACCCGATGGGGTAAGTGGTACTCCACCGCATGGAAGAAGATGAGTGGTGAGAGCGTCATCCACAGGGTGATGTCTCGCTGGCACATCGGGTTTAGGTCCGTTTCGACGACCTCGTCGCGGGTGTATGGCAACCACGTGACCTGCACCAGATGTATACGACAGTACTGATAAAATCATTGTGCGAAGACAGTAGCAAGCAAAGTAACTTACGAGGTATGTACCTGGTCTTGCGTGTCATTATGAAGCCTCTTCCTCTTCCTTCGACCGCGTCACTTGTTCATCATTGTTATGTCGGGAATGTATTCCTCCCCCACGTACGGTGGCCAATGCGAGGGATCTAGGTAAGGCTCGAATCTCTTCTCCCAAGTCCGCATTGTGGCTAGCTTCGAGAATTCTGGCGCAATGAAGGTAAGGTGACTTACACCGTGCACGCGACAGGCGGTGACGACAATCGGACCTGAGATGCGAGCACAATTTCCTTGTACATGTCCCAATCATCGGCGGACAAGATTGGCACCAACAAGGCATGCACCTTAGAACCCAGTCCTGCGTCATATCATCCTTGCATTCCGACAACGAGCCCAGGCTACACGCCCGGAGTGCCACAAACCACTCGTTAGGAAAATCTTATATGCAGAAAGGAGATAAGTCACAAGTATATAAAATACCTATTGGTATCAATTAATTTGGACTGGTTTGAAACAGGTTGAGAATTAGCCCATACAATCATAGTGCTTCTCGTAGTATATACAAATAGTCCTCGTCAAATACAAAACATACCCCAAAATGAGCTTTATGCATTTTGCATTTTGCAGTGCAGGAATGAACAAGGGAATAAGTTTGCACGTAGTACAAGACAGTACTGGTCTTAGGCATGCAAGATAATGCTCAGTATTCTATTGTTGCAAAAGCAAAAAGGGCACTAAATCTATTAATATTCTGCTTTCTTGCTTGGACATGCATGATGCATGTATGAGGTTAGATGCTAAGATTCCATTGGTTACTAGCTCGCCCAACTATACAAGTCATTCTGGCTGCTAAATATATTGGGCATATCACAAAGCAAGCAACACGCATACACATGCACATGTATGGATGCACAAGAGGATTACCAAAAATTCTCATACAAGCTGCTGGCTTCACTAGAATGTATTGCAATCTCCATTATTCATTTATGCTAATTTCTTAACAAACCATGGAATATATCGCTGACTTCCATCTGTGCCATATATATCAACATATGCTAACTAAATCAGTCAAATTTTTGTTTTGATAAGTCAGCCTTTATTTCATTTCTTCTATAGAGGTCATTTCATAATTTATTTTCGGTTAACTAATTTTGCACAGCATAAGGTGAGAGCTTGAGCAAAATGCGGATTACTTCTTTTCAGTGGCATTGTCTAGTGATCATACAGAAGTTATATCACAAATTCAGCTAAGCCAATTCAAGTATGCAGAATTTCCAATAAGATGAACATGGAAAGATACAGCAATTAATAGGACATCCAAATTTAGACATTGAGATAATTAACTCAAACAACAATTTGCCTAAGAACCATAAAACTATGGGGATGATGTTTTCAATTGCAGAATCTCCATATTTAATTTATGTTTATGAAATGTATTTCTGATGATGTTTATGAAACTTGCTATGCTTTCATCATCAATTTCACCTTGAATAGCAACTTCATAAGCACTAGCCCTAACCACAATTACGTGAATAAGTATGTAACCATATAGGCCAACTTGATAACAATTTTCTGCTCCACAGGAGTTTAACATCATCTCCAACTAATTCTAAATTGATATGTTGTTGCTACTCAAGTGCCATTTTATTTGCCCTACATTACACTTGCCAATTTCTTATAATCCTCCCTATAATGTACTCAGGAAGCTCCAACTAGGCAGCAAAGCTAAAGTGTACCTTCACGGCGTGGGGACAACGCCGACGGCGTGGGGTAGAGGCCGGCGTGGGGACAACGCCGGCGCAGGAGAAGATGGGGCAAGGACGATGCCAACGTGGGGACGAGGCCGGCGTGGGAGAAGACGACGCGAGGGAGAGGCCAGCACAGGGGAGGATACCGCCGTCGGAAGGAGGACGGCGCGGGGCGAACACCGACGCGGCGGGGGAGGGCTGCCGCAGGGAGAAGGAGGGCACCGAGGAGGACGCCGGCGACAGGATGAGGCCGGCGGGAGACGAGGAGGCCGCAGCGAGACAGATCCGGGGAGGGGGGCAGTCAGGAGGAAGAAATGAGCTGGGGAAAAGTGAAGACCTAGGCAGGACGCCGTATTTATATAGTCACTATCACGCCACGCCCCTTGGCGTGACAATAGCATTGTGTCACACCACCACTAATGACATGACAGATGCCATGCAAATCCTCCATGCTAGCACGGCGGGCAAGTTGGCGAAAGATTAACTTTAAAATATTAATAAAAAAAGGATTAAATAAAAAAATTCATCCCGGACCGGCGCATCACAATTCCGACATCGCAACAGTCCCTCAAAACAGGGCGCGCCAGAGTTTCCCTGCACCTGAAGCGTCAGGCCACCCAACAACAGAGACGACAGCAAATAAACATGTCGAACAAGTACAGGTCACAGAACACCGAAACGCAGGTTCACCTTTTCGAATAACTCTCACCTAACAGCACATGTAAACGCATATTACTACATTTGACTGACCGATTTAACTGCTACTGGCACATTTAGTTAGCGTGTAACAAAAGGAACATGGGAGTATCACTATACCATACACATGAGTTTTCGGTTACACATTGAACATTACCATACACATGAGCTTTCGGTTACACATTGAACATTTCATCTCCCTTTCATCTTTCACAGCAGATGAATGTAGATACATTGCTTTTGTGGGGGCACAAATAGAGTCGGCCCGATTAAAATGATTGCGGTCAAAAAACATAAATCACCCAAAATTGGGATGCTTGGAACAAGAATCAAGAACGACTAGCCTGACAAAAATCCCCTACACCAAGAAAAACATGTTTTCCTAGCTGCAGATCAATTGGTGGATAGCCTTCAATGCAGTCTACCGTAATCTGCAAGAACAAAGACAACATACAAGGACTGAAAAACACACATTCTGAAATATTGTTACAACGTTGTAGAGTGCTTACCTTGCCGTTTCCAGCTTGGAATTCATTCTTCAATCTGGAGATGGACCTTGACGACAAATACACTCTTAATGCATCAACATGGTCACTGTTGCCTGATTCATCAAAGTACATGCATACATTACTCGCAGAATATCTCCCAGAGAATGCCATGGCATGAACAACAAAAATAGCGAGCATACTTTGCAATTGCACTCTGGAGCAGAAACAGCACTATTTACCTGAGGCATGGTAAAGGATATCAAGGGTGAGCACAGGGAAGCACCTTGCAATGTAGATGACAAACGACATGTCATGTACATTGTGAGACTCCTCACAAATAAATACCTGCAAACCACACCAATGACATTGCAATTAAATGTTCTGTGACCATTTCAAATTATGCCAACACCACATTGCTTTCCAATTCTCCATAAGTCAGTTTGTTACATCTATAAGCAAGTTGCGAAATGAACTCTGAAAAATGACGGTGTAAACCTAGATTATAGGATAGGCTCAAAACTTATACACCACAAAAGCTATCCCCAAGTTGCGAAATGAAGGCTATCCCCACTAAACCTTGTCCTTCAAATATCTGCTTGTGCTCACAAAGTTAGCCAAAAAAAAACTGTTTTTTTCTACTTTAGTCTTAGCATATGTGAAACCTAAGCTTAAAGTAGACCCGTTACCACAGAAATATGCTAAAATAGAATAGAGATATCTCCTAAATGCAGTATATTTATCAAGGTACAACAAAAAAAACTATTGGTGAACATATAAAAGCTGAAAACCTGTAGGCTAGGATGCATTATTTAAGTTGAATTTGACGATAAGTAAAGGTTAAAAGTCAGTAAACTGAAACAGGTTCAAGATCCAAACTCACCGCATCCTGCGGTGCCATTGCCTTTGGAATTAGTGAATTACCAAGTGCATCCCTAATATACTGATCCTGCACAAAATAACAGTAGATTAAAATGATGTTCTCATTTATGAAACAAGAAACAATTATTTAAAGGGATTTTTGGATATTTGCCATCCTAAAGACTGTAATTGTTCTCATGCCATCCCAAAGACATGCCAATCCATTATTTGCCACTTTCACCATTTTATATTAATTTCTGCATTTTAAGCCCTATCAAATGACATCCATGCCCCTCCCCCCTTCTTCCTCCCCCATGCTCTCTTCCTTCCCTCACCGGCCATGGCGCCACCACCTGTGGCAGTGCTACAAAGGGAGAGAGGTGAGTGTATGAGCAGCACAAATCCAATAAAATTTTCTCTTTTCCTTCTTCTCCTGTGTGTTGCTCTTCTCCTTTAGGCATTAGCCGACGCCCTCGCTAGAGAGGTAGAAGAAGTGGGACGTGTTGCGGCATGGTGTGTTGTGGTCGTGCGGTCAAGTATGAGAGGCAGCGGATGGATCTGAGAGATGGTGATGGCGCTAATAAAGGATGGGGACGGCATGCGGGGTGGATGGCGATGGACGGAGATGGGCAGTGAGAGGTGGCTGTGGTTGAGGTGGAGTATGATGCCGGCAAGGTGGTGCTCTGGCGAGTTGGTGCGGTGGTCGCCGGCGGCCGGAGACCGGATCTTGTTCAGCTCTGGCAAGAGAGAAGAGGAAGGAGGAGAAAGGAAGAAAGGAAGGGGGGAGGGCAAAATGACATTTCAGGTGGGGGGACCAGGAGAACATAATATAAAATGGCGAAAGTGGCAAATAATGGATTGGCATGTCTTTGGAGTCGCAAAAAAACAATTAAAGTTTATTCGATGGCAAATCATGGAGTGCCACACCTTGGAGTGGCAAATATCTAAAAATCCCTTATTTAAGCAAATTTAGCTACCTGCGACTGCAAAATTTCTTCCAGTGTATTCTTGCCGTTGTCCACAGATTTGTAATACACATCAACTAAGTCTGTGGGTTCCAGCTGAGCAGTTTTCCGTAATTTCTGGACTCTGTTTACAACCTGGACAGAGATGCTCATGAATTATTAGACCACAATATGAGTGTTCATCCTTGAGACTGAAGCACCATGAAATCTTATGCAATCAAACGATGATGAATATTCCTGACACAAAATGCTATGTTTTAATTTTTTCCATTTTTGCATGATCGAAGTTTCAGTTATTCCTGTGTTCTAACATTAAACCATCATGATGTAGGTCAGGAAAAATTACTGAATTCAGGCATCAATAAATGAACGTATGCAACACCAGATAGTGAATATCTATCGTATATAAAGTTCAGTACAGGAAATACTGAAACAATTTGTGTCAAACCCGAGGGTACCAATCCTATACAAAGAATTAATTGACAGACTACCTCTCGAGCCACTCCAGCTTCAAACAACGATTGATCAGCTCGGAGATCCAAAATGACTAAAACATCGCCTGTAACAAAAACAAGATAGTGATGTTATCAACAGAGAGTAGTCGAACTACTAAGTAAGATCAAGTAACATATTTACGACGTACCATCTCCCGCGGCATCAATTTCCTCCTCTGATACATTTGCAGGACGCTTGAATTGTCGGACCACCTAAAGATGCAAAGTTTATCAGGTCAATTTTGTAGAGATAAAGATGCAGCAGATTGAAAAAAATAAGTTATGTGCCAACTATTGTAGAACTTAAATGTAACTTCATGCATCTAAAAAAATGTAACTTCCTGAAGGTCATGAGCTCATGATAATCAGGAAGAATGCCCATAATCCCATATAGTAAAAGAAATGCCAAAAATTATCTTGGCATTGAAGTTCTTGAAAACCATTTGCCAGATAAAGATATGTTTTGGAACATCCAACACAGCACCTTGGAACATTGTTTTTGTATCATATGAAACACACAAAATAAACTAACATAATCTCACTGATGCATCTTCTTGAGGAAATAAACTGCTAGCAGTTGTCACCCAATGTGAATCTTCAAATAGACACCTAGCAACCATTTGAGTCTTCAAAATAACAGCCATTTGAAGCATGGCATATTACCTTAATATCATCTAGCTTCAAGCAATGACCATAGAACGAAATCTCTCCACTTTGCTCAAAGGCTAGGATTTGTTCCTGAGTCATTTTCTTCACTTCATTTGATACTTTGCCCATGTCTTTTCCAAGTCTTTTGCCTAGCACGCTAAAAAAAATAACACAAGTACTTAGCAATTGATGAAAACTGTTAGATATGTATATAGTGTAGAGTGTTATTTGCTATTGTCCAACCTTGTACATGTTATATATTGATCTTTGACCCATTGGAATAGACAAGAAGCATTATTACAACATGGTATCAAAGCCATGGAAACCCTAGCCAAGAAAACTCTACCGCCTTGACCAACAGCTGCCGCCGTCCCCGCGCCAAGCCTATTCTTCCCACTGTTCGTCTCTCCCTCGGATCCGGTCGAAGCCATGCGGCGCCTCCACGCCGGCCTCCAGCACCAGATCCGGTAGTGCGGAGCCTCCAGCGCCGAACCCACGCCGGCCTTCTCCGCCAGCTCACGCGCCCGAGCTTCACGCGTCGGTTCCCTCTCCACGCCAAACCAAAGCAGAGAGCTTCTCTGTTTTATTTTGGTTTGGTGGAGCCAGCGGCTCCGACTTCTCATCGACTCCACCAATCTACTCGGTGCCCACGGCTTTTAGCACCAGCTTCACTGGTATATATATAAAAAACAGAGGCTAATGGCTTCTACCGGAGGCTCATTCGCCATCCCGTTCCCCCCAGTTCGGTTCGATGGGACGAACTTTCAGGAGTGGGCCGTTCACATGAGGATCCACCTCAACAGCCAGCGTCTCTGGGGTCATCTCATTGGCAAGCACCCATGTTCGCCTTGCCCTACACCACCAGTTCTGCCCGCTCTTTCTGCTGATGCGGATCAGGCGGCTCAGGAGGCCGCCAATGCTGCCTTGGATAAGACCCTAAAGCTCTACCAGTCTGAGCTGCACACCTACGAGCGCTGGCAGGAGGCCGAGGCTTGTGCTACCGCCATACTGGTGGGTAGCATGCCCGTGACCATCTCCATGGATGTGGCGGAGCTGCCACAACACAGCTTATGTGGAAACGCCTCCGAGCTCACTACCAGTCGACAAATGATGCCATGTCTCTCAGTCGTGCACCAAGCGCATTCTCTTCAACAGCTCAATGCCATCGTGGATGACTTCTACGGTATGCTCGAGGTGTGGCGTCGGCTTGACTCGGGGCGGATGTCCGCCGGACCAGTACCTCGTGTGCGACTCGCGCTTCGCTCGAGACTCACCGTCTCTACGACTTCCTGACGCGTCTTCGGCCTAAGTTCGAGACTGTGCGTGCTCAGCTCCTGACTCGCCACCCGTGCCCGAGCTTGCTGAGGAGACTCATCACCGTGGCGTGGCTCGGATCTGATCTGTCTTGTCTGCCTCAAAGACTGCTTTCTTTCGTCGGTTTCTTCAAAGACCGCCGTGATCCCTCACTCCTCCGGTGGTTGCTCCTTCTCGCAGTCTCCATCTGCATCTCATCGTCGGCGTGATGACCACGGTATCAGGATTGCTACAAGCGGAGGGGCCAAAATCGTCGGGGTGGACGTCCCCCGAAGGGCTCTGAAGGTTCCTCTCACTCAGGGGCTTGCGCCTCTCGCTAGGGCTCCTCTGGTGACGCCACATAGCAACTCCTCTCACTGCTTCAGCGTCTCGGTGTTGGCTCATCCTCAGACTCCTCGGGTTCTGCTCGCCTGGCTCTTGCTTCTCAGCAGTCTTCCTCGCCTCCGCCTCCTCTCGTCAGGTATCTTGTCTCCGTGGATCTTGAACTCTAGTGCTTCTTTTCACATAACATCAGATACTACCCATCTTACTTTCATGCGTTTCACAAATTTTTCCTTCCACTGTTCAGACTGAAGATGGTACCTCTCTTCCTATTGCGGGCCGAGGCACCCTTTCCACTTCTTTTCATGTTCCTGCAGTCTCTCATGTTCCTCAACTTACTATGCAGCTTATGTCGGCTGGTCAGATCACTAATCACGACTGTCGTGTTGTTCTTGAGTCTAACTATTGTTATGTTCAGGACCGCCGAACGGGGACTCTTCTTGATACTAGCCCTCGGCACCGTGATTCGCAGCGTCTCTGGGAGCTCGACTGGCTTCATCTTCTTTCTGCTGTCTTCACTAACCAGTTAGCCACTACCTCTGGTCTTGCTGCGTCCTCCACTACCTCCTTCGCTCAGTGGCACCATCGTCTCGGCTATCTCTGTGGCTCGCGTCTATCGTCTTTAGTCGGTCATGGTGTTCTTGGGTCTATTTCTGGAGACACGTCTTTACAATGTATGGGTTACAAGCTTGGCAAGCAGCTGCAGCTCCCCTATCCCTCTAGTGATTCTATTTCTACTTGTCCTTTTGATCTTGTTCACTCAGATGTTTGGGGTCCGACTCCCTTTGTTTCGAAAGGGGGTCATCGCTATTATGTGATCTTTATTGATAATTATTCTCATCATACTTGATCTACTTCATGTCCAAGCGTAGTCAGGTTCTCTCTATTTACCAGACGTTCGCCACCATGGTTCGCACTCAGTTTGATTCGGTCATTCGTGTGTTTCGTGCCGACTCTGCTGGTGAGTATCTATCTGCTGCTTTGTGTCGCTTTCTCGCTAAGCAGGGCACTCTTCCCCAGTACTCTTGTCCTGGTGCTCACACTCAGAACAGTAAGCGTAAGCATCGCCACTAACTTGAGACCGCTTGCGCTCTCATGCTTGCCTCTTCTGTTCCCCCTCACTTCTAGGCTGAGGCTAGTTCTACTGCTGCTTTTCTCATCAACCTGCAGCCTTCCACTGCTCTTCAGGGTTCTACTCCTGTCGAGCGTCTCTTTGGTCGAGCTCCATAGTACAGTCACCTTCGCAGTTTCGGCTGTGTTTGTTTTGTCCTTTTTCCACCTCGTGAGCGCACTAAGTTGACTGCTCAATCTGTTGAGTGTGTTTTCCTTAGCTACAGTCTTGAGCATAAGGGTTATCGTTGCTATGACCCTGTTGCTCGCAGGATGAGGATTTCTCGAGATGTCACTTTTGACGAGTCCCAACCTTACTACCCTCGTTCCCCCACTGTCAACGCAGATTCTCTTGCTGAGTCGATCTCCTTTTTTATTTTTCCTAACTCCCAGCTTTCCACCACTGTTTCGCCTCATCCTCTATCTACTCTGCCTCCATCTCCTCCGACTCCACCTGTTTCGCCTCCGCCGGATTTTCCTTCCCGCTCTTTTGTCGAGGTTCCACCTTTTCACTTACACTACTCTCGCCGTCCTCGGCCTACTACTTCCCCTCTTGAGCCTCCGTCTCTACTGGCCCTGTTCCCAGTCTTTCCTCTTCATCTTTGCTGGGTCCAGCTCCGTCTTCTCCCAGATATGATCTTCGTGATCGTCACACTGCCAGGCCGTCTAAGCGCTACGGCCCAGCCTTGCTCTTCTTGAGCCTCGACCTCTCAGTGAGGCATTGCTTTCGCCTGAGTGGCAGTTCGCGATGTCTGAGGAGATTGCTACTTTGAAGCGTACTAGCACTTAGGATGGTTCCCTTGAGCGTTACAAGGCTCATTTTGTGGCGCATGGTTTTCAGCAGGAGCATGGCCGTGACTACGATGAGACTTTTGCCCCCGTCGCTCACATGACCACTGTTCGCACTCTCCTTGTTGTGGTCTCTGTTCGACAGTGGCCCATCTCTCAATTAGATGTTAAGAATGCCTTTCTCAATGGCGAGTTGCGTGAGGAGGTTTACATGAAGCCGCCCTCTGGGTATTCTGTCCCTGATGGTATGGTTTGTCGCCTTCGTCGTTCTCTTTATAGGCTCAAACAAGCCCCTCGTGCTTCGTTTGACTGCTTCTCCTCTGTTGTCACTGTTGTCGGCTTCTCTGCCAGTGATGACGACCCTGCTCTCTTTGTTCACACCTCTCCTTAGGGTCGAACACTCCTATATGTAGATGACATGATTATTACTGGAGATGACTCTCAGTACATTGCCTTTGTGAAGGAGCGTCTCAGTGAGCAATTCTTGATGTCTGATTTGGGTCCTCTTCGTTACTTCCTTGGGATTGAGATCACTTCTGTGCCCGAGTGCTACTCTCCTAGAAGTACATTCAGGATATTCTTACTCACGCTTGTCTCGCTGATCAGCACGTGGTGGATACTCCTATGGAGCTTGATGTTCACCTTTAGCCTACTGATAGTGAGCCTCTTGAGGATCCCACTCGCTACCGCCATATTGTCGGGAGCCTCGTCTACCTTGAGATTACTCGACCTGACATGTCTCACCCAGTTCGCATCCTGAGTCAGTTTGTCTCAGCTCCCACTCAGCTCCACTACAGTCACCTTCTTTGTGTTCTTCGATATCTTCGTGAAACCATCACTCGGCGTCTTTTCTTTCCTCGCTCCAGTTCTTTACAGCTTCAGACGTACTCTGATGCGACCTGGGCTAGCAATCATTCCGATCGCCAGTCTCTTTCTGCCTATTGTGTTTTCCTTGGTTCCTCTTTGATTGTCTGAAAAACTAAGAAGCAGACTACAGTTTATCGTTCGAGCACTAAGGCTAAGTTGAGAGCCATGGCACTATTGACAACTGAGATCACCTGGCTTCGGTGGCTTCTTACGGATTTCAGTGTTTCAGTTTCTTCACCGACTCCACTCTTATCAGGTAGTACTAGTGTGATCAGCATTGCTCGAGATCCCATGAAGCGTGAGCTTACCAAGCACATTGGAGTGGATGCTTCGTACATGCGATCGTAGGTGCAAGACCAAGTTATTACTCTTCAGTATGTGCCTTCGGAGCTTCAGTTAGCAGATTTCTTCACCAAGGCACAGACTCGAGCTCAGCGTAGCTTCCACCTCTCCAAACTCAGTGTTGTTGATCCACTATGAGTTTGAGCGAGGTGTGTGTGTGTGTGTGTGTGTGTGTGTGTATATATATATATAGTGTAGGGTGTTATTTGCTATTGTCCAACCGTGTACATGTTATATATTGGTCTTTGGCCCATTGGAATAGATAAGAAGCATTATTCCAACAAAAACGTGCAACAATTCTTATGCATACAGGTACACATACCTAAAATTGGGTTCTGCCCGCAGAGAAGCATACATCAAAGAATCATTACATGGAGTGACAGTCTAATAACGTGCAACAATTCTTATGCATACAGGTACACATACCTAAAATTGGGTTCTGCCCGCAGAGAAGCATACATCAAAGAATCATTACATGGAGTGACAGTCTTAACATTCATCTCCTCCATGACATACTACATAGTGGAAAGTAGATGATGTCAACACTCAACACTGAAGAAACAAAACAGTCACTCCACATATAATGAAAACTAAGTAGCAAATATCGAAGAACAATTAATCAATGTACTTGCTCGATAATTAGGATTAAATCAACTATTGGAAATATGGATAAGCAGACTTGTTGACAAATATTGATCGCAAGCAGGGATGGATCAAAAGTAAGAAAGCATTGAATATGGAACATGGAAGGGGGGAAGAGACACTGTTTACAAGCAGTTGTAAAAGGCAGTTACATAGACACTGATACAAACCTCTTTTAGTTTTCCAGTGATGTCCTCAAGAAATTCATTGTCAGGATGAACAACCACCATCTCCCTGAAACTCAAATTGGTTAGGCTATATGGCGAAGTTGAATGATATTGAACGGAACATGCTTTTTTAATAGTCTCATGAAGCAAAGGATTACAGGAAATAACATACAGAATAGAAAACAAAAAAAAATCATCTGAATTTTAACTTGAACCCTCTTGATGTTTTATATATACATATTCTTCAAGTTCCATATACAGAAGGAAAGCAAAAACACAGCTAAAACCACATCAAATCTTATGACAACCACTACAACCAAAAAGGTTCCTACATTTCATGGTTGTAAAGACGGTTTTTTTTTACCAGAATGTGAAAAAAAAAAATCTTTAATGTAGTCATTTGTCATTTCACTACATGTATAAGCAGGAAAATACACATCATATAATACAACGTCAACTGCCTAACCTAAATCTCTCTACATAAATACATTGTTATAGAAAATAAGATCATGCAAACACAGCTGAACATACTTCAATGGTGTTTTGAGAGCTTTGTTATGCCGTTCACGGATATTGCGGGCAAGATCAATGATGGTCATCATCCGATTTACACTTTGCTCAACACGCTCATCTCTCTGACCATGTGGGGAAAAAAGAACATAAGTCGTAAGTAATTCTGGTGGAATAAAACATGGTAAAAACTATTTAGATGAGAAAGAGTTACCTCCCCAGTTGTGGAAGGGAAACTGCAGAAATGAATGCTCTCCTCCGATTTATTCGACACCTTTCGCAGATTTTGATAAAGAACTTCAGTAAAGAAGGGTGTAAATGGAGCCATCGCCACACAAGTTGTTACAAGTGCCTACATTTCATGGATAAGATGTCTTAGAGAAGTGGTGAAAGAACTCACAAAAGGTACAGTGTGAATGACAGGGGATTATGAATACATAAAGTACTTAAAAAATGTAATAGATGATATTTGGAGCAAGAAAAGATTTCAGTCCAGAGCTTAGACTAATTTTCTTATCAAAGTTAAGCAAAAGAGGAGAGTAGCAGCAAAATCATCACAATGCCAACTGCCTACTAGTGAAGAAACCTAATTCTGGAAGTAATGGAGAGGTGCATAAAAAAATGCTATGAAGAAAGTGGCTCATCAGCAACAAGTAAAACACAAATAACTCTTGATACAGTCCTAGAAGGCAGGAAGAGATGAAAATGGCAAATTAAGAGGTTTGATATATGAGTATAGCATTGAAAGATAATTTTTTCATCAATCCAGACAATTTGCAATATCGTCAACCAAACAAAGTTGAAACAGTGCACTGCTGGATATATACTTACATGGTAGAGTGTTGAGAGAGAAATTCTGCAGTCTTCTTCTCCAGTACGTCCTTTTAACCGTTTGCGGTTGAAACGCACATATATATTAGTAAGATTGTCGATGTATTTTACCAAATATGGCACAACCTGGAGGGGTAGAAAAGCTAACAAATTACATCAAATAGCCATAACATGGAAAGAGAATTGGCATCTCCAGCAAACAAATATCCAGAGAAACATGTTAAGCATTAAACCGTGTAAAGCCGATATGCATCCATCTCCTGGCGAACAAAGCTAACTAGACTTTCAGTTGCAGAGTCTATCCAGTGATCTAACACATTGGATGACTTCAGAAGTGATTGATCAATTGGAGAAAATGCTGTGAGACCCTCAACTTCAAGTCTCTTTGCATTTTGGACAAGAAATCTATAAGCATTATACCACGGGAGGAAGACATCTTTCACCTGGTCAATTTAAAACATGTTAAATTGAAGCAATGTCCTTAAGGAAACAATATAATTGGTGCATTTGATGATTCATATGATCTACATAGAGACTAGTAACCTGACCGTATGATATAACAGAGCCCCAAAATATCGAAAAAAGACACTTACAACACCATAAACACCACTCCTTTTGAATCGTAGAGACTCTGCGCGTACAACTGGAGAATTTATCAAATACAACCTCAAAGCATCCTGGAAAGAAAAGAAAATTCAATTTAATTACAAATTCTAACTCAGACATACCATGCAATCACAAGCCTTAAAAAGTTGAAATGCATGTATCTTCATATCAAACAATGGTACAGTATACACGCTAAAGCATCGGTCATATAATGTGCAAAAAATGAATAATAGCCATTTACTTGTTCAAAGAAACACCACATACCGCTCCGTATTCGCTGATGACTTCTATGGGTGAAGGGTAATTCTTTTTACTCTTGCTCATTTTCTTACCATCCTCGGCCAAGACAAGACCATTGCATATAAGATTCTTAAATGCAGGCTTCCCAAATAATGCTGTTGATAACACCATCAGAGTATAGAACCTGCAGGATGATGTCGAATCATAAAGGTGAAATTCATATCTAACATTAATGATTAGGGCATGAAGCAAAGTATATTAGTCAGGATTGCAGATTTTCGGTACCATATACATCCTAGACCAAAATAAATGAGGATTCTAGCATTATCAGGAGAAGGAACTGCATACTCTTTTTGCTCACCAAAATCTCAAAAAAGAACGGTGATGGAAACAGTACGAGCATGACAGTATTTAATAAAGGAAACCAGATCATCAATACAAATTCACCCAAGGACAAACATAAAATAACATAGGACATAAAAAAATCCCAAAAAAGATCACGAAAGACCATTGAGCAAAGAAAAAGAAGGATATCAGAGATGATGCAAATGGACATAATGCATGTTAATTTTACAATCATAATTCGTGAATAACAGCTCATGTCTTCTGGACAGCATGGTTATTAAGGCGTCGCTTAGGCATCGCCTAAGCGGTAAGCGTTCCCATATAGGCCTAAGGCATCGGGTGGCTAGGCTTGCCGAGGAAGGATCGGAGGAGGAGGTGCGGGCTTGGCCGAGGGACGATCGGGAAGGAAGCGGCCAACGCTGAGGGACGACCGGACGAGGTGGCGCGGGCCAGTGCTGAGGGAGGACCAAGGAGGCGGCGCGGGTGAAGGGACGTGGAGGGAGGCGGGCAAAGCCGAAGCGGCAGTGGCGTGGCGTGCGGCATGCTCTCGGCAAGCGGCGGCGCTCGCCGCTCTTTCCCCGCCGAAGAAGACAAACAGAAAGGGAAGGCGGGCGGGGGAAAAGAGGGAGCGCTCACCGCTCTCTCGGTCGGACGGGGGAAAAGTGGAGGCGGGGGCAGCCGGGCGAGTGGGGCAGGGCGACGGGCAGGGCAGGCAGGGCCGGTTGGGATGGTTCTGGCTTTCTGGGCATTTCTTAATATATATCACTTAATATATATTAGATGATTTCTCAAATCCTATATTTTCAAATACTACGTGGCTTTGCCTTAGGATGTGTGTAAGGCCTCGCCTCGTCTCGCCGCGCCTTACCGCTTAAAAGGTGTGAGGGGGGTGGGTCGCCTTGCCTAACCTTACCGCCTTAATAACCATGATGGACAGGCAAACCGGATTTCAAGCCAAGTAGTGTAAAGAATTAGGAGTACATGGCTCTAATTCAAGTAACTTAATTTAAGTCTCAAGTAGTGCTCGTGAATGTAATTGTGTTAACCATTTAAAATCATCCCTCGTGATTTGTATAAATACTCCGCAAGAAACAATGTATATGGTATATAATAAACGAACAACAAAAAGAAGAGAATGCACCCTCAAAATTGTTAGTAACTAGTGAGACCAATATAAAATAGCTGCCAAATATCCTGAAGGGAGTAACGTACCATCCACGTGTCTGGTCCAAGCCCTCTGCCACAAAGTTGCCAGGAAAATTCTTTTCAAATAGTTCACGATTCTCAAATGGATAATGAATGTAGGCATATGGCATAGACCCACTCTCAAACCAGCAGTCGAAAACCTGAAGGCATCACAACAATTGCTGAGTGAGAACCATTTTAAAATGAAGAAAACACTGATATACAGACATTCACGTCCATGAATAACACTGGAACTACAAAAGTAGAAATAGAGAGTAACCTTACGACATTCAGCAATTAGCTAGGACATTTCAGCCATCGATTGCACATTACTATTTCTACTCACATTCAAACATTGAGGGGAACTTGTACTAGCAACCAAGGATAAAAGAAAAACAGATTCGGAAAATTTACCAGAGGTAGGCTGGTAGCCGGTAACAGGTCATTAACAGGCCGGTTTCCAGTCATTCCGGTTTGCAATTTCATTTTTATCAATTCTACTTTTTTTTGTCCTCAAAGCATTGTGTTTGCTTGGTCTTCTATAAACATCAAAGTCAAGACTTCATTCAAATAATCAAATTAAACTTTCCGAACCGGTATTTTTTTACCGGTCTAGGCCAGTACAGCCGGTTACCGCCAGTTTTTTTATCCCAGCTAGCACCACTTAAGCAAAACCAAGGTACCTTTAATGCTATGACAATTTAGGCAACAATAAGACGAATTGGTGGAAAATGGATCACACAAGCTCACCTAGACGCTTACAGGAGATAACTTCACCCAGCCTAAAAAGGTAATTCAAGGACTTGACTGATAAATTAATTATGTTTCGGAAACATAATTCAAACATATTGCTAAAACCAAAATTGTAACATCTGCCTTGACTCCACTTCCTTTTAATAAAAATCAAAAGGTAGGGAAAAAATGTAATGGGTTATGGGGCATCAATATAAAGTTCAAATAAGATGTAGCGCTGGATCTAAAAGCAACTTACATCATCAACACGTTTGAGCACCCCATACTCTGGTCCTCTACTAGAGGGAATCATAATATCATCAACATGATGTCGGTGAAGATCGCTAACCTGATCACAGAATTTTTATAAAAAAATTTATTTCGAGTCTGCAGGTGGTATCAGGACATGTCTAACAATAGCAGGTGCCTATTGATAATTTAATATGCATTATGTAATAGAAGGACAAAAAACGTTGATGTCCAAGCAAAAAAGAAAGAACAAGTGCATTGTTGTTTCAATTTTTCAATTAAAATAATGTAGAATTGCAAGACTATGTATATGTCATCAACTGCAAATACTGCAAAAGAATTAAATATATCTTGCACAATAGAGATATTAACCTTGACACCAGATAGATTTTCAAGTTTCTCAACGGAATCCATAACAACAATTTCTTCACCATCTTGGCTGATCCACAATGGAAGTGGAGTACCCCAGAATCTAGTTCTGCTGATAGCCCAGTCCCTAGCACCTTCTAGCCAGTTATGGAATCTCTTTTCCTGCACGCATTCATTGTTAACGAAGGAATCAAGGTAAAACATAAACCACATAATCCTTCATAAACCAAAAGTCCAAAACTCTCCAAGCAGTTTCGAAACAATATATTCAGTTATATACATGTATTTGATGCAAATATTGGAAACAAGAAGTGATATTGAATACACGGGGGTGGGAAACGGAATTGCCATAGCAAAATCATATGTGCATTGATGGCACATCAAAGCAATATGCAGCCAAGCAGAGGCGGATCAAGTATACATATCCACATGAATATGAAGTGCATTATCCAAATAGAGTTAATGAAAAGTTTTTACACATTCTCACAACAGAAACAGTCTACAGGTGTTGCATTTTGCTTTCATCCTCTAGTTATGTATGAGTATAAATCACAGGTCAGCCAACCTCATCTCTGGAAATAAGTGAGTTTTTTTTTTTGGTTTTGTCAGATTGAGGTAACATAGTCCAGACCTAGTTTCTGAAGAATGCCAATAGCGGTTGCTGGGCAGTTCCTAGGGATTACTGGCTAGAAACACCACACAAGCTGCAATCTGGTCATTTTCGAATGTTCAGAACACTTAGTATTGATCTTTGATGCCACGATTGAGTTTTTATATACAACTTAAATTCTTCCAAGAGCCGCTGTGAATTGGCCACAACTCGGCGTAACTTGGCAGGATTTCGGCTATGATTAGGCAAATCCTGCTCTCCACTAGCAAATCCAGGAACTGATCACTTGTTCCTAGAGATTCTATTAGACTATAACAGTATTACCCTGAATCCCTGGTAAGCCCTCTCCTTTACAAACCACCATGAGCTAATTACCTTGGGTAATGCTAGAAAACTGGATGACGTTTTCTTAATAGCGAATGGGATGGCAAAATGGAGAAGCTCAAATGGTCTTTTTCCTAATAGACCCCTTGAGTTTCCATTTATTTATAAAAACAGCCAGACTAGTGTTGTAGTTTATCAATTGGAACCCCTGTTTTCCTGTCAAAACTGAATTTAATGGGATACTGTTTGATAGGTGCAACAAATTACCTTAACTTTTTAGATTATGTCTGAATCTGTAATACCTCCTTCATAAGTGAATTTGAGATAACACTCACAAACGATTTTAAACTTGCAATTTGCTCTGCCCAACAATGCACACTATCAAATGTCTGTATAAACATTTAAGGTCATGTACAACCAAAAGTCCTTCAAGAAGCATAGCTAAAATAACTACAAGGTCTGAAAACAGTACCATACTAAACCACTGTTGTACCGAATGTCTTATGATTGCACTACTTGGCACTGAGTGCCATTCATACATGGCTTCCTTGCATTAGATTTACATCATCGTTAGGTATTGAAAGCACAGAAAGAACTTCTATGGGGCAGTACCCCAAGTGAGGATGCCCCTCATAGCCGTCCGATCATGATCTCATGAATCTCAATACACGATCGGGTGGCTACGAGGGGCATCTCCACATGGGTTACATCCCAATAAAAGTTTCTTCCTGAAAGCACTGTGTCACAGGGAGGAAAGGATAGCATACCTTAACATAATCTGGAACCCAGTAGGTCTCCTTGTTACACTCCAGCAACTGGTCCCTAATCTTTTCAACCTTGACAAACCTACAGAAAAGCTCCTTCAGACCTACATTCTCAATAAAAACATGCAATAGGAAAACCGTAATGGACATAAAAGCATAGGAACAAAACTAACAAAAAGGAAACCCAAAAGATTCAACAGAAGCCTTATTTGTGCATCTTGATGGAACTATAACACGATGAAGTCAAATTTCATAACGTGATTGCTCCATGTGGTAAGAGGAGCAAGTACAAGATGGACAGGAGTGTCATGTGTACTTACTAGAACCAGGAAAGACAAAAGCATTAGTACTAACTTAAAGCAAGCAGAACAATGAAAACATTATCACCAGCACATGGACAAAATAGATTTACACAGTAGTAGCAGAAGATGCTTACCAGCTTGGAACAGCCCGGTAAATAAGAGGAGTACCCGAGCGCCAACAAAATGGATAAGAGTGTTCGATGCTCCCTTTACTAACAAGTCTTCCTTTATCCTGTTCATGTAGTTTATCATTTTCAGAATGAAATCCTCAGGAAAATAAAAACCATGCCATGTATGAGATGAATTTCATTAAGGTACCCTTGAAACAATGCACAAAATAAATCTAAGATAATAAGAAAGCAAAGCTGCGCTTATGACAGTGCAGTCCACAGAATACACTGATATAGCTTGAGAACGCTTGTGTTATACACCTGATTTCCTTGTGCATGTATCCCCTTCAAGGCTTCAAGATTATACAGATAAACAGCATGATAACGCATCAAAATGCATGTGCATGCACCAAAATGCATGCACAATTTCTAAGGTTGTTCCGAGACAAACTAACATTAGAAACTCTATATAATGTAATGTTGCACCAAAATGCATGCACAATTTCTAAGGTTGTTCCGAGACATACTAACATTAGAAACTCTATATAATGTAATGTTTTATCGCACTAGTTTATTACTCAACTCCAAAATTTGTAGATAGTAGTTTCCAGAAATGCTGAGTGAGCAAGCAACTAAATGCAAATGTGTTATTTACAGTTAAGAGCCCATTGAACACTGAAACAACTTGCCTTAACAGCGCTGATGATATCCTTGTCAACCTCTTTGACATGTCGCCCTTTGAACTCAGAAATTTTTTCTGTAAAGCAACCATCATCATCAACAGCGACAACAAGTCCACTAGCCTGGATGGAAGCAGCCATCAGGGGAAAAAAGGAAAATATTAGAAGAAAGAAATGCTTGCATAAGCAGCAGAGATACATAGAACTTTGTGATGCTTTTGGTTAAAAATGAAACACATGACATGGCAACCTTGAATGCCACAGTGATCAAAGTAAAGGCACCGGAGTTAAAAGGCCATCCCTTTAAGAGATAGCCAACTAGGGATAACAAGCTGCAAAACTAGAGGTAACAGGCATGCCATAGTAGAGTATGGACATCCCCCAATTGAGAAATAAGAGAAATGAATCAGATGACACCCCTGCATGCCATCACCAAAAGAGATGGTTTGCATGCATAAAAGAAGCAATATGATCAGCCTATGCTCCGTTTCCCTTAGATAATTCAAGTGTATGTGTGTGTGTGTTCGCGCGCGTGTGTGTGTTCTAGACTTCAATACAAACTGACATTAGGAAAATATTGCAATGTAACCTTTCTTCGATAATAATAAGTAGCTTGACCGGTCTACTCTTTTTCTCTCAACCCACAAGGCCTTGGCAGCATGTTAGTTAGTCTAACAATATTCAAATAGTAAAGGAGAATTATTCCAACCTCAATTATCCCAGCAGCAAGGCAGACACGATGGTCATCTTCACCAAAAGCAGGAGCACAATGGACCACACCGGTTCCACTATCATCAGTTACATAGTTATCCGCAATCACCCTAAAGGCAGTCTCTTGAAGCTCCAAGAAAAAATCAAATAGAGGAGTGTATCTGCAACCAGATAAAAGTAACAGTAAAAAACTTGAAAAAACTCCAAATATCATTGGCTATGACATGCTTGGAGTTGCTCAAAAACCTCTCAGTAATCAAGAATCAAGATCAACCATTATTGATACCACTGGAGAAAATAATGTCCACCAATCATAAAACCATAGTAGACTATGGCAGTGGAACACATTGCTTGAGTGCAGTAGTAATCAAACCAATCTCTCCAAATGCAGAAAATTTCTAAACATTAGGCTTGAAAATCCAAATTAAAAGTGATGTGGGTTATTTAGCTCTGCCAAAAATTAGCAGTGAAGTCTAACAAAACCAACACATGGTTAACAAAGAGATAAAAGAAAACCAGCGAGGTTTAAGGAAAACCGTTATCTTCCAGGCTTCCAGCCATAACTCTCACATCTAGTTTTGAAAATTTTAGTTCACTAGTTATAATAAACACTTCCAAGTACAGATAAGTGATAATGTAAATGTAATTACCATTATGTTGTGCATAACTAATCCCATGCGCTATGAAAGAAATATAAGTTCAATTAAAAGAAGAGCACTTACTTTAAGCCTACTAAGGACGAGCCAGGAATCATTGCCAATAACTCATATGATTCAGTATCCAAACCGCCCTGAACAGCTTCAACAGTGCTTCCCTTAGAAGGTGCTTGCTTCTTTCCAGAAGCTTTGGCCTTAACAGGCAATTGCCCGAGCCTAGATTCTGCAACAATGTATACTGTTCCATTTGACTTGTCCTTAACCTGTTTGCAACACAGCACACATCCTCAAACAGAAGAAACAGCAGTTTACAAGTAGAGAAGGGCATCAACAATAAAATTCTCGTGACACAATGACTTGGCTTAGTCTGAGCAGAATAGACAGACAGCATGACAAATTTGCCTTTCTTTTATCAACCAACTTGATCCAGTTATCAGAAAAAGAAGCGGATATTTTCATCATTACAACATTAAGTTAATTCAAAAGGGTTAAACAACCTTTGTTCGCAAACAATAAAAAAAATGTGCAATTGCCATTGTTTGAGTGACTGGTACATGCTTCTCCATACTGATACATATGAAATTAGCCAAATGTGGCAATTAAATTATTGGCGGGCAACTCACGTTAGGGCCGGTAGATATCCACTAACATAAGGACAATAAGATGTACGCACAGGCAAAATCATTAGAGACAGAGAACAAGGCATAGCAACTTAAAAGTAAGATGAAGCAAAGACTGCTAATATCTAAGAAGCTGACTGGCAGGCTCATGTTAGGCTTGCATCATGCCTTAGATTAGGTGAACATCCAAAGTTCAGAACTTCAGATTATTGTTGGAGTGATAAAATTCCTCGGTATCTTCACTGAATTTTATTTTATTTTATTTTCAGTGTAGCTATGTTCCTTGTAAAACTAAAATAAAGTTTTCAAGTATGAGCTACCGCTAACAGTCAGGAAACTCGACAAATATACTTTGTAGCATTACAAAATGCAACACTAACCCAGGAAAACAGAGAAATACTAACCTTGGCATACACAAAATTGGCATTGACACACAATGCTAGGTTGCTTGGAAGTGTCCAGGGCGTTGTAGTCCACGCAACAAGAGCTGCATTGTCCGCATCACCGACAATAGGGAAAGACACCATCACCGCTGGGTCTGGAACAGTCTACGACACAATAAAAGAATCAGTTACTACAAAATGCAACAACAGAATATGAGCTAGAACAGGAACAAAGCCAATAACCAACCCTATAGTCCAGCCCCGCCTCAAAGTTTGACAATGCTGTTTTGCAGCCTGTGCTGTAAGGCATCACCTGGAACAAGAACAAGAGTTCAGGGGGGTTAAACTTTTAAGGGATTCCTTACGCTAGAATAAACAAGAAAACAACTCTGGTCCACTTCCTCCTTTTAAACAAGACAAATAAGATCACCCAAAACTTTATGCATGTCTTATTATTTTCCTCCATTGGAAAGAAGTACGGGGCAACTTCTACAGAAAAAAGACTTGATGTGCATTAGAGGCAAAGGCAACTTCGATCCAGCAACTACATTAGAATCAATACACAATTTAATTAAGTTCCTGCCATGACCCAACTCACCACAAAAGAAATGGATCATCCCTTGACAGAAGCAACAGATAAAGCTAAACAGTTACATCACCATGTCATCACAACAGCTATAACTATGAAATGAAAAGCCACTTTCCGCATAAGTTCTAGACATTGGCTATTTAATCTTCCCATACAGAAATTGCAACGTAATAACAGTTTCTCATACAGAACTTGCAACGTAATAACATAATATAGTTCTGTATTTTGCACACAGAAATTCCAAATTCTTAATAAATCAAACAGTTCGTCATGGCATACTGGCATAGTTCTGAACACCATGAAATCTGCATTTCCCTGAAGCCTAAGCTTGTCTAACTTCATAAACCAAACTCAGAACTAGTTCATTTTTCGCACATAAAAATTATGAATTCTAAATAAATCAAACAGTTGGTCTCGGCATAATTCTGAACACAATGAGATTTTCAATTCCGGTTTCCCTTAAGCCTACGCTTGTCCAACTTCGTATACCAAACTCAGAACTATGTAGAGCAAAGCACAGACTCAAAAAAAAAAAAACAGGGTGAGATTAGGAATTTGACCTTGAAACCCTTGTAGACGAGGTCCTTTTTCCAGAGTTGGGCGAAAACCCACCAGACGCTCTCCATGAACTTGATGTCCATTGTTTTGTAGTCCTCCTTGAAATCGATCCACCTCCCCGTGCGCGTGACGACGGCCTCCCACTCGGCGACGTACTTGGTGACGATGCCCCGACAGGTCTCGTTGTACTTGCCGATGCCGAGGTCGAGCACCTGCTGCCGGTTGGTGATGCCGAGGGCCTTGTCGATCTCGAACTCCACGGGTAGGCCGTGGCAGTCCCATCCGAAGCGGCGCGCGACGTGGCGGCCGCGCATCGACTGGTGCCGGGTGACCACATCCTTGATTGTGCCGGCGAGGATGTGGCCGTAGTGGGGTAGGCCGGTGGCGAAGGGGGGGCCGTCGTAAAATATAAACTCCTCGCCCCCCTCCGTGCGTCGGAGCTGCTCGTGGAAGGCGTCGAGCTCCGTCCACAGCTGGAGCACGCGCTCCTCCTCTGCCGGGAAGGAGAAGTCCTTCCCCTCACACACGTCCTCCATGCCCTCCGCAGAGGCGGCGGCGGCCGCGGCCGCGGCGAATGGTGCTAGGGTTTCGGGCGAGGCGGCGGCGGCGGCGGCGGCGAATGTGAAGAGGAGTTTGCTTGGGACTTGAGAGGAGGAGGGTTTAGAGTTGGAGTTCACGTGCTGTGCGCGTGCTTCCTTGCTGTCCTAAGGAAAATTTCAGTTGGGTCCCTCAATCAACTGTCTACAAGGGTACAGTCTGCACCGTTTGATTAGCGAAAGTTACCAACAACTTTGAGTTTTTTACATAAAGACCCTTGTAACTGTAGCAAACCCGTATATCCCCAATATTGGATTGACACGTTGCAAAATAATGGCACATTGCTACACTGACCAATTACTTCGCAACCATAGGATGGGAAAAGATCGTGTTGAATTGGCTTAAGTGCCATACGCATACTAGGGAAAAATATATTGTAGCATCATTAGTAGTTAGCGATTGCCTTGTATATTGTTTTCTATTGAATCGCTATGAACACTGTAGGGAATAGTATGTCATTGTAACCCATATCAATTAGGAAAAATTTAGAATTTGCCACTACTAAAGAGTGATATCTAGAATTTGCCACTCCATGTAAGGATGACATGTGGGTCCAGAACCCACATGTCATCCTCACATGAGTAGCAAATCCTAAATTTTCCTTGAAAGTACAATGACAAATCCTTGAATCTCCCTATCAATTATGGATAAATAGCAATAGTTAGCTAAAAGCTAACTATTTGTTGATTCAAAATTCTAGCAATTTTCCTAGTTATGTGACCTCTTTCTCGGTAGTCTTTGACACTACTGCAAAACAGACCCTCATCGCAGACGGTTCATTTGGTAAGGAACCATATGTGATACTTAATTATTACAGACGGTTTATAAATAGAACCGTCTGTGATAATTCACAGACGGTTCTTAAGAAAAACCATCTCTGGTAATCGCAGACATCTCTGTGAATTATCACACATGGTTTTATTTACAAACTGTTTTGTGATAGTGCAACGTCACAGACAGTTCTTAATAAGAACCGTCTATGATATAAATGCATTAAATGCTCCGCCGTCCCGACAAACCCCCTGCCCCTAGCGCCTCCATCCCCTTCTCGTTTGAGCTGCCACCCCTGCTGCCTCCTCCCCATTGTGCCACCTTAGAGAGGAGAAAGAAGGGAAGGAAGGCGACAGGGAGGAGAAGGAAATTAGTAAGCTAAAGAAAGAAGAAGGGAAGGAGGAAGGGAGGAAAAGGAGAGGAGGAAGAAAAGAAGGAGGATCTCGTAGGATATTTGGGATTTTCGTCGTGAGCTCCGAAAGTAACGATCTGTTACCATTTATATTTGTCCTAGATTAATCGTTAATCAATTTTAGTATTTTTAGTCAATAGTAAGAGTATTTACAGTTTATTAATCTAATTTAACACTAATTTGTTACATGTGTAGCGTAGATGAACCGAAACTAAATGTACAGTGAGAACCGTGTAAGTGGAAAGTACATTAATGGCATGTCTGCTTTTATAAAAGCCGCCGAGCAGGATATGTTGAAGAAGGGGATAAAATTTATGTATTATCCATGTATTAATTGCGGTAATCTGAAGATGTTTAAAACCCAGCGTAGATTGAAGCGCACTTGATTCGTAGGGGTTTCAAAAGGGGGTATACATGTTGGACCAGTCACGGTGAAGAGCAGATTATACAGGAAGTTAATAATAACGACATCGCCAAGGAAGTCAATGATATACCGGATATAGACTGTGCTTTTGATGAGGATAGGTTGGACGATGATAATCTGGATCAGATGCTACGCGATGTAGAAGAGAACTACGGTGAGAGAGAGTTTGGTAAATTCGAGGGCTTAATGGAGGACTCGGGGAAACCTTTGTTCCCTGGCCGCAAGCCAGAATACACAAGGTTGTCATCCGTGCTTAAACTGCTTAAATTGAAGGCAAATAATAGTTGGTACGACAAGAGTTTCACGACGTTGTTAGGTCTCCTAGCGGACATCCTTCCGAAGGGAAACGTGTTGCCCAACACCACCTACCAAGCCAAGAAGGTTTTTTGTCCATTGGGAATGGAAGTAGAAAGAATACATACATGTCTGAACGATTGTATCATCTATCTCGTTATGAGGGGAGACTAGAGGGTGTCGGGACCATCGGAAGAAAAGCAATCACTCTCAATCTGGATACGTTCGCTCAAACCCATTTCACGGTCTTACAACATATGACCCAAGTGTCCCCGTACATCGACAAGCACAGAGACATGGTACGCCAACAGAATCCAGACCGGTCGTAGGTTTGGATCACGAGAGAGCACAGCTGTCGGTTCAATGAATGGTTAAAGGTGCAATTCACTGAGAGGTCATCAAGTGATGATACACTGCTATGGTTGGCAAAAGGGCCAAAATTTACAATTGTGACATGGCAAGGATACGACATAAATTGGTACACATTTTATCTGACATTTCGTAATAGGAAGAGCCTGATCGTATCGGCGGTGTCGCATAGATGCGTTTCACGAGCAGTTCAATACCGCCGGGCCACGTGGGTTGAACTCCTACTATGGGTTCGTAGATGAGATCTAGGAGCTCGACTACGTACTTTTCAAGATCCCTCTGTTTCGATGTCATTGGGTTAAACTTCCGCAGGGTGTGAAGGTCGACAAGTACGACGTCACTACTGTGGACCTCAAACGTGTCTTATATAAGGACGAATCATTCGTACTCACTAAGCAAGTTGTTCAAGTTTTTTATGTAACGGACCCGGCAAATAAGAACCACCACGTAGTTCTTCATGGAAAAAAATAATTGTCGGAGTTGAGAATGTCGTGGATGAGGAAGAGTACAGTCAATTTGACGAGTTGCCTCCTTTCAGAGATGGCATCAGGCTCGAGGAAGAACCTAGTGAGGAAGCTAGCTATATGCGCGTCGATCATCATGAAGGGCTATATTTTAATTAAGAATTTATTCCATTGTAATTTATTCCGTAACATGAGACGTGATCTGTGTTTTCTACTCTTGGTTATTATTTCGCTACCAATGTGGACTTGCCATGTGTTATGGACTTGTAATCTCTTATTTTGATATCAATGTGGAATTGTCATGTGTTATGGATTTGTATGGCTTATAAAGGCTCATGTGCTCTCATGCCAAATTATGGATTTCTATTATTATGAACCAGTATGCTATAGAATACTTGTTGCACATATTTTCTGATTTAAAAAAAAATTGGCCCTGTGCTAGCCCAAAAACATAGTAACTATAGAATGAACTATCACATAGTAATCACAGACGGTTCCATAATAGCATTCTCTGTGATATCCCTTTATTAGTAGGGGACGACTAGGGTTTGCGCCCTTATTCTCCTCACTCGCCTATTCGACTACCCAAAGCCACTCTCGCCCGTTACCCTCCCCACCCGAGCGCCGCCACCGCCTGAAGCCTCCTCCTCCGCGCCGGAGCCACGCCACTCGGCCTCCTCCTCCACACCGAAGTCCTCCTCCACGACGGAGCTACGCCGCTAGGCCTCCTCCTCCAGGCCAGAGCCACACCGCTAGGCCTCCTCCTCCATGTCGGAGCCACGCCGCTCGGCCACCTCCTCCACGCCACTCAGTGAACTATTGATCTTCTTCGGTTGTGCTCATCCAGTTGGATTCTGTGAGACCCCGGGGTATTTAGCTTGTAATGCTTAGTCTTCCACTTGACTCTAGCATCACAAACAAAATATCCCGCGCCTCGGGACAATATGTACCTCCCAGAATTGCTGTACACACACCCTTTACAAAAATCATGCATCAATTCCATACAAGTACAGAACCGAAGCAAGAACTAAACAATACAAATGACATACATAATAGAGTTCTTACAAAAGGGGCCGACCGGCCAAATAACAAGCTAAAGAGCTAACTAAACAGTGGAAGCAAAAGCCATAAGATGGCGATAAACAAAAGCCACGGTTTGCCATTACCCACAAGGCAACCGACAGGGCCGCCAAGCTAGCCGTCTAAAGCGAAGTCCATCTCACAAAAGTCGATCCCTTGGGGATCAACCTCCTCTGCAACAATTAAGCAATGCAAATAAGTATAAAAATGTACTCGCGAGACTTACGAGTAACAAGCCTATACATAGCTACATGCAAGCTTAATTAAAGGAGAAGGCTAGGGTTCATTTTCAACACAAAGCAAGTTTCATTTGCAATAAGTTAATATATTTAAAGCAGTTTACAATCTATTTTTATTTGACAAAAACAGCAAGACAATAAGTAACAACAAAATAAAGACATCCTGGAAGTGGCTAACCCAATAGCCACCATAACATAGCACGAATTACCCATTCGTACCACACACATCAAGTTTTAAGGTAAATGTTATAGTCTAACTCTTGAAAGACCTCCCCAAGCGTGTCCATAACCTAGGACGAGGCTATTCGAATAGATTTAACCTTGCAGGGGTGTACCAATGTACCCACACGTCAGACCGCCTTTTTGGCAAGCTACTTAGCACACTTCCTTTGGTATGCTGGCACGGCTAAGTCCTACGAAACGCTTTTCCAATGGAATGTGCTAATTAAGAGTCGCACGTATGGGGGTTAACCCTTAGTGAACCACCATTACGGGCTCCCACTAAGGACCCACACGTTGAGTCAAATGCACCGGCCCAGCCGAAGCAACTGTCGATGCTCCTGGGTATGGAGAACCTAGAAAGGAACCCATCCCTCTCATCCCATAACGAACATTTTTCTCCTATAACTACCACCAGCGACTCATTAATTAACACCTCCCAAAGTACTAAGTCAAGAGAGGTCCCCAATACCCTCGTGTGGTTAGCATGCAAAAATGTTTGGTTTAGTGTAACAAGATGTTCGGTCCTTGTTGACTTAGACACCATTCCAGTCACACAAAAAGATCGCACCATCATCCATTGTGCTCAAGTCGATAACATTTTGTTTTCAGTTTTGACTTTACAAATTAGCAAAGCACAAAGTGCTGGACATAATGTAATAATAAGATTTGTGTGATCAAGGTCATCGACTAAGTCGATAACCTCCCAATTCCACTAATAGCTAAGCATTTCTAAGCATGACACCGAAAAGACAATAAAAGAGCATAATTCAACCACCGGGCTCTAATTCACCTGCGAGATTAATAACTTAAGGCTAGTGGCAGGGGATGAATAATTTAAGGAAACCATGCATTAGGATTAGCCACCTCTAATTGGCAAAATTAACGTTGACACAAAAGCATGCATACATACAATTTGTAAACAAGATATTAGACTTTAAAAGTAATGGGATCAATGTGATGAAATGAAAACAACCGCTTGCCTTGCTGGTAGCTTTCTTGCTACAGAGGATCACTTTTGTAATCAACGAACTCGTCGGAACCTAACGAAAGAAACGAAAATAATCGATAAGAACGAAGAACACCGAAAAGACTCAAAAACCAATTTCAACCAAAAGCCCTAAAATTTACACAGTAGGAAGAGCATGATTTTTAAAGAATTTAGCAACATGAACCAATTGATTTGGATGCTCAATGCTAAAGTTATGGCCAAAACAAAATCAGCCGGTTGGAAAAGGCTGAAAAATTCATTTCGGTTACTCTTCATCCGAAATTAAATTTTTGGCACAAATTTCCAAAGAGGTGGTGCACCTGAAATTTTTATGGTAAACAGAGCACCACATGAGATGAACAACACAACTTGATTCACCTATTTGGAGCTAGGATGCATTTTCTATAATTTTTCAAATACATGAAAAAGTGCATAAGACCAATGCAACCACAGAAACTTTAGGGGGCGCAGCATGCCTAAAACCTAATCTACAATTAAGCACACTAACAGAGGAAACCAACAAACTTGGTTTCACTCAAAAAGGAACTACAGAGAAAAACTTATGCAATTTTCAAGTTAATTGAATTTTTAATGCAACAGTAAAGCTAAAACCTAATTTAAATCTATTAACAACTTTTTCTGGAATAGAACCAAGCTTCCAACCATTTTTAGATTAAAGCTTAGCTAAAACCAGAGCTAACAAAATTTGAATCAACCGAAACGGAGCTAAAACGAAATAGTTAAACTATTTTGAAGTTTAACACAATTTACATTTTACAAATAAAAGCTTTCGGGCTTTTCTTTTTACTAACTCAAAGCGTAAAAACTTGGGCCGTTGAGATCAAATCGAACGGCCCAAGCGCACTGGACGAACGCACGCGTGAACAGCCCACGCGAATCACAGCGGTTGGATCCAGATCTGACGGTCCACAATGAAGGGGACGTTCGGACGGTCCGAACGGCCCAATCAATCCGGAGCGTTGATCTAAAGATGGACAACTGAGGTTCGGTGGTCCGAACGGCCCAACCAATCTGGATCGCTGGATCTAGATCGGACGGTCCAAAATTGACCTCAGCGCTGCGCACGCAAAAGCGGGGGTTTAAGTGCGCAGACCCACAAGTCAGCGACAGCTAAGTCATTTTAGGACAGCCATTAAGTTGTCAAACATTGATTAGCAATTAATGACACAATCTTTGTCCTAATGACTTAGCTACAGTCCTGTGCCGCGTCCGACAACGAACCCGAGCGCAAAGATGGGCTCACCACCAGCGACTCTGGTCATAGCGGCGCAAACCAAAGGCATGCACAGGTCCGCAAAAGCATTGTGCACCCGCGGAGGTCACTCTCAACGGCGGAGCCCGTTTAGAACGACGGCGAGCCGGAGAGGGGCGGCGATGCACAGCACAGCCAAAAGACAACAGCAAAGGGAGCTTCACAGCGGTTCAAAGAAGCAGGTGCCCAAGCATCCTAGGGACTAACTGAGGCTACCTGAGCACTGGAGAGGTTCAGAGATGGACGGAGGAGCTCCGGCTACGAAGAGCCGCACCGGCGCTGAGGAAGACGACGCGGAGAAGACGGCCCGAGCAAAAGAACAAGACCGCACGGTAAGGTTAGCTTCATAAAGGCTCAGAGATGGTCCATGAGCAATTAATTAAGAAAAGAAGCAGCTTACCGGAGTTGAGGAAGAAAGGGAATGAAAATCGGTCGAAAGAGATCCAACCCAAAATTAGGTGATTCCTGTGAATGCAAACCCTAATTGAGTTAGGGGAAGTGATTGAGGTGACAAGAAGTGCAAAGCGACATGAAGAGAAGTGAAGAAGAACCACTGGAGCGCCGGCGACGAAGAGCTTGCTTCACGACCGACAATGGCAATTTAGGGGCTCTCTGTGGTTTTGAGCTCAACCAACAGAGAGGGAGCAAAGTGAAGCTACAGGGGTGCTGAAAGAGAGATGAGGAGGAGTTCAAGGGCTATTTATAGCCGGGGAACATGGGATTGAGCAACGGCAAAGCTCCACGGTGTGCTAGGCTCACAGCGCTGCCATGGACAAGCTGAGAAAAGATGGTAGCAGGTGAGAACGCGACTTTGGGGCGAAACACTGACGCGCATTAAATCCTAAGAGCCGTTGAAGGACGCCAAGGAGTGGACAAGGCACTGCCCTCTCCCACGCCCTGCCATGGCGCTCGTGCGCACAGGCGCGTCCTGAGGAAGGGGAAGAACAGACCTAGCGGGGCCCACCCGTCAGCGAAAGAAAGCAAAGGCGGCTCGAGTCAAACAGGCGAGTTGGTTGAGCCACACCAACAGGCACGAGCCCAAACTCTCCGATGGTTGGATAAGAAATGGATGGCGCAGATTGAAAGTAACGTTCAGACGGTCTGAACGTTCAAATCAATCCTAGCGGTCCGATTGAAATCTAATGGCCCAAAACGCACGCGCCAACTGGAACGGACCCGGGTGCATTTAGGCGGTCAGGTTCAACCAAGAAAGAGGTTTGGGCTCGAGTCCGACTCAGACCCAAACAGAACTTTGACTTAGGGTTTGAATTTAAAGCTGAAACTTGGAAGAATTTTTAAAGGTAGCAGACTAACTCCAAATATTCTGAAATTTTGACTGGAGGTTCCTAGCTCCAGGATCATCCTTGCATAAAATTTTCAAAGGTTTTTATGGCCAGCGTTTTTCTCCAGAAATTCCTCAAGGTTTGTTCTAGGGTTTGACCAAGAGTCAAACTAGTTTGACTGGCCTCTAAAAATTATTAAATAATTTCTAAAGATTATGAAATTTTTCAGAGGAGTCACACAGCAGCCCTAGAACCAAGGAAAAATATTTCTAGAGGTTGAACACAAGATTCTCAACAAGGATTGAAAAAGGGGACATGACTTTAGTCAATAGGAGCTTGGAGTTTTTGAATTTCACAATTCCTTTACAAGAATTACAGAAAAGTTCAAAAACAACAAGATGCAAGAAAAGTTTTAATTCCTTCTTATTTTTTTACATTTGAAACACATACCCAGATTTGGGATGTTACAAAACCTTCTCGCGCCATACTCTGTGTGGGTACTCGAAGGAATATTGGTAGGTTCAATTAGAGTTCTTGAGGCCGATTTTGTCTTGACCTGAGGAGGAAGAAGCTTTTGGATTTGATTCTTGTGGTGCTCAGTGGTTTTGAATATCGCTGGCTCTGTAAGTATCTCTTTGTTCCAATTGCAGTTCACTTTGATTATATGTGTGTGTGTTGGATTGGCTTCAAATTCTGAATTTGATTTGACTCATACACTGAAAGATATAGCAAAGTGAATTATGTGGGCTTGATCTAATGCTCTGCGATGTTATGGTCTAATACTAAAATTGATGGGATATCTAGTTCAGTTTTGAGCTCTAAAAGAGGTTTGCTTACTGGTGTCAAATCACAAACCTGACAGACGAGGAAGTGTCCCAACGTCTGGTAAATATGTCGAACTACCTAGTTGTTAATAAGTCCATAACTTCATAGTGTCTAAAAAAACATGATGGTCTCTTGCAACACATATTGACTACCAAATCTTCCCAAGGATCCTTCGAAGTAGTTAGGGAGAAGGATATACTATCTACGGCCCTGGGAAATAAGGAGCACCCGGGTCGCACGCGAGACCTTGGGGTTTATGTACCTTGGAATGAGGGATTCCCAAACTACTCCGAGAAGTATAGGAGTAGAAAGAGATCCAAGGCCGAGCGCGAGGAACGGTTGGTAGCGATGCTTACTACAAAATTTCAAGGATAGATAACAAGATTGCAGGATCAAATGAATCAACTCCTCAACAAATCGCAAGTCGTCCCCGTTATTTTGGGAGCTAGTCCTCCTCAACATCGGAGTAGCGTCGTGTCCACGCAAAATTCTGAACATGACGACGTCCAATTACCTATCGACGACAACAAGGTAATGTACATATTTGGAATGCTCCAAAGATAGACCTATAGGACGCCTTAGCTAATTGTATCGTTTTGTAGGAGCCGATGCCCTGCAAGCTCCAAGTGAGGCTGGTTTGGTCTATTTCTATTGAGGCTGGGCAGGGGATGGTGTATCCATGCCAGGAAGGGACAGCGCTGCACGGTGTCCAGCTGATGCAGGGTTACGTTATAGTCCATGTAGATATGGTACATGACCATTTCATGGTCGTCCCGCTGGAGATTTGCCCGAACGAATACATCATAGCACTAAGGGATGCCATGTACACTTTTCTCCAATGGCCCAAGAAAGACATCGCCCTAGACCCTGCAGTGCCGCAATCTCGACATAACCATGCATCTCCAACAGGACCCTCAATGACTCCACCTCATCCTTCACTTCAAAGGGTCGTCTCATCAGTTCCTGTGGAGAAGACGCCGAAGGAACAAGAAAAGCGTGTCGCTGTATCGGTTCCCGAGTCGTCTCACAGGAAGATGTGTAGCGGGCGAGTCGTTAAGGCTAAATCGAAATCGAAAAACATTAAGGTGCCTTCCAAGCCCGGGACATACTCCCTCGGAAGTCTGTTGGCCCCCGACACAGTATTAGCCCGCGTTGGAATAGGTTGCCAGTGTTTGTATGTCTGGTACATGCGGAAGACCAAAGAGAAGGGGTGCGATACTGGAATCACCATCAGATATACGAAGAAGCATTTCTTCCACGAGCGGGGCCACTTCGTCGTGGGCTTCGATGATTTATTCGACCTATTCAACCTCGATGCCCTCGATGCCTCACTTCTATGATGTTGGAAACTGTAAGTATGTACAATCAAGTTCTACATTCACGTAATACCGATAAATATCACAACTCATTGCTTTTGTATATATACATGATGAAAAATGCCCAACAATGGCTAGAACCGGTGGGTTTCCTCGACCCACACTTGGTCTCTAAGCAATGCATCACTAAAGATGCATCATACGTCGTGAAATACATAATGACGAGATTGCTTGCTCAGGGCGACAAGGACTACATACTGGTGCCCTACAACCAGAAGTAAGTGCTTCACTATTTGCTATACAAATTTCATTTATACTTTATACACAGCACGAACTTAGGTTTAACGACTATAGCGACATACATGAGTAGGTTCCACTGGATCCTTTTAGTCATTGTACCAAAGAGGAACAAGGTAATATACCTTGATTCCCTACTCAAAAAAAATCACGACTTCACCCTTTTGCAAGGAATACTCAACAGGTATGCTCATCATACATAACTCTATTGTAGTCTTCATTCGTGTGAAATGACTGAGAATAAATTTTTGGAATCACATAGGTCGTTCAACACCTATGTTGCTGAGGGAGAGACACACAAGGAATCGAGCGCCAAACTGCAACATAAGACGCGATTTCCAGTACATGCTACAACGCAATAATCATATATCACAATTCGTAATAATGCGTCTCGAACTGATTATACTTATATATGTAATTCTATTTTTGCAGTGCCACTGACAAAAACAAGATCACCTATTTGCACTCTACGTTTGCCATCATATGGAGCAAATCATGAGTGCTAAGATGAATGATCCAGAGGTTTGTCAATCTCGCAATAATTATTTCCTAATTATAAATTTAAATATATGTGCTTACTACTTTACTCCTGCTAGCGACAGGGCCTGATAGGCTGATACTCAATTTAGATGCATTGGTTATGACCGAAATCTCGGAGGTTCGAGGGATACTCTACAGCTTCATCAAGACGGAGATCATTAACGCCGGCAGAGAGTTTCACTCCGTCGACACCGCTGAACGACCTTCAAACAATTAATTCAATTGTAATTCACTTTGAGTAATTGTAATTCAATTGTAACTCTAACGACAATACTTGAACATATTCTTTTGTAATTGATTTTGAGTTGTAAATGTTCACTTTGAGTTGTCAACAATTGATTCATTTGTGATTTATCTGTTTTCTACTTGCTTGTTTCCGGAGGGCATGGCTAGCAATTCCTGAGGCTAGCCGAAAATCAGAAAAAATTTAGTTAGGTATAACGAATTATCGCAGACGATTTCCACCAACAACCGTTTGTGATATATCGGATATCACAAACGATTATTTTTACTAGCCATCTGTGATATGTCCTTAATCACAGACGATTATAAATAGAACCGTCTATGATATCCTACATATCATAGACGGTTGTTGGTGGAAAACGTCTGTGATAGTAGGCCTTCACAAACGGTTTCAACAAAAAATCGTCTGTATTGTGACTTATCACAGACGGCTCAAAAACCGTCTGTGATAACCGCCTGTTATCACAGACACATAAATTCCTACGGTTCAAAAACCATCTGTGATGACGGTTTGGAGCCGTCTGTGATGACCCTCTCTATAGTAGTGTGAGTAAATTGCACCTTACCTTAGATATCTACACATCGGTTTTAGAAAACTCTAGGTTTCTAGATACTTTCACATGACCCTAGGTTTAATTAAGCAAAACATTTGACATAAAAACTGCATGTTTTGTTAGTCACGGTAACTTCCACTAGTTAGCGACATGTAGATTTTGGTTTTTGGTGGAATGGAATATATCACTACTAGCTAGAAGCTACAGGGAAAACAAAATATCATGTTTTCTAATAATTTTTTTTGTTTAAACCTAGAGTTATGTAAAAATATGTTGGTAGAACTTAAGGTTTTCTAAAACTTGGGCATAAATGACTTGAGTAAAGTGCAATTTACTCATAAAAATTCATTGCATTACTGTTTTTTAGGATTGGTTGTTTTTGTATGATAGCTTGCGCTTGCAATTTTAATGCATCTACTGTGTACCATATGCCATCACATTAACCTCAGCAACCTTCAGAGTATGATGTTCACACTAATTACAATCATGACTTCTTTTAGAAGGGAGAAAAAAAATTCCCATTCAACAAACCTAGTATTGGATGGATACACTCCGACATCTACATGCACTCTCTACTCGAATCATTCTTCGTATCAATCATAGATTTGTCTCTGACCAATTGTCATGGTGTAGTTTCCAAGTCTAGCACGTCTCCAATTATCATACGATAGAGATCCACACCTGTATCACAAGTAAATGCATGCAACTTTTATAAATAAATACATAAAAACAAGCAATAGTGCAATATTTGTGCGGAATGCCAATTTGTTACATATTTCGTGAGAATTCAGATTTTATCATTTCAAAGAATGTGTAACTCAAGAATGCCATGTGTCATAATCTAAGTTGATGTTGTGAAGATTGTGTCGTAATCTAAGTTGACGCTGCGAAAGTTCATTTGTTTTATTTCTTTTCCCTCCTTTCTGTAACCAAAATCCCCTTTGAACTCACCGTATATACATTGCAAATACAATTGGAACAAGTGAACATCTGCACGGTCCATGCTTATTCGCTCCAGATCGCTAAGGGAAAAATGTTGGTGATATGCCATAGAGACAATCATAGAGTTGATTGTATCATGTCTATGTTTATGAGTTATTGAATAAATGTTATTATGTCCCTTGAATGAATCATATGTTATAAAGATCAACAAGTATATAACTTGTTGGTGAAGCTCTTTAACTTATATAATGTCATTCTAAATGTATCCCTGGTCGGAACACTAGTAACTTATCAACCAACACATATATTGATTGATGACCATGTTTCACCGGTCGTGTATATGGGGATATCAAATCAATAATGTGAATACATGTTAGAGAACATGGTGTTGGATTGACCCACCTTGAGACACTGTTGAGATTGTTATGATTTCATGTGTCGTCAGTTGGTCTTAAGGAATAATGATGTATAATCCGTAGACCTGAGATCAACATGGTTTTCTACACGTGTAATAGTACACTCAGGGGTTGTCAAACGCTACTCAGTAACTGGGTAGTTATAAAGGTAACTTTCGGGTATGCAATGAAACATACAGATAAATGTGACTGGTCGGATATAGAATTTGCCCCTCCTAACATAACATGAGAGATATCTTTGGGACCCTCGATGTGATCGGATAAAGAAAGTGCATGGCCATACCACTAGAGGTCGAAGAGTCGACCACATGATGTTATCTAACAATTGATCGAGAAAGTATTGAACAGTTCATGGATGACATAACATCTCACCTAGAGTTCAACCAGATATCGTGAGGCAAAGGGAGAATACATGAGAAGGTCGTTCAGTTCGATCAGATACGGACTACTCGTATGGAGATACGAGCTGGTCGTAGACTGGTCGAACATAATCGCTACGTGGTCGAAACCTGGTCGTAAGGAGTTACAAACTGATCGAGACTAATTATGAACTGGTTGTATAGATATACGAGCTGGTCGTTAGTGATAAGAACCTGGTCATAGATGATATTGCATTAAGGTTCGTCCGATATAATTTGTGTGTATTTGAGAATCGTTATGTCCTACTAGGAGCCGCTAATGACTTGTGGCCGGAAAGGAGTTTCTGAGTCACAATCGAAAATGCTTGAACCTACAGGGTTACACACTTAGGGCGTGTTTGGGCGGAGACTGCGGAGTGTGCTGACGGAAGACCCTTCCTAGGAGCCGCCGAGTCCTTGCTTGGTTGGAGGCAGGGCAAGTGTGCTGGCAGAACTGGCAACAAACCAGTGCATTGAATTTCAAAGATCGCTCGAGCTAGCGCATGATGTGTTGATTTATACTAGCTAATTAAGATTAGAAGTTAATTAACAAACTGTCTACATTAGTTAATGAACCGTTTTCATACTATTTATTTCCAAACCATCTCAAAACGTCATTTTTTAACTTTATATTTTCTCCAGAGCCAGGTCTTCAACCAAACACTACATCTACATCCTCAGGCTTGCCTGGCCAGGCAAAAATCATCTACTTTTCAGGCTACCTCCAGGCACCAGTTTTTTTCAGGCATGGAGCCCACGTCTCAATCCAAACAAGCCTTTAACGGGTTAGAACAAACGTGTTCGGATAGGATCTGCCGTGGACTCTATACAAGGAGATGCTTGAGGCTATTGGATGGCATGCGAGACACGTAAGTTGCTCAACCAAAACCCTAGCCTCAACTTCTCGAGAGAGCCCTACTGTGTGAGTTGGTGCTAGCATACCGACGTACGGTGTTCCCTTCCCTGGACGTGTGGATACCGTAGAGGTGCTACTGCAGTTGCTGTTATGCTCGAGGATGATCCTCGACTTCGCAACAAACGCGATTGGTTGCTGGAGCAGACAATCGGTGACAAGGACGCTGGACGATCGACTATGACCACTACATCGACGCGCTCTACGTTGGATCAAGCTACTCCAACTATTCTTCCACTGCACTGCACGCCTGGTGATAATGATGTGATCATCTACTTGCTTGGCTTCCTGTTTTACGTGGTAAAAAATTTGAATTGCTAGCTAGTGTAGCCTACCTGTTTTCCTTCAGTTGTATCAAAGCCATCCTGCGTAGTTTTTTTTAATCTAGATCGATCGCATATACTTGATATGCGACAGTAGTAGATTGGATCTATTACTGGTCGGATCTGGTAACCTAGATTAGTTTATTCGAATGGAACGATCTAGGCACTAGTCGATAAGATCGATCGGGTGTTCGGCAATAGTAGATGGGTTTGTGAGAAGTATGAGTTAAAAGTACCAGATGGTCTTCTGCCCTTGATCACGATTACATTGCATGATACTCCTATAGGTCGGAATTCCGCTGCCGGGGTATGCCGCAGAGTGTGGTCGTATCAAAGCAGAGATCATATTGGTCGAAATAGGGTTAATATGATTAAACCAATGATTTCCAAGACTTGGTTACGTGAATAAGATTCATATCTCGATTTTTTTCCGAGAGCGCTGTCCTTGACCAACGAGGGGGCTGCCCCTTCGAACCCCGCCCGCTAATTGGCTAGTGGGACCGCCGTGCTAGGTAATTGTACTACGTGTTATAGGTAGTATATGTTCATGTCACCCGATAGAATTGGATTCTATGCATAACTCGTTTTTGCAGGGATTGATATGAATAGTATAACCAATGTGTATGTGATGCATGCATAGATTTTTATGGCCTACGAGTCATGCTGTGGAATAGCTATTGAGCTACATATTATTGTGTAACGGTCTGAGTGCCGACATGCGATGCTTGATATTATGTATGTGATTCATTACTAGCTATTAGGAGTAATTGCTTAATAGATGAATGCAGTCGGAAACTCCAAGCATGGTGGTTGGAGGACAGGAAACATGGCGATGGAGATCGTCATGATAAAGGCCATACTATTTCATATTTTAATATGATTATCTGTGAATGTTTGTGTTTATTACTGTTATGACTATTTGATCATGTTTTATCATTAGATGTTTTAACATGATATAGTAGTATCCCTCAAGAAAAATTAAGTAAATTTAACGCCTTTCTAATTGCTGCACCTATCATGAATTTGATCGTTAATTTGAATGTCTACCAAAGTAGGGTGCCATTAATTATCTTAATAAGATTGGGGTAGGTGTCGGACACCCACATGCATAGTGTTGGTTTAATTATCTACACACATTTGATCAGAACATGCAACTCGCTCAGTGTCAGCGTGGAGCTCGATCCACGTACGTCGGTTGGTCCTCCTCCTATTGATCGACGCGTTCCAGATAGAACTAGCTCGGCATCCACACGCTCCTGCGCCACCGTGCGTACTCGTTGAACACCTACCCCTGGCGACTGCACACCCTGGGCGCCATGGCCTCGCTCGCGCCCATGGCACCGTCGCGCTGCACACTGTAACATCCCAAATTTCTGAGCTTTTCTGAGATTTTTGAAAATAAAAATAACCATTTGGTTTTATTGAATTGCTCAAGCTTAACTTGGAGAATTTGGAAATTTGCAGCGATTTAATATGAATTAATCCAACTTCAACTAATCCAAAGTTCGGTTTCTCTGGAGTTGCTGGAGTTCTCTGGTGTTGAAATCCCCTTCCTCTGTTCGCTCCTACCTCCCTCTCGGTTTAGACCTCCCTTTTGGTTTAGACATTCCTCTCATTGGACCTCCTTCTCGGTTTAGACATCCCTTTTGGTTTAGACATCCCTCTCGTTTGGACCTCCCCCTCAGTCCAGACCTCTCTCTCATTGGACCTCCCTCTCGGTTTAGACCTCCCTTTTGGTTTAGACCTCCCTCTCGTTTGGACCTCCCCCTCAGTCCAGATCTCCATCTCGTTGGACCTCCCTCTCGGTTTAAACCTCCCTTTTGGTTTAGATCTCCCTCTCATTTGGACCTTCCCCTCAGTCCAGACCTCCCTCTCATCCAAAACCTCCCGGGTGGTCCTGAAAGACCTCTGGGTGGTCCTAGAGACTTGTCACGACCACCCCTTGGGTCAAGACCACCGCTTAGGTCACGATCACCCCTTGGGTCACGATCACCCATTGGGTCAAGGCCACCTCTTGGGTCATGACCACCCCTTGGGTCACGACATCCCCTTTGGTTGGACCACCCTTCCGAGTTTTGACTGGCCCCACCTGTCAGCTCTGTTCACCTTTTTCTTCCTCCCGTTGCGTCACTGCTGACGCAAAGGTCCTTGAGCATTAAATGCTGTTGTGTCGCTGTAGGATCAAGGATAACCGACTAGAGGGAGGTGAATAGGCGGCTTTTAAAAAACTTTTGGCTAAATACTAAATTTACCAAAATTAAAGCTTAAGAAAGACAGTTTCATAATTTAAAGCTTAAAATGTCTAAGGCAATCTAATTGCACTATACAAACAAGACAAGCTTAAAGATCTAAACAAGCTAGACAACTAGCACATAATCATAAATGAACAAAGTAATGAGTAAGAGAATGAACCACACTAAGGAGACAAACGATGTTTTTTCCGTGGTCTCAGAGACTTGCCGATCTCCACTAATCCACGTTGAGGAAGCTTGATCCACTCAAGCTGGCTCCACACAAGCACTTCCCTCAATCACTAATGGTAGCTCTTCTCCACTCCGGATAGGCGAGCTCCAACCTTCACAAATGCCTGGGTCTTCTCACAATCTCCTTTGAGAAGATCACTGGCACAGCTTCAAGCCGTCTAGGAGACGACAATCTCCAAGAGTAATAAAACAAGAATTCTTCACTTGAAGATGCTCAAATGTCACAATGATCAAACACTAATCAATGCTCTTGGAAAAACCTCAACAACCTTTGCAAAGGGAATTAAATGCTCTCAAGGTGTAGAAGACAATGTAAAGGGCTCAATAATGTTCAATGAGGTTCATCAAAGCCTTCTAGCTGTAGTGGTTGAGGCATTTATAGCCTCCACCCACTGTACTAGCCGTTGGGCATGAAATCCCCAATTTACCAGAAGGTGCGGTCAGTCCGCATGTATGTGGGTAGTTAGTCTGGCCTGCAGTAACAGTCGACTGTTCCTCTCTGAAACGCATTAATTGCACTGAGGAACTAGTCGTTACACTAGGTCCGGTCAGACCGCAGTATAAAGTCCGGTCAGACCGACCTGCCAAAAACCAGAAACAACGAAAAACATGCTACTGTTAAATGTTGACCGAGCCCTTGATCCGGGACCCTAGTCAGTCCGGGACTTGACCTGCGGTCAGTCCGACCAACAAAAATAAGTAGCGATTTCAAAAACACACCTCTCTGAAAAATGTTGACCGGGTCCTTGACCCGGGACCCCGGTCAGTCCGGCCCAAGAAATTTCCAGCAAAACAAAGAAATTCACTTCTCTGGAAAAACTTGACCGGCCCTTTGGTCCGGGAGCCCGGTCAGTCCGGCTAACTAACGCCGGTTAGTCCGGCCTTCAAAAATTTTAGCAAATAAAATCAAGGCCAAACTAATTTATTTAAATCCAAGATTTGAACCAAGTATGATTTGAGTATTTATGGCATCATTCACTTTCAAGCTACTAGATTTTTGAACCCTCTTCATAGTCCGACTGTCTATCCTAACAATCCGGTCTTTTAACCTTCAGTCTCATAGACCGGTAAAAGAAAAACCTAGACTATTTTTACTTTGTCTTTAAGCCAAATGATCTTCATGTAGTCCTTTTCCATGCAACTCTAGGTAATCAAAAGCACTAATGGGACTTAACCTTGTAAATACTCAATAAACACGTTAATCCCATATTCACATATTATCATTAATTACCAAAACTATTTTTTAGGGGCCTAGATGCTTTCAGTCGCATTAAATATTGTCTTTTCTGCAGTACCCGTTTCCCCCTCTTGTCTCCTCCTAGACCTGCTCCCATCTCCTCCTTCACCTATCCTTGATCACGTGTGCTTCAGAGTCTCTCAACTGCTCTTCCCGTCCTCCCCGGCTATAAAAGCCTGAGCAACCTCCTCTCATCACCTTTTCCACACCCAATTCTCTTGCTCTCACCCAGCTTCTCAGTGCTTGAAGTTTTGCCAAGAAGTTCGCTGGAGCCCTGCTGAGCCCGCTGTCACCAAGGAGGCAGCTGCTGCTGCCGCCGACCACCTCGCCGCCGAAGAGTTCACCGGAGCGCCTACGCCGTTCGCCGTCCTCCGTCCTCTTCCAGTCTACTTCGGCCTTCTCTCTCTCTCTCTCTCTCTCTCTCTCTCTCTGTCGGGTGAGTTTCTCCGAGCCCTGTCCTCCTTTTTGCTCTCTCACAACTACGTTGCGTAGTTGTGTCCCTTTTACGACCATATGAGTAGTCGTATCCTTCGTAGGATCTCAAGACCTCCTCCCTTGACCTCCTCCTCCTCAGGACCTCCACTCTCTCAGTTGGACCTCCTCCCGAGAGCCCGTTTCTAGTTCTTCTGTTCCTGTGCTTTTCTTTTAGATCTAGTTTGGCAGTTTTTGGTTTTTATTTGAATTCGTTGTATTTATTTGGCTCTTTTCGCACGTATAGATTCCGGCTTCCCTGAAGAGTTCTTAGACCCGCGACCTCTACCGAATAATCGTAGCTCTTCAACGAAGGCAAGTCGTAGACCTTTGATCATGTCGTTCCCAGTTTGCAAAATTATATTGCTTTATACCAACATGCATGGCTATTTGTATAAAAATAGTTTGGGAATTAGCTAAACACCTACTCATTAGTATGACTCATTGAATACTTGTGTTCGACATGTTGACATGTACCTTTGTACGCCATAGGTGGGTAATCTTAGTTGGACATTCGTATTGTGATAACCAACAAGCGTACGTATATTGTTTAGACCTGCTTAGTTATGCGTTGTCTCTCGATCACTTGTTTCTATGATGATTAAATTTGACTAAGAGATTATTAAATTGTGGCATGTGTTACCTTGGCATACGTTGCCCTGGCATGTGTTGCCGTTAATAAAATTTGTTGTGCCATGGCTAGGGTGGTCATTGGCTGGGTTGAACCCAAAATATTTTCGCTCGGACGAGTGATCGTGGAGGAAAGGGGGTGCAGGAAGCACACTGGGATGAGGAGGTCTCGCCTGAGCAATCACTAAGGACTTAACCTTGTAAGCCATTGATCCAGGTCATATCGTGCAATCACAAGTCCATAATGGGGTAGACCTGGCCAACTAATTGACAATGCTTTGATTTGATTCCGTTTTGATGGAAGTGTGTAAGACATGGGATGGACACGCACACTTGGCGCGAGAGGGGGCCAGGAAGGCGAAACCTTAGCGAGCGGAACCGAGTCAAGGCAGAACCTTGTAAAGGCCTTGTCACATGCTCTAGCCTGCTTATCTAAGGTAGTGAGTAGGGGCATCGACGGGTGCCAAACAAACTAGAGAAATTGTGTTTTGTAGGTAAAGCTGTACAACCTCTGCTGAGTGTAAATCTATTCGAATAGCCGTGTCCCCGGTTATAGACATGCCTGGTGATTTCACGCAAGGGGTGAACTTTCTGAAAACTTGTTGGTCTTGGTTGGTTTCGAGTGGTCTGGGCAATGACCAGGGTGGTCACGAGTGGTCCGGGAAGTGAACAGGGTGTTCACAAGTTGTTTTCAAAGAAACTTGATTACTTATGTATTGATCTTTCAACTTGTGCTTTGCAATCTACTTACTGTATTTCCACTCAATATTGTTTTCTGCAAAGTAACCATAAAGCTGTCCTTGTTGAGCCTGGCACGGACACTATTTGCATACATTTCCCTATGGCTTGCTGAGTACATTCAAAGTACTCATGGCTTTGTGCCCTCTGGTTAATCAACAGCCGAAGACCATCCAGGGAGCTCCGAGCTCTAGGAAGAGGAGGTCTTCGAAGACCTCTCGTGTTAGGAGACGTCCTCCACTCGATTGCCTGTGGGCATATCGAATGGTCTCCATGTGTTCTTTTGCTTTTCCGCTGCGAGCTCTTTTGTTATAAGCCCTGCGTGGCAACCTTGTAAGAATTTGACCATAAGGTATTTTGTTGTTATTATCGTTAATTTGTCTACTTCTTCTATAGTTTGTTGTATGGTTGTGATGGCATCGTTGTTGAAACTGTACGGACCAGCTACTGATCTTGGAACTGGTCCAGAGTGCACAGAGGGTCCCGGAGTTGCTACTCGGGGTCCCGACACACATGCATCGCCCTGGTGGAGCGTGCAGCGTAGGCCCGACAGGAGTCGTGGCAGAACCACGTCAGCACGGCCCTTCTCTCATCCGACGATGGCGCTCCCCGCTTCAGCATGCGCCTGGCGACCTTCTTCGCTACGCCTGCTGCGTTCGCGATCATGGACGGAATGGTTTTTTGCAGGCACCCACGGCCTTACTCCTCTCGGCGTTGCAGCTGCGGGGTGGGAGTCGCAGTGGCTTCTTGATGACCTTGCCCCCCTCTGGCCCATCAGCATTTCCTGCGCCGCCGCGGAGAGCAACGATGACGCCGTCGTCATCGAGCCGCTATGTGCCGACATGCCCGTCGAATTGGGAAAGTGTGATGGCTGCAACCCCAAAAGATTATCTCCCATTAAGCACTCTAGCTCCACGGCGACCCCCTTTCTCTTTATCTCGGCTAAATTCTTCCCTTGTTGCTCCCAGTCGTTTGTAGCACGGAATGGTGGTGTCATGTGGCGAATGACGCCTACTCGCAACCACACTTAGCTACAGTGGTCCGCTGGTTAATTCAAACGGTGCATTGTTTTGCGGCGGATGGATCAGGATGGGGTGGCAGGAGCGGGCAGAATTCGCTAATTACCGTTCGTGCTCGCTCGCTAATTACCGTTCCTCCATGCTAATCCACACATGCCAAGTACGGGAATAGCGTATGAAGGAAGTTGCGTAACGTTTACACACGTGTGTGTATTCGTTCCCCCTTGTAAACGTCACATGAAGGTAGAGCTAGTCAAATGGGTCGTGCCTGGCGGTCGTGTCTACCAGGCCAACTCGAGGCACGGCACGACCCACATTGTTCATGGGTCGTGCTGGCCTGGCACGACTGCCCGTGCCGTGCATGGGCCGCTACCCTGACACGGTGGACCGGCCCAAAGATGACACAAACGATGTCGGTTTGTGCGAGCATGGCACGAGCCCAAGACGACCCGAGCGGGCCACGAGTGAGAGGAGCCGACCGTGACCACCCAGGATGGAGAGGCCATGAACATCCGCCGGTTGCCACACACAAGCACAATCACACATGCACACACATATATTGAACATGATTACATGAACATCAAAACATCTATCAGGGCATCAGCAGAAAGGAGGAGGGAGACTGGGAGAGGCGCCCTTCAATCGAAAAAAATACAACACATGAACACATGAACACAATCACCACGCCCAAATCGGAAATGGAGGAGCGTGGAGCATGGTCTTGCTGACGTTGTCGAGGGCTCGGCGATCAAGGCTGGCCCTATGTATTTGGGCGTGGTCTTCTTGGCGTGGTCTGTGGTATTGTCTTTGTCTTTGCCAGACGCCAGACTGGCCGCAAGGGGAAATAGAGTCGGGGCGCAAGAGGGAGAGGGAGAGGAGGAGACTGAGCCGTTGAGGGAGGAGAGAGAGAGAGGAGGAGGAGGAGGAGGCCAGCGGCCGGCGCTGAGAGAGGAGAGGTCGAGGAGCTGAGGAGGCGGCAGGAAAGGCTAAAGGGCAGGGGGAGTCGGGGAGGAAGAAAAGAAGAAAGGGCAGGGGTAGCACGGGCAGACAGGAGGTAGGCTCGTGGACCGGCTTTGGCCCAGCGGGCTAAACAGACTCGTACCGGCTCAACACGACACGAACGGCCGACAGACTATGCCTAGGCTGCCTTGCTGGCACGTGGGCCAGCATGGCACTTCCCATCTAATAGTCGGGCCAGGATAGGTTGTGCCTAGATGAGTTGGGCTAGCTTGTGCCTGTGTTGGGCTGGGCCGCTCATTTGGCCAGCACTACATGAAGGCGGAAATGCTAGAGTACATTACCAGTGTAGAAAAATCGAGTCTTGTAGGAGTCGTGTGAACAGTTTCTCGGCACGTGAGCTGGCATGGCATGTCCCATCTAATAGCTGGGCCAGGATAAGCTGTGTCTAGATGGGCCGGACCGGGCCGGCTCGTTCCCGAACTGGGTCGCCCATTTAGCCCACACTACGTGAAGGCGGAAATGCTAGAGTACGTTACTAGCGTAGAAAAACGAGTCTTGTAGTAGTTGTGTGAACGGTTTTGGAAGGCGGAAGCTGAGCTCACGTTACGTCTCCAGGGCTAAACGAAGAACGCGAACGCTGACGAGAAACCGCCCTCCCTGTCGTAGCCGATGGGTTTCGCCGGCCGGGCTTGTCTGTTGCTCCTCTTCTCCCTGGTGGCCGGAACCGCCGCAGCCGATCAAATCTTCGCCACTTCAGGTAATCGCATCAGAGCCTAGCTGGATCTCTCCGTCTCTCGGCCGCCCTCGAACCCCGCGCTTCTTCTTCTTCTTCTTCTTCTTCTTGTCTTTCTGAATCCAAATCTACCACAGTACCACTATCTCCATGCGCTTCTCGGTGGTTCTTGATGTCTTGCTTCTCTATTCAAGAACTTATCCGGTTTTCGATCGGCTATTGCAAGTTTCTTGGTGTCCTTTGTACATTTATTGGACAGATCTAGTACTCTGTAGTTGAAAAGCCTCTTCCTTGATGTGCTTGTGATCTGAAATTGCTAATGGATTGGTAGTTTGTTGGGACTAAATTCGTTTTCCGCATGTTTTGCTATCCTTGCTTACTGAACTGCAATCGAATTGCCTCGCAAAAAAGAGAGGAAGAATCACACTGAATTGTTGCCGAATGTCAGGTGTGCCGCTTGGACGGAATTCGCGTGACCCGAGGTACCGTGCGGAGTTCCATCCTGTAGACTCGCCATTTCATCCAGTAAGTTTTAAGTTTTTTTCCTGCTGTTTTCTAGTGGTAGCAAAACATGAGCTTTCGTTAGTTCTCACTATTTTTGCACACTTGGTTGTGCATAGCTCTTAAGTAGGTTTGTGAGGCTTATTGGGTACAGTAAACTAGAATTGAGGCCACAATAAGATTCAAACCAAATAACCAATCGAACCTGTCGATGTAGCTACGAGTTGTAAAAATGAGAATACACAGTTCCTCCCGCATAATCTCTCTCTCTCTCTTTTGTTGGGTGTAACAAATTAATGATTATGGTATAAGCAATGTTAATTCACCATGTTTCTACTAAATAATGTGTATTTCATGCCATTTCCATCAGAAAACCTTATCATAAGTCTTCTACTTCAAGTGCTTGCTTCAAAGGTTGCTGTTTAGCATAATTCAAACATACTTCCTATTATCGTAACTAACTAACTATTAGCTAAATATACGTATGGTGTATCTGCAGGAGAATGGCCAGGAATATGTACCAATGACTAACCATGAGGGAAAACATTATACGTGCTTCCTACCAGTAGAAGAAACTAAAACCATGAAGTCAATTATCCCACAAAATGCAACTAACATTATCATAGAAAGTGAACGGAGAATTAAGCCAAAGGAGCCAGACGAATTGCTGGAGGTTCTCAAGGATCAGTGCTTCTACAGGGTGGGCATACAATCCTTTCTTTATGCATGTGCACATCTGATGTATGGTCAGCCGTGTAATGAATGCCTGAAAAAAAAATCTGATTATTATTATTATTTTGACACAGCATGAAGGTTGGTGGTCTTATGAATTCTGTTATTATGGGAAAATCCGACAGGTTCATGTAGAGGGTGAGAAGGTAAGCTGTTTCTTCCATTTTCGTTTCTTTTCTTTTCTTTCTTCCTTGGTCAGGCCTGTAATTACTCTATTTTGATATTTCTATTCACCATCTCAAACAAAATTTGGGATGTTTTCAGTCCAGGAATTGCTAGCTTTAATAGGAGAGACAAGTTTGTGAAAAAAGAAAATATATTACCTTTAGTTTGAATAATATAGCTGTACCTTCAATTTTTGCATCTTCATGCTTTGACTTTGTTATATATGCAGTTTATAGTTGCTAGAGGTCTTGAACTGCCATGTAAAGCGTGTTTCGTTTGTTGTAGGTTATTCAAGAATATGTTCTAGGTGAATACGACGCTGACGCAACTGATGCTTACCGTGAAAATCACATCTCTGAGTCTGCTGATGAAGACGGTAACCTGAAAGATATTTCTAAGAGGTACTGTACTAGAATTTCTTGAAAGCAAGGACACGAAACAACAAATTATATCTAGCAGCAAAAATTACTTTGAAAGAATGCTTGTTTTTTCTGCTTTGTTGCAGGTATCATGTCCACCTGTACACAAATGGGACTGTCTGTGATCTCACAGATATACCCCGGGAGACAGAGGTAGGGAAAAACAAGAAAAGGACTATGATAATCTATTTGGTTGTGTTTCTATATTCAAGCAATTCGATCACTATAATGTGTTATTGAGTTGTACATTTGACTGCACGCACCCTGCCTTCTTCCTACAGGTTAGATTTGTTTGTTCAGAGCCCACTGTACTGATCAGCTCAATTAAGGAGATATCTTCGTGCAAATATGTTTTAACAGTTCAAAGCCCAATGCTTTGCAAGAATCCGTAAGTACTAACATTTTTCTCTTAATAATCTTCTGTATATATTTGCATGATCTCAGCTCATTGTCTTGTTCTGCTTGCAGGTTATTTCAGCAAGAAAAACACACCCTCTCCATCCACTGCAACGAGTTGCTTGTTGAAGCCGAAGCCACTGCGGAGGATGACTCTCTTCCAAAAGAGGCTCAGATCTCCACCATTCCAGACCCAGATGAATTACATAATTTTGCAGCTTATGCTACTTGATTACTCGCCAAGCATGTTATCCTCATCTAGTGAAAAAGTCCATTTTGGAGGAACAATGTCAAGTTGGCAACTGAGCAACATGGTGGCTGTCTTATGATCCTAACTACAGTGGTACATGGTGCTCTTTGAGCGTATATATATTCATCTGAAGCAGGTTGAGTCTTGAGATAATCAGACTAATTGATCACAGAGGAATATTACGAGTGAAGATGGTTTTTTTGTATTAGTAAATGAAAGAATTTGAGAACTGAGATTCAGTGGCAGGCTGTAGACACTAACATCTGCTTGAGATGTTTATAAAAGATAATGCAATGATCTTAAAGGTGCGAGTGTAAACAACTTCTCTTTATACAATACATAGATTGCTCTGAAGTGAAGAATAATTTTGGAAAGTTGGGAGCAAATGTACTTGTTTTTTTAGTTCAGATCAAGGCAACCCAGAGGGCAAAAGAGAATCGTTTAATGTAAGGATGTCTTGATCATTTTTTGACAACTTTACGGTGTCATACCAAGCCCAAGAAGCATGTGCTTCAGTGCTTAGAAAATAAGCAGCATCTCTAAAAAAAACTCTACCCAGTCTGCATAGTGATGAACTGATGAACAAAGACTGAAATATAAGAGAGCAGGGAGGATTTGCATGCTGACTGCTGAGGGTAGATTTCAAGGCAATATGTTAGTCAAAAAAGGCAAAAATGCTTGACATTACAATTTGATACTCCCTCCATTGAAAACTATATCATTAGATTTGCCGTTAAAAATACTTTTGTAATATTATAATTTTATTAGTATATAATAATATAAAATTACAAAAAATAACAGTCAAAAGTCGCATCCTGTAGACTGTAAAAAATGAAAAAAAACGTCACTTAAGATATAACTTCAGAAAGAACGGAGGGATATTACTTCTTTTAAACCAACATTACGATTCGATACTTAAATAAACGTCTCATTGTTCTTTTTAATCCCAACAAAAATATGTTGTTGCAAAGAAACTTCGAGTTGTGCTTGGTCAACTGAAGATCGGTTCAAAGAATGGACTCGTCGCCTATTTTCTTGGTCAAGCCAAACCAAACACGATAAGATCATTTCTGAACCTGAAGACTTCTTCATTACCTTGTGTCTTGTACTACCATTGTACTGCACGTACTATACTTGGCATTTGACAAAAGGAAAGTTTGCTACTAGCAGGAGCAGCCGATCTGAGAAGAAAAGCTCTGCTCTCAATGGCATTAGGGACTAGAGAGGATATTCCTCTCTCCCAGACAGGTGGGCCATGCGGTTGGTGGTAGGCAGTGTTTGGCTAAAATAGCACAGGTGGGCCATGTGGTAGGTGGTAAGCAGTTTTTGGCTAAAATAGTAATGTTTACTTGTGCAATAGCAAAAATAACATCTCCAGAGATCAATGACAAAAATTTAACCGTCGGTGAACGATAGGTCGCCGAGTTCGCACGCCAAACACCCGAAGCTCCTCATCTGCGCACACGCGGCTGTGTCCGCTTGCCTTGAGGCACGGAGCGGCCATGACTATGCGCTAGGGGCATAAACACGCCTCATCCGTACGCCCCTGGGCCGGACTCGTCTTTGCGTCGTGCCTTGTGTCTGTGCTTTAGGCGCACGGATGCGACGTGTCGGTGCCCCTAGCGCATGGACTCGGCAGCTCTGTGCCTTGGGGCGCGTGGACAAGGGGCTCCGGGTGTTTGGCGTGAGGACTCGACGACGTAACACCCACGGACAGTTCCACGGTGTTATTTTTTTGGTTTTTATGTTAAGAGGGTGCTATATTTGCTATTGCTCAGGTAGTCAGGTGAAAAATGCTATTCTAGAGAGAGAAAACTCGGAGGTAGGCACCCAAGTGGGTCCCATCCTGGCCCCCGGCTAATCAGATAATGCTATTCTAGAGAGAGAGAAAACTCGGCGGTAGGTACCAAGTGGGTCCCATCCGTGGCCTCCGGCCAATCAGATCGAAGAGTTGTGTATACTTGTATCCGCGCCTCCCATGTGGCCGGACGCGTGAGTTGGGGCGAGGCAGTGTTTACAGGTGACGACTATGCCCCAATGTCACTCTGGATCCACATACTTGTTGGACCCACGTGTCATCTACTACATAGGTGTGCAGACGGAGTCGCGCGGTTAGTGCAGCTATATCTCTAATCGGAATTAACGTAAATTGACCATACTCTCTAGTTTAGGAGATACTTTTATGAGAGAGAAGCAAGAAGAACAGGAAGTAGAAATAAACAGAATAAAAATAAAGAGAGAGAGAGAGAGAGAGAGAACTCAGTTCTCTTCACAGTCGAACGCCTCAGTTCTCTCAATCCAATTCCCAGGTATCTCCCCAAGATTTATCTGCTTCCTTGGTTTTACATGCTCCAATTTTTGCTCCAGTAAAGGAGACGAATTTGAGCTCTTGTTTCAAATCTCACCAAGATCTCACCAAGAAAGGGAGGAAGGAGGAAGCTTGTGCAGCAACAATCAGCAATGCGTACCAGGTTTCTCTAAGATCTCACATACCGATACACGAGTGATCAAGATTTCCTCCCCTTTCTGTGCAATTTTGTGTTCTTGGAGCAGTAGATTGGATAGATATTTCCATTTTTGGTTGGATTAGGCATTGAAACCCTCCCCCCTCCTATTTTTAGCACAATTTGTTCCTCCTCATGCGCCAAGAAGCAAGATGAACACGAATTATTCGGCCCTCCCATTGACCTCTCCCTCCATCGAGCTCCAATCCAACCTGCCCAAATCCAACGCCGCCAATGGCGTCTACAACGGCCAGGCCAAGATCTCCAAGCAAGATTCGTTCTTGGGCGAGGCGGAAGATGGCGGCGGCGGCAGCGATCACGACGAGTTGCCGCTCATCGGCGACGGTACTGCCGGCACCCCCGAGGGGTCCGGCGTGCCCGGCGCGGTGTTCAACCTCGCGACCTCCATCATCGGGGCCGGCATGATGGCCCTCCCGGCCACCATGAAGGTTCTTGGCGTCGCCGTCGGGCTCGTGTCGATTCTGATCATGGGGATTCTGTCCGAGATCACCATCGAGCTGCTTGTGAGGTTTTCGGTGTATTGCCGTGCACTGTCCTACGGTGAGGTTGTGCACAAGGCGCTTGGCCGTCCGGCGAGCATTGTCGCGCAGATGTGCGTCATCATCAACAATGCCGGGATCCTCGTGGTGTATCTCATCATCATCGGGGATGTGATGTCAGGATCACTGAAGCACATTGGAGTGATGGATCAGTTGATTGGTCATGGCGAGTGGGATAACCGGAGACTGCTGATCTTGGTGGTTCTGGTGATCTTTCTCGCCCCGCTGTGCGCACTTGAGAAGATTGACTCGCTGAGCTTGTCGTCTGCCGCATCGGTTGCCCTTGCTGTTGTGTTTGTGGTTGTGGCGTGCATCATTGCATTGGTCAAGCTTATCGAAGGCAAAATCAGTATGCCGAGGATGGGGCCGGATTTTAGCTCAAGAGCGGCGATGCTGGACTTGCTTGTGGTGATACCGATCATGACGAATGCCTACATCTGTCATTTCAATGTCCAGCCGATCTACAACGAGCTCAAGGAGAAGACTCCTCACAACATGTACAAGATTGGGAGGATCACTACTATACTATGTGTTGTGGTATATGCACTGACTGCCATCTCAGGGTACCTCTTGTTCGGTGACGACACGGAGTCTGATGTTCTCACCAACTTTGACAAGGATCTCGGGATCAGGTTCAGCTCGGTCCTCAACTACATTGTCAGGATTGGGTATATCATCCATCTGGTCCTCGTCTTCCCGGTCGTCCACTTCTCCCTGAGGCAGACGGTGGACTCATTGATCTTTGGCGAGTTGGCGGCCCACAGCAGGAAGAAGATGCTCACCTTGACAGTGGTTCTCTTGGCACTCATCTATCTCGGCTCAACGATGATACCCAACATCTGGATCGCCTTCAAGTTCACCGGTGCGACGACAGGCCTTGCGTTGGGGTTCATGTTCCCTGCCCTGGTAGCATTGAGGCTGGACAAGGAAGGGGAGTGCTTAGGGCATGGAGAGAGGCTCCTGTCACTTGTGATGCTGGGGTTGGCCATAGTTGTTAGCGTTGTCGGAGTCGTTGGAAACGTATACAGCCTGAAGAGCAAATCTGGGTGATCTATCAAGATGCCCAACTTAGTAGAATTAGATGCATTACAAAATGAGATGGTTTGTCGCAGTGACAGTCACACAGATTGTATTAGCATGGACGGTCAATGGAAACTACTCAGCAAGGATACTACTTGAGCAAAGCTCATACATTTTTCTTACCTTCAGATGTGCAGGATTGAACTGTTCTTGAAGGATTTTTTTGGGTACTTTGGACCAGATTCTTTGATGCATTTGTTTTGCTTATTCTTACGTGTGGGTCCTGGTGTCATTTTTTAAATCAAGGGAACACAAGATGCTGTTTCTGTTGTACTGAGAGGAGATTGCCTGTCTGATATGATCAAACACGCATTCAGAAAGTTTATGTTTGCCATTTTCTTTTGGCAAAATTTGATATACGTCACGTCAAAACACTGTAATTGGGAGAATGCCGCTCAGTATCTCTAAATTAGATATAGAGTTTTGCTAAATGCCATCTTCTCTCATTTTTCATCCATTTCTCCACTTTACCCATTTATTCTCAAGTGTAGTACCGATTTTACCATTGGCTCTCTTGGTTGGGTCTAATGACTAATCTGAACACCACCAAAATACTGACCAAACCAGAGGAACTCGATCACCCAACCAAATCAAGAACGCGCAAGCACATGACAAGCTTTGGCAACCGCGCCCCCCTCCTGGCCTGGCGACAGCGACGGCGACGATGGCTTCTCCTGCTACGCGAGCAGCTCGGGCATCTCGCGGACGAGCCTCGCTGCTGGCCGTTGGCCTCGACGAGCAGCGGGGACAGAGTAGTGGGGGCGGCATGAGGAGGAGCGAAGCGGGGGAGTAGGGACGGAAACGAATCGGATATTCTCAAATAGGAATCCATATTTTTAAAACAAATATGATTACAAATTCGAACATTCTTGAATACGAATCGAATGTCGTAACGAATACGAATTTGAATCGAATATGTACTCAATTTGGTCGAATGCCAATATCCTACAACTTTTACGACAAATCTCGGTAAAATAAATTTATGTAACATGACTATACATCTACAGTATACTATTTGCAACCGGATACTATCTAGGTTTTTTTTTTGGATACGAATACTATCCATTTTTTCCTGATAGTATTCGTTTTTCAATTGATTGTGGATTTTACTTACCACATTTACGTTTTCTCGGATACGAATATCGGGTAAAATGAATTATCCTTTATCATTTTTCTTCCCTAGGGAGGAGTAGCAGTGCACTTAGGGCAGGTGGCCCCCGGCAAGCTATGGACGAGCGGCGGCGTTGATGTGTCCCAGAACTTCGGGGCTGTGACTTTTTTTTTTCTGAGAGTACATGATGGACACACACATCACACGTATGTCCTCACACATATGTGGATGTAACCTTAATACACACTTAATCTAGAGCGAAGACTTAGACCCCACGTAATATGGGCACACGATTTAACCATTGAACGAATATACGTGTGCATATACTATTTTGAAAACCCCCTATCCGATGAGGCAACCTGGGATCGATCCCAGACAGGCTAAACACACACCTGGCGTCACAACCAACCAAGCACGCTGGGTCCTCGGGGCTTTGTGGCTCGGTGTGGTACTAGTTCGAGCATGGTTATTGTTCCATCCAAGCAATTGAGACAGCGTTCAGAACTTCAGATCGGACCCAACCAAGAGAGAGCTAAGGGTAAAATGGGCACTTTAATGGAAGATAAATAGGAAAAGAGGAGAAATGAAGAAAAAAAAACTAAAGAAAATGGCATTCAGCAAAGAGAACATGAAATTGAGTGGCACATACCTAATTTTGTACTGAGAGGCATTCTTCCAATTACAGTGTTTTGAAGTGGCATACATCAAAATGTCCTTTTTTTGTGTGTTTATTTGCTGGAGGATGGAACCTGGAGCTCATTTTTTCACCGCTGAATATTGTTGCAGTACTTTCATGACTCTATCTATATTCTCATTAAAAACACCTGGCAAAAAAAACATGCTGCAATTTGCAGTCGATAGAATGTCAATCAAATTCTCCCCCAACACTGAGGACAAACATGCTGAAAATAAATACAGAAGAGAATTTTGCGATATTCTCTAATATTTCTTGCAAAATGGTGTTCATACGTCAGTGTGTTACAAAAGAATACGACAATAAATAATAAAACTACAAAATTGTTATCTCGTGATCTGGAGTGCTGTTGGTGCATATCGCTGTTAACACCAAGCAGACGCCTTGCGGCTTTACCGCGGCGACAATATGGTAAGATACAGGCGAATGGTACAACAGCCACATGGGCACCACGTATGCACTGGTTTGGAGAGATTTGAACCTGCGGGGGATAAGGAAAGAGAGGATTGAGTTATAGAAGAAACCACCTTTCACAACTATATATATATTTTTTAAAAAACTCGAACAAGATAACTAGTGTTGGCGAGTTGAGCCCTGAAAATATTTTAGTTCCAACCAAGTAATACAGCATAATAAATCTTGTGGCAAAAGGACAGGTCAAAATAAACCCGAGTCAGAAAATGAGGTTAATCGATTTGACAAATCGAATGATAAGAAATCACCTGCTACTAAAACTGCGAGTTGCTGAGAAATGTAACCATGCATCGTGCACTCTGAAACATTTTATCTATCTTCTGCCAAACAAAGCTCTGGACATCTAGAAGTTTCTTCACTTTGTCCTGAAGCAGTGGGAGATGCCGTATTGTTTCACCATGTATCTGCGTCCAAGAGATAAATGGGTATCTTAAAGTACAAACTTGATGGGTTAAGATGGCAATATACATATCATTACCTTCAAAAACAATTTCAGAACAGACTGAACAATACACAATTACACATATCACATACCTTCAAAAACAATTTCAGAACAGCCTGAACAAACTCAAAGTTATTCCTGCAGGAAAGCTCATCAATGAAGTAATCTAACAGCAATGAAATGCATTGGAGCTCAGGTCTCTGCTCCAAATTTCCAGACTCGTCATCATCTATTATCTGTAGCATTCTTAGTTCCATATCTAAAGATGATGGCGATAGGCCTTTTAGGTAGTCAGTAAATTCTGAATCTGCAAAACAGATTCCGAGTCAGTGCTTAGTACTTGTCATCACCAGCATCAGCACAGGCCACAACGATAATACGTATCTCCATATTGGCCTTGTTTCTGGTTGAAAGTTATGGCATTATGATAACTACATAATATAAACAGCAAACAAAGTATTCTGAGCAACAATACGGCAGCAACTTCTTCAAGACTCATCAATAAGCTAAGCTGAGTTTTCTAAAGGTAAATTTACATGAGCAAAGATACTTCTAAATACTCACAGTTCTTTGTTTCTCCACAGGATTGTAAGAGCCTACTGAAGTGAGAGGAGAGATCAGCCATCTTTTTATGACTTGTGTTCTCAGTAGTGCTGCTGTCGGTTTCTTTACTGCTGGCAGGGGGCTCAAACAATATCTCCCCAGAAAGGGATGGAACCGAGGGCAAGAAAAAGGGTGCCTTCTCAGGTTTCTTTGGTGGCTCAATTGGTTTATTTCGAACCTAAAGAACCAAAATCCAAAAATACGATGATGAGCACTTAAATCTAGTCGTTCTTTAACACAAAACAAACATATAGTTTGATGTAACATAGTAATGCAGGTCACATAATTCGTTACTTTGCAATGTAGAAACTTTGAGGATTAAAACAAAAACAAAAGTATATTACCTTTATAATGTCAAGATTTGTCAAACTTTGCCATTGACTCCTTGGAAGCAAAGAGAGGGTGATCAGATTGGGTATTTGGTGATCCATTATGACAAAAGATTTAATATTAGATTTATTTGAATCTTCTGAATTATGAATGGGTTCTTCCTCGGATCTTTCTGTTGATGAAACAGTTGGCAAGCGCACATTCCTGACATGTTTACCACTTGCATAGTTATCAACATTTGTTGAAGCTGAGAACAAAGCCTGATTAACCCTGTCAAAGTTAATAAGAAAAATACGACATATATATGAGAGGGAATAAATGGCAGATCTGTGCTCTATGTATTCAACTGGTTTTAAACACAGCACCAATGGTAATTTTGAAGCCTAACGTATTTGCAAAGATCACTTTTGGAGGGGACATTTCCTTGTTAGAAAGCAAAGCTGCATATGCGTATCACTAAGTTGGCCTGATGAGGAGTACTGAAAATGTTCAATGTGATAACAAAAATGGGGTAAAAACCAGCACGCCGGAGACTGACTTTTGAAAGCAAAATTTTCAGAAGCTGTTATATCTGGCAATCAGTCAGCAGCAATTGAGAATACTGTCAACCTATGCTGCAATACTCTTGAGCTTTGGCGTAGTTGTGCTAACCGCCGGTTACTGGCCGGGGTCCGGGATACGGAATCCCGACTGGTTTTCCCAGGTTTTGCAAGTTCAAATTCTAATTTTTGAATTTTGGATGGTTTTTAATCAAATTCGAGCGAATTTCATCCCAAAAAAACCGGGAATTCCGGTAACCGGCTGGTTACCGTTCCCAGTGGCTGGCTGGGAAACTACCCCTCTACGGTTATGTGATCCCTGGTGCTAACACAACAGAAAATAAATATTTCAAAAACAAAAGGTAAGGTGCAGAGACGAGCTCATCCTTTATGAGACTGCAGGTGGTTTGTTTGGTTACTTGCATATGATGGTATGGAGTTTTAGTTCCATGTATATTGTACAGGATGGACAGAGAATAGTATTTAGTTGCCTAAATAAGACGTGCCATTATTTTGTGGAAATTATATCAACTGAAAATGTCATCTAGTGATATTTTGCTGGAATATGTAGCTACCAATTTAACTGAGATCTACCTAGAAGGTATACAAAATAACAAAAGCACAGGTGCACACAAGGAGATGCAACAGAAGCTTACCAAAGATAAACACCGTTTTGATCAACATGGGTGGTTGCCAACACATCCATATTAGGAGACATAGAGACAGATGTTATAGATACATCGACGTGCATTGCATCTATCTGTCTTGCTAAACTGATGTCCCATATTCGAAGAGTCCCATCCATACTAGATGAGATGAGCCATTTTCCATCCTCGCTGAAACACAAATCAGTGATACGGTCTGTATGGCCTTCGAATCTACGAACCATTTTCATGGCCACAGTATCAAACAACATAAGTACCATGTCATCTGCTACAGTAGCAAGAAGCCCTGTAGTAAAATATAAAAAAAGCTGTTAGTTATCCATACAATCCAGCAAGGGAATAACCAAATATGTTGAATGGTACCATTTGCCCGGTGATATGCAATCTTAGTGACAGATTTACCAACATTAAATTTGGATTTTAGCTTACAACTTTTAAAGTCCCACGCCTGCAAAAGGAGACAATTATATAGCTAAGAAATGTAATTCTGGATAAAAGTTAACTCATATTTGTAAAGAAAAGTTCAAACGTAACTAAATTTATGCAAACAGATGGTGGTGCAATACACATGTAGGACTAAAAAAGTAACAGTAAAGAAAACGTTTTAACCAGCTGATAAGGGCATAGAAAATGAAATAAAGTACACAATATCATTCTGTCAAGTATGACAGCTACTCATACACCTGCTAAACATGGTGCAAAATTAACTAGAACTGAAATAAAGTGCAACAGAGAGCATCAAACCTTGATATCACCATGGTATCCAGCGCTAATCAGAGAGCCGTTTGTAGCGTCACAAGCTAATCCAACAACTTCACCGTCATGTGCACATTGCATTGCCAACGAAGCGTCAATGTAACAACCACGACTAATCCCTGATTGAAGGTTAAATTTTTCGATCCAACCACCTTCAGTACCCAAGAGAGTAAAATTACCACATGCACTTATCGCACAAGCCTGTCAGAAAAATAAAAGAACACTTAAAAACAAGTAGGCAAATACTTTTAGCATTTAACTTCTGAATCTTAACGGTCCCAAGAAAGGTTGCACTAATCTAGTCTGCTATGAGAATTTCATGCATACAAATCAAAAACAAGTATTACCTTAATTGGTGACTCAATGCCTGACGATGGTCTCAAAATATGCTCACCAATAACAAAGTTCTGAAGACGCCATACATATGCATGTGGAGTATCCATGTGGCATGTAACAACATTACACCAATCACGTGCACGTATCTCAGCTGAAAACAGAAGGTTTCCTCAGCTTAAAGGTTGGTTTTTTGTATAGACAAATTGACAAACATATAAACAGAAAAAGATGCTAGTCTGCCAAATAGCTTATAGGTAAAAGATGTATAACCACCATATATCATCCACAAATTCTACTAATCCATTTAGGTACTAGCTGGGATTGCAGTGTGGTGGTGTGCTATGAGCCTTCGGGATCATAGTAGTTATTAGTTAATATCTGAATCGGAAAGAAAGAGATCCGCCATACTAGAATTTCGATCGGAAGATGGTACATAGTTCAATTCATGTATAAAAAGCACAGAGAACTTTTGTAACCAAGCTCTTAAAGAATAAACTTTCTATTGCCCCCATCCGACCACACTAGCAGATTAGTCGCTCCCTACGAAATTAGGCATTCTCACTATCTCAAAAAACCTTTTCAAATGAACTTAAGTCCTCGTGGAAAACTCAAGAGAGGGACGAGTAGAAATTCATTCTGGACCTGTGCATGCAAAAAGGCTTCCACGTTTGACCATATAAGCCCTGGGTAGAGCACCAAAAGAACATAGAAACATAGTTACCGGGTTTGCTATAAAACTCCGCAAATTGCAAACCGGATTCGTTGAACCCGAACCGGTTTAGGGTATGGGGTTCGTGTTCGCAGTGGAAATTAGAAGAAAAAGTGGCGAACTACGAACCCGAATCCCGTACCGTGGCTCGGACGAACCGCGTTTCCGGTAACTATGTATAGAAAAACCAAAACCAAATAATCTCTTAGTGCCGCTTAGTGCTCAGGTGCATCCTACTGGGTAGTCCTAAACTTCAGAAGTTCTATGGCCACCACATGATGGAATTTAGGCTATAGTAGGACAAGTTAAGGTTCCCACAGCAATGAGGGCTTTAAAATCTACTTCCCAGCCCTTCATCTCTAGGACGTCGGACTGGTCAAGCGGTACTATGCACCCCCACTTTGGTATACCCTCCTAAGAGTAGTACTTGACAGCAGTTGGTGGGAATTGAGGGATAGTTTGACTCGCCCCCCCGGACCATGCCAACCAAGACTTCCCACCAGGTTTTCCTATTTGGGGACAATTCCAGATATGCAAGATGCATATGCATGCAATGCTTAGGTGTAGTGAGGTGGTGTGTGCTTATTGAAAATAGGTTAACCCTTAGGCCTTAGTTTATACAAAAGGACCACTAGCTTTCCCCCCAAAAAGGGGAGATCCGCAGCTTACTGCTCACGGAAACATCTGACCTTATAGCCAAGTTGTCCGCCTATCTTTCTGATCTCATTCGTTTTCCGATCACATAAAAAGTCATGAGATCAAAAAAGAAATGTGAGTGCAGTTACAGATGTGAAAAAGTCAATATCTCTGTCTGTGCTCATAAATCATTCATTTACAAAGTTCTTTAAAAGAAGAAAACCGATAAAAAAAAACATTCGGCTGCAGTAGGTATGGAAGAAAATTGTCACATTTAGTAAGATAGTTTTGTTACATAACTCAGTAAGCACATGACCAGATCGAAAATTGGTATGTGAAATTGAGTTTTCTGGATTGCATTTGCGACGCCAAACAGAGCTAAAATCATCAGAGGTCACGATTTCTTTGACTTTGACCTTGATGAACGTGGATTCCTAGCATTAGCTGAATGGTCAGAGCATTCCAAAGACCTCAAAGTAACAGCATTATGAAATGGGTTTGTCTTATGTAAACAGCTAGTCTAAACTTCTTGCCACTAAAGTTTCTCCAGTTCTCGAACTCATATTTCATCTGCTGCTCTCCTCAGTCCTCATCGCCTCAATCTTAAAATTCTATGTTTCGTGATGGCATGTTTAGAATATCCTGTTATATGACGAAATTCCAGTAATACAGTTGTTTCCGGTGGCATATAAGCAATTTATGCACCCAAGAGATACCAGATGCGCAGTTCCCATTTCAACACTACTACCAATGGCCAGGGTACTGGTATGTTATGTGTTAGTAACAAAGAAATAGCATAGTTGGTTATCATGCTTTTGCATGCCCAAACACAAAACAATAGCATTACTTCCAGTAAAAGATATTTATTCAGAAATACAAAAGCAGAAAAAATGCTATATGAGATTCGCAAAAGCATTCAGAAATATTGCAAAGACCAAAAGAGTACCACAATCAAATGTAATAACTGGTTTTAGCTTGATCTCTTCTTCCTGCAGAAAAAAAGAACTTTTTAACACCTTAAATAAGAAAATGATGAAAGGGAATGCAACAAATGAATAGGAACCTAATTTGTACCTTTACTCTAAGCCTTTTTGCTCTTTTTGACACATGCCTCTGAGAAAGCTCTCTGCTTTGTTGATCCTGTGAACAATAATTACTTCGATAGGATTAAATAGTAAACAAATTAAGTTTTTTTGCTCAAAGAGGCAAAGCATCCTGGTAAGAAGACAAGCACACAGGTTTCTCCGTAAACCGTCAAATGCATATGATGAACTAGAATTTCCATTTTCACAAAATAGAAAGAGAAACATGCAACCACACCAGAAAGTGGAACAGATAGAAGATGCACTTTTTAGTCGCCCTGCTATCTTGTTGAACTGTGTAAATTATGTTAATATTGTTGCCTCACGCAAGCATAATATGTACTTTCCAAATGCAGATTTCAACTCAGTCAGTTTTTTTATAGGTATCACACGTGATTAAATGCCAAACACGTGATTAAATGCCAAAAAATCATAGAATAAAACACAGGCAGAACGGACTAGTTGATAGAATAGAAATTACAAAGGTGTAAATCCACTGAAACAATAATAATGCCTAAAGGCACGCTGAACACTTAGGTCAACAATAACAGGTTACATGTCTTAGCCTGGTTGATCATAAAGAAAAGTATTATATGATTATATACAGAAATATAATGAATTAAATAATAAATGTGTGTCTAGAATATTGAAGAAAAGACAAAGAATACTCCAGATTGACTCAGCATCATAATTAATGTGAAAAATGTACATCTATAATGTTAAATTGTTAATAATAAGGTATCTCATGCTCCTGATCACAACAGATGTGCTACTGTATAAAAGAATGTTACAAAGGCTAGTTACCTGGACAACTGAGAAAAGGCGAAATGCACGGTCTTGACCAGCAGATAAGATGCATTTTCCATTGCCATAGAATCTAACAACAAAAATAGGTTGACTCACCAAAAGCACAACTCAACTGAAAGTAAAAACAAAACACAATAGGAGGGCATTTGTCAATTGTCACCTTATGCACCGAGGTGGAGCACTATGGCCACTTCGAAATCGTAACAGACGAGCATCACCATCATTACTATCAAATATCCACATCTAGTACAGACTATATTAGATTACTGGACTTCAAAGTTGAACTGAAGTAAGGTGTTGCAGCAACTTAAATTTATAGTCAAGGCAATTCTAATTTCAGACCAGTATAATTCTAATTTCAGACCAGTATTAACTTCGTCTTTCTTGGCTAATTTGTTACTTATTAGCATGCTGTCAAGCTGGACATGCTAGAAGGAGGATCCTTATTTGTCTCCCTAAAAGTAACATAAGGCAGAGCTAACACTGAAATATCGCAAACATGCAGGAAAATGCAACTGGTTGGTGAAGCACAAAGGCTTGGATAATTGCTAGGTGCATGCAGCTTTCGACCTTTTGTAAGTTACTGTTCAACAGCTATAAGCTAAATCATTTTTATCCATCACCACCAATAAAATGCAATGACGTATAACAAAAAAAAAACAATAAGCACTTACTTTTATTGAATTATCAGCAGCTGAGCTCATCAGAATAGGTTCATTGGCAAAAAAATGAAGTGAAACTATAGAACCATCATGTGCCTCCCTGATCACAGAATGCAGCCGTCTCTTCTCAAGATTCCATATACTAATAACACCTGAAGAACCTCCAGAGGCCAGAAGGGGTTGCCCATCTAGCAAAAGGTAATTTTGGAAACACTTCAGCTTGGCATGTAAAAGTGATAACACTTTAAGGATGCACCTTTTGTGTTTCTAAAAGGGAAAGTTGATGCCCTCTATAGACAATAAAAATACCTTGATGGCAGTAAATTATCTAACCCAATTAGTCAGACAATTCAGATCCATTTCCATAATAAATTAACTGTGAGGTTCTAGAATTTTATTGAATTGTATAAACAATCATTGTTGTTTTGTGCAAATTAGGGAGAACTCTTTAATACAAATTGTGTTGGCAAGTCCATAAAGAGTAAAACTTGTTCAGGCTTAGTAGTTAGTACATCTCCAAAACAATCATAGAATGAAAATCCTTAGAGTCAAAAAGAATGTGGCAGCTGCATTTCCTGAACTGGATCTGAGAAATTAAAGAACTAGGTTGAGCCTATACGGCTATACCTATCCAAAATTTGATATGCTCATAAAAAGTAATATCCATATTCGTAGTCAAGAACAAAGTTCAGGACTTAAACAAAAACACATGGGAAAATGAACCAACCGGGATTTTTATAGAAGGTTTCATTCTTGTAACAAGCTAATCAAATACAGATGTTACAAAAAACGGTTCTAATTTATATAAAAAAAAAGATAAAATCACCTGTTCGAAATGACAGTGCAGTTACAGCACCGCGAATTTGATGGTTGAAAGACATCAACTCTTCATCATATCGTATATTGTGAACATGAATTGTTCCATCAGAGCATCCGACTGCAACTACATCCAGAGCAGGTGAAGAAACACAACAACACACTGATGAGTTCCAACCCTTGAACTCATAGAGTTTTTCCTTTGTGCTGATATTCCACAGCTGCAAGGGGCCTTCTTCACTACCAATGATGATCTGATTTAGGAACAGATTGGACTTGTTAACAGAAAAGAAATTGAATGCACAAGAGGTTTGGAATGTAAACTATCTCCAAAGCAAAGAAAAAACTTCAGATAGCTCCAGGCACCTTATTTAGATAAGTATCAGGATGCATAATGCAGGTTGGAGTAAACTTGTCTCCCAATGATATGCTCCCAACAGGCTCACTGTTTGGTTCTGCTCCTCTGAAGGCCCATATAAATATGTTGCCTCTAATATCTGCACTTAGCATGTATTCTCCAAACAGGTATAACATGTTGACCTTGTCTTCATGTCTACTCCAAGTAACCACCTGATTGAAAGAGATTAAGTGAGAACATAAAAAAGAACTGTTTGTCTCAGTAGCAGACTAGCAGTTGATGGGCGTAATATGGTGACATCAGGATCACCCTTTTGGAAGTTTGAAATAACCATTTCATCTAGCACTATCTAAATAATTCAACTTTGGAGGTTATAGGAGCATTTCAAAACAAAACAGTGCCCAAATGTGTTCCAGTAATGAAATATCAACGTTTATAGCCTGAATCGCTAAATAACTAACATGATGGATAACACAAATTCAGCTATTGCAGACACAGTAGCCTCCTTACCTGATCAGTTCGTTTGAAAACGGCAATATCACTTCCACATGCGGCAAATGTATATTCCTTGTAGGATGCAAGAGCACGGATCTTCTTGCGCAATTGAGGTCCTTTGATCACACAAAAGATCATAAACCACGAGAAAAACACTGAACATAAAGAACCACACCTACCCAATAACAAGCTTACCAGCAAGCACCAAATTCAGCTTAGCACACTGCAAAACAAGAACACAAAAAACAAAACAAAATCCAGTGAGGTCCTAAAATGAAAGTTGGTTACACCAGAAACATATGTAAAGCTTGGGAGAACAAAGGCAGAGAAAGGCCTATATGGACAATGAAGCGGCTTGATTGACGTGAGGTCACGAGCAAATTACGTTAACCGCATAGTAGCAACTAGCAACCAGTAACTAGGTACTAAGCTCCACCTGAGCTCCAAATAGGATTAACAAAATCACTGATCCTAACATCTGAAATTCTAACTTTCTAAGTTCTAAAAGAGCAACAGGCTCCTGCAAGCTTCCTGTAAGCTACTGCAATTTACGCCACTGAGAAGCGAATACCGAATTCTGAGAGAAATTTTATACCGATGGGAGGCAAAAGCAAGGGGATTGCAGGTAGTAGGGTGGGGGAGACGAGACGGTGTCTTACGTTGTAGACGTGGAAAGCCTTGCCGACGCTCACGGTGACGAAGGTCTCGGTGCCGAGGCGCTGCACGGAGAAGGGCACACCGCCCGCCGTGATGTACCCGATCGCGCGGAACGGCTCGAAGATCCCCATCTCCCTCTCCAGCCGCGGCGGAAGCGGCTCTTCGTCCCCTCCTCCTCCTCCGGCCGCTGCAGATTTTCTAGGGTTTGGCTGCTCTGCTTCGAAGGGGGTGAGGCGGGTGGATGGGTGTGCCGGCGGCGAGGGTTTTACAGGGGGGTTTGGGATTGTGCGGGTGCTTGGAGCCTTGGAGTGATTGTGCGGGTGCGTGGTGGGTCGGGTCGAGCATCAGAGCTTCGGGTCCAGGGTGTTGGAGTTGGGCCGAGCCCAAGTGCACAACAATAGCGAGCTTTTTTCCGCGGAGGGCTGCAGCGCCGCGGGCACGGCGCGCCGCACGGGACTCAGGAGTCGGGATCCGCCGGGCCGGGACGCCGGGACGGGGCCGCTGCCCGGTGCTGGACCGCTGGCGCTGGTGGCCTGGTCCGCTCTCCGCTGGTCGTCTGGACGCCTGGTGCCTCAGCTGTGTTTTGCCGATTTGGTTTTGGTGAAGCCGTGAAGCAGCAAGTAGCCAACTACTAGTCTACTACTCTGTCTCTACTAGTACTAGCCGAGCTGCCGAAGCAAGCAGGTGAGTAATAAGTTGAGTAGTTGAGTTGCGTACTTATTTAATGGGCTAATGGCTAAATAGGAAATAGACAGTAGTTGAGTTGGGTACAGAGTTGAGTTGCTTCATTGATATTGTTTTTAAGAGCTCAACAATCGATTTGATAAAGTTAATATAAAGTTGTTTGTGTTTATGTTTATCTTGAATCCTTACAACTTACTTGGAGCCTTTAATAACGAGAAAGTACTTAACCTTGCAAATCTTTATTCCAATGAGTTTTTAAGTACATATTTGATGAGACTCCATTTTCAATTTGATAACTTCATTGATGCCACTCCTCCAATCGCCGCCTCGGCAAAACCCCTCGAAGAACATGCCAATAGCATGGTGGTAAGACCTCCAGGTGTGAGGCTACCAACTAGGGCTCGATCTCTGGTTCTCACAAAAAAAGCCCCCGCTGTGTGTTCCCCGTATCGTTGCACGGTCGCTAAGTGGTCGCGTACAGGTAAGAGCCGGCTTCGAGGCTTTTTCTAGACCTTAATGAAATGCCTTCGGGATGTCTCACCCCTTGGGTCTAGTTTTTTTTTTAACTTCATTAATGACATGCGAAGTGATGATAGGTTTAAGGACCTCAACAATCTTGGTGACCTTTTTATTAAGCTTGTTGAAACAAAAAAGTATGAAATTTACAAGTTTGTATACTTGCTTCTCAAATTGGTATTGCTCCTACCGATGGCGACGGTGAGCGTTGAAAGAGTATTTTTCGCTATGAGTCTTGTGAAAAACAAGTTAAGAAATAGTATGGACAATCAATTCTTGAATGATTGTTTAGTCAGATTTATTGAGAGAGAATTTTTTTTAAAGGTTAGTGAAGATGATGTAATGAAACGTTTTCAATGCATGTAAACACATGAAGTAATATTATAATTTTCTTTGCATGGTTGCATATTTTGTAATTTTATAATTTCTATTCTTTTAAGACCTTATTTGAACTATTTGCATTGTGCTTTTGACAAATTTGGAACATATGTGCTGAATTTATGATATTATGAAACTATTGTACAAACTATAGAATTGTGAGTGAAGTGTGCATCCCTGTCACCTAATTTCTAGCTCCGCCACTGTTCACCCCCCTCCCTCCCCGTAGCCATGGTGCTTGAGGTCCGTACGCCTCCCTCCCTTCCCTCTCCGCTCCCAAGCCTGCTGCCTGCTTCGAGCCCGCGGCGGTTCCTGATGTTCTTTTTTCTAGTCCAATCGCAGGCGACGATGATATGCGTAGACAACTCAGAGTGGATACGGAACGATGACTACCCGTCGTCCCGGTTTCAGGCGCAAGCCGACGCAATCAACCTCATATGTGGTGCCAAGACATAGGTTGGTGATTGGTTCCCCCACCACTCGCCACCTCCAATCCCATAGGGTGGTCCGAAACTCACTCTTTTGTCTAGTTTCTTGACCCAGCGCCACCACCATGGTTTAGATGTGTTTTCAATTTGTTGCAACAGTTGGCTCGAAATGTTGCATGGAGTTTTTTATTATTATTGCGAACAACATCAAATGTTGCGCCAAAGATGTTTTTTTTGTTGCAATGGTGTTTTTGATTTGTTGCACAAGTGACCCTTCACCATTTAATTGTTGCACACATTCTCTCGCATTGTTGCAGTAGTTTTTCTCCATTGTTGCAAAAAGTGATTTGGCTTGTTGCAATACATCTTCTTGAATTTTTTAGGAAAATGATTTTGTTGCAACTATTTTCGCCGATTGTTGCATACATGAAATCAAAATGTTTCATAAGTAAGTTTTAAATGTTGCAATTTTCTTATTTTTGGATGTTTCCGCTGTTATTTTCAACTGTTGTAATGTTGTAACATCAAAATTTGTTTGTGTTTGGGATATTTGAACTAGTTTTTAAAAGCACGACCATGTTCTATACTGGTGGTTTCATGCATTTTCGGTGAGAATTTGATATTTTTCCTAATTTTTTCTTAGCATTGTATTTATCATTTGAGAATTTTGTTGCACACATGAATTATTTTTGTTGCAAACGTTGTGTCCAAATATTACGTCGGAGCGTATGATGGAAAGCTTCACATCGTACGTTCGAACGTTACTTGTGTCCATAAAATAACAAAAATAGTCTATCCTCCAACAAAATGACAAAAATAGTACCATATCACACTCAAAATACATGGCGCGGTAGGCCCTGCCGCACCCTCACCGTATTTTCTCTCTTTGAGCGTGGCGGGGGTGCCATATTCATTGGGGGAGAGGCTATTTTTTCTATTTCGGTTCAAAACTGTGCTAAATGAACCAAAAACTCCAACAATAGCTACAAGTGTGCTCTTTCTCTCTTGTTTGCTGCGTTTTTCATTTTTAGTTAGGCAGAGATATTCCGACGAAAGAAAAGTTCGGTAAAAGCCGAGAATTTCTTATATTTTAAAATTTATTTTATGGAGTTTATACATACAAAAACAGAGATTTAAATTACAGGGACAGCTATTGTACAAGTTTTCCAACCATTTGCTCCTCCTCCAACTTTCGCTTCTGCCACCTTCACTGTTATGCGCCATTTAACATCGCCGATGCCGAGCCACTGATCGGCTGACGCCTCCTAGCATGTTAGTTCGATGCTCTTGAACTTGGTGGATAGGCGGACAAATGAGGCTTCGTGCTCGATTTGGAGTACCAACTTCCTCGATCATCAATCCAAAGAATGATTATATATCACATTGTCGATTTGAAACACAACTCCTCGAAAAGTCGTATCTAAACTCTAAAGCATTGAAACAATTGTACTCATTCTGAGACAACAACAATACATAACAAAGATCAACCGATTGGGTATCATAATGCAACACCCGCAAAACCAATACATAACATGCGTAAGAATATCCTAAGCAAAAAAAAAAAAAAAAACTAGAAAGAATGAAAAATAGGAAAGCAGTTTATGCCACATTGAAGTTTCTAATCGATTTACAGTTCTCTGAATTTGCGATTACATTTTCCAAAGCTGTATGGTGCTGAACAACTGGAGTACCGCCGACCCTACCAGATACAGCGATAGTGAGGATGTTTCTGTTGTATCTTTGGGGTCATTCGGTAATTTCTTATTTTGAGAAAAAAAGAAATAGAAATGGAAAAAAGGAAAATAGAGGTGGGGTCCACCTGTCGGTTTTGAGAGGGAGAGAAAAGGTTGGAGACGACAAGTCTCCAACCCTATCTTCTGGTGGCGGCACGTGCGGCTTGGAGCTCCCGTGGCGAGGCGATGGCGCTAGAGTGTTCAAATGCAGTAGGGCAGTTTGAAAAGCTTGGGTCTAAATTTGGCGAGGCAGAGCTTGGCAGAAAAGTTGATTTTCTTAATAAAATATATTATTTTAATCTTTTTTGGAATAAAAATGTATTTTAAAATTCATTTTTAGGATTAAAATAATAGTTTTTCATTTTTTTAATTTTTTTTCCAGAATTTTGGGTCTGGTAGGGCTTGCCGGGCAGTTGCGATCCCAAGCCCGGCTCGGACATGATCAAGCTCGGGCGGGTCGTGGTCGGACCGCTTGAGTGAGCAGTCTAGCTGGCTTGAGGCCTTGGTGGTCTGGCGCCGAGACACCGGCCGTTCGCAGCCATTGCGTCGCTCGCTTCGGCTCTCCTCTTCAAAAGGCCGGAACCTTCTTTCTCTTTTCTTCACCCCGAAATACAGTGAGCCCTCCCTCCTCTTTTGTGGTTCTTCATCTCCTCCGGATTTGGCTTCGGTTTTGGGCCTTTGGAGCTCATGCGACGCCGTGAGTAACCCAACGCTGTCGGTGGTGAGGTCCGAAACCTTCTTCCTTACGCATCCCGTTGGTTCCCTTCTTGCGCCCTTTCCCTGTTGGGTGCTCTGTGAGGAAACTTGGCACTTGCACATTTGTGACTTCGTTCCGGTCGGTTTTGGCTTGGTCTTGGTGAGTAAGATGGATTCGGTTTCTGGTTATTTGTGCTCCGCGGTTGCATTCGGCCGGTGTTCTGTGATTCTTGTGTGGCATCCCTCGTACCTCATCTTCGCACACTGGTGTGATCCCGGTTTGTGAAGTTGGCATTGTATCTCCGTTAATCTCGTCTAGTATTCGCGTCACAGCGAGACGATTGGTTTTCTAAGTCAGCGCTTTCGGCATGCCTTGTCCAATTTACTACTTGGTGGCTTTGAGTGCCATCCATATCGTGAGTATTATTGTTTTCCATTCTGCGCATCACTTCGTATGTGCACTTTGCTAGTAGAAGTCTCAAATTGTGATTAATTTGGTTGATACTAGCACTGAGAGATATTGCAATGGTGTTTTTGATTTGTTGCACAAGTGACCCTTCACCATTTAATTGTTGCACACATTCTCTCGCATTGTTGCAGTAGTTTTTCTCCATTGTTGCAAAAAGTGATTTGGCTTGTTGCAATACATCTTCTTGAATTTTTTAGGAAAATGATTTTGTTGCAACTATTTTCGCCGATTGTTGCATATATGAAATCAAAATGTTTCATAAGTAAGTTTTAAATGTTGCAATTTTCTTATTTTCGGATGTTTCCGCTGTTATTTTCAACTGTTGTAATGTTGTAACATCAAAATTTGTTTGTGTTTGGGATATTTGAACTAGTTTTTAAAAGCACGACCATGTTCTATACTGGTGGTTTCATGCATTTTCGGTGAGAATTTGATATTTTTCCTAATTTTTTCTTAGCATTGTATTTATCATTTGAGAATTTTGTTGCACACATGAATTATTTTTGTTGCAAGCGTTGTGTCCAAATATTACGTCGGGCGTATGATGGAAAGCTTCACATCAACGTTCGAGCGTTACTTGTGTCCATAAAATAACAAAAATAGTCTATCCTCCAACAAAATGACAAAAATAGTACCATATCACACTCAAAATACATGGCGCGGTAGGCCTCGGCCGCACCTCACCGTATTTTCTCTCTTTGGCGTGGCGGGGTGCCATATTCATTGGGGAGAGGCTATTTTTTCTATTTCGGTTCAAAAGCGTGCTAAATGAACCAAAAACTCCAACAATAGCTACAAGTGTGCTCTTTCTCTCTTGTTTGTCGTTTTTCATTTTAGTTAGGCAGAGATATTCCGACGAAAGAAAAGTTCGGTAAAAGCCGAGAATTTCTTATATTTTAAATTTTATTTTATGGAGTTTATACATACAAAAACAGAGATTTAAATTACAGGGACAGCTATTGTACAAGTTTTCCAACCATTTGCTCCTCCTCCAACTTTCGCTTCTGCCACCTTCACTGTTATGCGCTACGAACATCGTCGATGCCCAGGCCACCTGATCGGCCTGACGCCTCCTAGCATGTTCGTTCGATGCTCTTGAACTTGGTGGATAGGCAGACAAATGAGGCTTCGTGCCTGATTTGGAGTACCAACTTCCTCGATCATCAATCCAGCAACAGTTATATATCACATTGTCAGTTTGAAACACAACTCCCTGAAAGCTGTATCTAAACTCTAAAGCATTGAAACAATTGTACTCATTACAGACAACAACAATACATAACAAAGATCAACTGACTGGGTATCATAATGCAACACCCGCAAAACCAATACATAACATGCGTAAGAATATCCTAAGCAAAAAAAAAAAAAAACTAGAAAGAATGAAAAATAGGAAAGCAGTTTATGCCACATTGAAGTTTCTAATCGATTTAGAGTTCTCTGAATTTGCGATTACATTTTCCAAAGTCGTATGGTCTTTGAACAAGCTGAGTATCTGCATGACCCTACCGAGATCTGACGATAGTGAGGATGTTTCATTGTATCTTTGGGGTCATTCGGTAATTTCTTATTTTGAGAAAAAAAGAAATAGAAATGGAAAAAAGGAAAATAGAGGTGGGGTCCACCTGTCGGTTTTGAGAGGGAGAGAAAAGGTTGGAGACGACAAGTCTCCAACCCTATCTTCTGGTGGCGGCACGTGCGGCTTGGAGCTCCCGTGAGCGAGGCGATGGCGCTTAGAGCTGTTCAAATGCGGTAGGGCAGTTTGAAAAGCTTGTCTAAATTTGGCAGGCAGAGCTTGGCTTAAAAGTTGATTTTCTTAATAAAATATATTATTTTAATCTTTTTTGGAATAAAAAAGTATTTTAAAATTCATTTTTAGGATTAAAATAATAGTTTTTCATTTTTTTAATTTTTTTTCCAGAATTTTGGGTCGGACCGGGCTTCCTTCGGGCCAGATTTGCAGTCCCAAGCCCGGCTCGGACATGATCAAGCTCGGGCCGGGTCGTGGTCAGACCGCCTGTGGTGAACAGTCTCTGGCGGAGGCGCTTGGTGGTCTGGCGCCGAACGCCGGCAGATTCGCGACCATTCGCGTCGCTTCGCCGGCTCTCCTCTTCAAAAGGCCGGAACCTTCTTTCTCTTTTCTTCACCCCGAAATACAGTGAGCCCTCCCTCCTCTTTTGTGGTTCTTCATCTCCTCCGGATTTGGCTTCGGTTTTGGGCCTTTGGAGCTCATGCGACGCCGTGAGTAACCATTTGCGTTCGGTGGTGAGGTCAAAACCTTCTTCCTTCACGCATCCCGTTGGTTCCCTTCTTGCGCCCTTTCCCTGTTGGGTGCTCTGTGAGGAAACTTGGCACTTGCACATTTGTGACTTCGTTCCGGTCGGTTTTGGCTTGGTCTTGGTGAGTAAGATGGATTCGGTTTACGGTTATTTGTGCTCGCGGTTGCATTATTGGGTGTTCGTGATTCTTGTGTGGCATCCCTCGTACCTCATCTTCGCACACTGGTGTGATCCCGGTTTGTGAAGTTGGCATTGTATCTCCGTTAATCTCGTCTAGTATTCGCGTCACAGCGAGACGATTGGTTTTCTAAGTCAGCGCTTTCGGCATGCCTTGTCCAATTTACTACTTGGTGGCTTTGAGTGCCATCCATATCGTGAGTATTATTGTTTTCCATTCTGCGCATCACTTCGTATGTGCACTTTGCTAGTAGAAGTCTCAAATTGTGATTAATTTGGTTGATACTAGCACTGAGAGATATTGCTTACTGATTTTTTTGGGCTCGAATTAATGCTCGACGAGGATGATTGTCACATGATGAAATTGGTTTGACAGTTAGATCAGATTTGAGCTTATTGTTTTGCTTACGATTGTCAGTTCATCCCATTCTGGTGGCTCTGTCATTTTTAGTAGTTCGGTTGTCTCGCGACTAATTGAACTTGATCCTGTTCAGTGATCTATGTGCACTGTTAGATGGTTCAGTTGTGAGTCTTGTGACTAATTGAACATCTCTTTGCACTATTATATAAAATATTGTCCTGCTATCTGAAACGCTAAAGTGTTGAATTGTGATTCTCTTGCACTATTAAGTTATTTATATCCTCTGTTAGCTGAAAATATAACTTGATGTTGAGATAGTTCTTGACATATTAGCAAAGCAGTCATTTGAACTCAAAGTCTGATTTTTTGTTGTCATGTCCAATTTGTGAAGAGTATAAACAATAGTGGCAAAGATGTCAAGATTTTATCGTGCACAGTCCAAAATCTGAGAGCAATAAACAAACAATTTAAGTCTGAACATTATGCTAATTTATTTGGTTGTTAAAGATCTATCTTTTGAGCATTTTATCATGTTTAATCGATATGAAGATATTGTATGCTTATATGATATTTCTGTCATTTAAATGCTATTGGAATTATGCTTTAATTATCATAATTTATGCAGAAATTAATTCTGAATATTGGCTGAAACCGCTAATTTCACAACAGTTTCATGATGCTGCATCTGTACAAAATTGTCATCCTTTTTTGCAGGAGCTACGAGGCATTTCCGATGATCCCATTGCTACCTCCACCCCCTATGTATTCACCACAAAATTTACTGGCACTAAATAGATCCGAGTTTTCCACAACTAGCGCCTCGACAATATTAGCGCAAACTAGCCCAAGGCTATATGGTAAAATATGTCACAAACAGCTAAACGGATGATGGAGCCTGAGCAGTGTACACACATATGATCTCCAAGTGACGAATCACAATGGGAGATGAGACCGGACATACTGCCGGGATGCACTGTTTCGTCCAAGGCCCAACCCTAGGCCCAATGGTGTCCTATCAGTCTTCTTACTGTGGTCGCAACATTGAGATGAACTTACTTGACTGTGAGATTTTGAGTTAGCATGTGAATCAGCACAAGCATGGTCAGTGCCATTACCATGATGGGAAGGGCCCTCACCATTCTGCGAGACTGCACTTGTCATCTGTATCATTCCCATTTCCTCATCAGTGTGCAATGTATGTTCGACTCGCTCAATGTCCTCATTGTATCCGTTTAAAAAGAAGTCTGAGCAGTTCCTGCGCACCCCATGATCAAACGGGTTTCTGAATCGGCCACCTGGACCTCTTAGATAACTGTATCTCATGGAATTTGCCACCTCGTTTGTTGTAATGTTCCTTGCTATCTGCAATGGAGATGAAAGCAAGGCATGAATACAGCATAGACTGTACAGATACACATGCCCCTCATATATTCTGGAAAGGTTATAGCTACTCGACAGAAAACACTATCCCACACACAAACCTCACAGAAAGCTAATTAATAAATAAAAATAAGCAGGCAAAACTTCTCATCTGACCTTGATCTTAGCTCCATTTACTAACTGGATCCTCAACTTTCCTACTGAATTCCAAATATTATAGCAATTTTATTGCCTAACCTTTAATGTTAGTTCTACAGTGTTGATAGGTCATATACTCATGAACAAGCTGATAACGACATGTGGATTTGACAAATCCAGCAAGGCTAGACAAATTTTGAGGGCGAACCCTAATAAAGGCAGTAGAGTAGTTTCCTTTTCAAGTTCAGGGTGTTTTATTGAAGTTTATGTTCCACTTGGAAATCAAACAATATTGATGGCTGTACAGACAATAAACAGGTATTTTAGTGACTTCATGATTTTAGAAACAAAATAATTTGGCATCTCAGGTAAAAATAAGATCAAGTTAAAAAAAGTTAACAATCAATTTTTGCATACCTGCGATGCTTGAACTACTGCTAGAACTGCAACACCGAAGAAAAGGAAAAGGTCCATTACGAAAAAAGAAAGTGCCCCAGGATGGTGAACAGCAGAATAGTTAAGCCAAGCACCAAAGGATGCTGGAGAAGCTGGGTCTCTTGCAATCCCTGTAACAGAAAGAGCAATGAAGCTTATGGAAAATTTCCAATCCAAATTATAAGGACAAAGCCACAAAAGACTTAGACAATACTTATAATGGCAGCAGAACCGGTAATGATCATTGCAAAAACTTCTAGAGTGATGAACATGAAGAATTCCCATTTGTTCTTCTGCAGTTACAGTCCACTATAGATCAGACCAAATGACAAGCAGATATCCAAAAGAATAAATTCAAACCAAAGGTAAATAAAAAGAATCAGCAAATGGGGAGCACAGTGCTCTTCATAATGTTATAGTGAATAACTTTCTTAAGAGATATAGAGTTGCATAATCTTCTTTCCCAATAAAATTCAGCATGCAACATAAATTATTAATTCATCTCCAGTAGAGATGATAACTAAATTTGCTCACAACTAAGCAAGTATAAAATAACAGAAGAGCCAAGTACCTTGCCAATGCAATTAGATACCCAGGGGCAGTGATGGTCAAACTGCTCAACACAGCGATCACATGTAGAGCAATGTTTCGACCGAACAGGTCTGATGATCTGTTGAATGACAAGAAGTTTGGAAATCAGAGGCCTAAGAATATCAATCTAGGAAAGAGAGAACTAAATTGCTGGATGATGTACTACTTACTTTGCACGTTATACAAAGCTGTGACCAATTACCAGACAGAAGCGCAGGATTATCTAATTCCATCTTCAACAATGGTTCCTAAAGGCACAAACGCTCACGATTAGGATTGCAAAATTTTGAATTATGGTTTGTCCTTAAGTTTGAAAATGCATCAATCCAGAATAACCGAAGTCCCAACAGAAGATAAGATGCTTGCAGAAAACTACATTAACTCTGCTAATCTTTCAAACTTACATCATCCCTTTGATTTTGTGAGTCTCTTATATTTGTTTTGATGTAGCCAGGATCTTTCCTGCAGAAAGCAAAAGACAATGTCATGGTATTGCTAAATGATAATTGATGAAGGCTATGTATCTCTACCTGGGGGGTAATACGAAAGCAGCATGGTATTTGCATATAGCAAAATTTCAACATCTATGCATGGCAAGAACAGGACAGTAAGACGGATTAAATAATTTGCAATGTATGTCTGTCTAACACATATAAGAGTTGGGATAAACAGGATGTCAGATGATGCAACCATGTGCAAATATGCAACAAGACATGCAATAAACTTTGTTACTGTCTTAAAATTTCGTCAAGAAGTAATAACTGGCAAGGATCAACTTGCTGGCAATATGTGCCTGCCCTTCGTTTTGGTTTTCAACTTCTCATAACTATTAGAGTAAATGTCACAAAACCCCAGGTTTTAGGGCACTAATATCATAAAACCCCACGTTTTATGATTTGTTTCAGAAAACCCCAGGTTTTGGTCACGCCACGGATCTTGACGTGGCAAACGCGTGCTGTCACGCCACGGATCTTGGCGTGACAAGGCTATCGTCACTTTGGTCACGCCGAGGTCCGTGGCGTGACAACGTGCTTTTGTCACGCCACACGTTGTGGCGTGACCAAAACCTGGGGTTTTCTGAAACAAATCACAAAACGTGGGGTTTTCTGATACTAGTGCCCTAAAACCTGGGGTTTTGTGACATTTACTCTAACTATTAACCAAATGTTTTTTTTTCAGAGGTACCTGCTACATTTATAAAACATGACCAACCCAGCAGTTGCGAGGAAAACTCCTGACCATGCAAACAGCCCAAATGGTGCTGTCATACTCATGATATATTGTCCTGAAAAGAAGGAAATATAGTAAGTACCACATTACGGAAGAGCAAAGCGAGTGAAAGACATTAAAAATGCTGCTTACCTGATATAACAGAGTGTATATATGTAGCAAGCAAGCCAATAATAATACACCAAAGAAGAGGAGCAAGCCCTAATTTTGACAGCTTCCCGAAATTGGTATTCCCATCACATCCCCTGTCATATACCCTTCTAGCATTGTCCTGTAAGGAATCAAGCAAATCAAGTTTTTGTTTCTTTTCAACACAACAAGAAAATCAAGTTTCAGCTAGATTTCCCCCTTTGAAATATCAGCAATACAAGTCCTTTCAGGTCAAGGTCAATATGATTGCTCTTATCCAGATAATATACTTTGGGGGATAAGTGAAAATGTATTAATCTACAAGGGATAAGTGAAAAGGTATTAATCTACAAGAGCAATCACAAATATTTGGCAAGAAAAGGTATTAATCTACAAGTGCAATCATAAATCATTAGCTGATCATTTCAATTCTCAAGCTCACATGGAATCTACAAAATCTATACACGAGCATTTAAGCATCAGCAAGGTCACAACAAAGAAAAATATTTTTCCTCCTTGGTTACCTCTACGTATGAACTGTACCAGTTTATGATGTTTTCTGGGCAAAATAGTATCTGTTTTCTATGGTAAGAGTAGCCATGCCATTTGGCTGCTACTTATATCAAGTCTACAACGAAATTACCAGGTCAAGAAAGCATATATATATATATATATGCCACATTCAATAAATTCCATAATACCTCATCATGAAAATACAAAACTCAGTTCTTCCTAATCATTTTTTAATAATTAACAAGGCAGAAGGCATACAAAATCAAAATTGATGCAAATAAATAGTGTTTATTACTTTAGTATATGTCTTTATGCAAATCATATTAAGGAACTTAGCAGAATCCCTATTAGATGATACTATTAGTGCATTGAGACTCAGAGGCGCTGCAAAATAATAGCTCAAGTAGAATACAAAAATAGAAATGTCATAGTTCATGTTACTCACGAGATAAAATGCAACTTGCCGATGATTCTTATCAGCAGCAAGCTGTGCTGGAGTTAAACCAGTTTTGTCTTTCACCATCAAGTCATCCTTTTTGCCAGCCTGAACTAGCACATTGCATGCTTCAAGATTCCCCCGAATAGCAGCCCAATGTAAAGGAGTACAACCTAGGGGCAGCATTTGTAGTAAAGAAATAAATCTCAAGCTTCAAAGTGAACCAATATAATTGGGGGATATGGCTAAGCTGTTGTGTTCTGTGTGTTAGATTTATGAGAGAAGAGAGGAATGATGGCTGAATAGTTAGTTGTATTGCAAGAGCCCAAAGGGCAATATATAGTGTACAAGAGAGAAACCCTAGACTAGCCCAGACTAGACTACAATTTCATAACTACACCTAACACTTACATGACTATTACACTTCTAACACACATTACACTACTACCCTTAACACTGTGTACATATAATAGGAGCAGTAGATAAATTTAGCACATGCCTTCTTTATCCTGCCGCCTCCTATAAGCATCCAAATACAAAAGGAGACGTATAGAATCTGCAAATCCCTTGTAAGCAGCCCTACAAGGTAATACGTACAAACAAAATAAATATAAGAAGATATATTGAAGCTCTGTGGGGCCATACATTACAAAGTGCAATGGCAGAAATTACTAGCAGGCTAATGAGCAACATAGAGTACAAGGTACAAACCAGTGCAATGGGCTTCTTCCATCGTTATCAGGGACATCTGGACCAGCATTCCATTTAGCAACGATATGATAAATAAATGCTGTCTGACCATACTGCGCTGCAACATGTGTGGCCTGCGAACAGCAGTATATTGCCTTAAACAAATTCACTGCCATGCGTGAATGTCATTGATTCTTGATTTCTTTTTATGTAGAAAAATCACATGGTCAGTAAGTTTTTTTGTCTACTGTAAATCTCTGATCCTGTAACTTGGGAACAGCAAGATTTGAATAATTGATCAATTTGGAAAACAAACATCCAACAGTAAATAGTTGGCTATCAGGATTAAGCCATTCAGGTGTGAACCAACGTTGGACAACCAAAAGCAAACACAACAGCAAAACAAGGACCAAACACACAGAAGATAAGTCAGAATGCAGACCTGATAGCCATATAAATCAGCAGCATCCACCTTAGCTCCTTCTTTTAGAAGTAGTTCAGCAACTTGGATATGACCACGTACAGCACTCCAGTGAAGTGCTGATTGCCCAGTGTGATCCACAGCATTTACATCAGCTCCATGCTGTCCAAAGACCACACACAAAATCATCACCCGACCAAACAAAGGGTATTCACAGAATGCACTTGACAGCATTGTCACCAAACAAAACCAGCTATATATGTTTCAACCACAACTACCTGACCAGAATAACATATTGACTATCAACTATGGTATCAAGATAGCCATATATCATAACAATATAAGTATGCTGTGAGAGAGTTCATTCATGTAATTAATAGGCATACTATAAGCAATCATCTTGGAGTAGACTCTAATTTGTACAAGTAGACTCTATATTGAGCCTACCATACACTCATTCGCTTAAAACTGAAAAGGCAGAAGACCTAAATGTTAAAAACCGGTGGATGCTATACAAGCCATATAAAGTCTTCCTGAACTGCCTTGCAGCAACAGCCAGCAAGTTGATGTCCTCAATGATTCAACGAGTGACAAATGGACGCAGTTAACCAATTCGGATATACGGCTGCAAGACAATTTGGGATTAAATCATGTATTGCGGACCTCATTGGTACCATGACTGTCCAAACCTACCTACTACTGGCCATAACATTCAACTGATTACAGTCAAGACGCCAATGAGCAACTGAAAACCCTCCCGTGGCAACATCTCAAGTTCATGAAAACCTCCAAAGTCCCATATCATAAGCACATTAATTTCCAGTTATAGTAGCGACCTACACTAACCCAACTCTCTCTACATCAACCAATTCCAAACCCACCACCATGACAGGCATTCAGTTCGCAGCAGCGCAATTGTTCGCAAACCTGGAGACACCGGCCACAGACATTGACGATCACCCGAAGGTACCAGGCACCGGCCACAAACATTGACGATCACCCAAAGGTGCCAACCTACCAAACACAATCTAGCAAGCAGGCCACAGTTCTGATATACAAAAGGTGCAGCGCAGAAAGTACATTGCTTCAATCACGACGCAAACTACCCAAACCCACCCAAATCTCCCACCAGTAAACAACGACTATATAAAAGCCAAATTGCGAAGAGCGTTCGAGCGGGAGGAACCTCGAGGATGTACTGCGCGGCGGCGACGCGGTTGTTGAGCGCGGCCCACTGAAGCGCGTAGTACCCAAGGCCGTCGGGTTCGGTTACCGGCCGGCCCTCCCCCTCCACCAGCCGCTGCAGCTTCTCCAGATCGCCGTACGCCGCCGCCGTGTACACGTCGTTCTTCAGAGACTCGTCCTCCGTCGCCGCCTCCGGTCCCTCCGCGCCGGCCACCGGGGCGGGGGCCGCCGCCGCCGCTGTGGTGGTGGTGTCCTCGAGCACCTCGATCTCCGACGCCATGGGGTGGGGTTTTGGGAGGCGGGGAAGGGAGGAGCTTGTCCTGACGCGAGGTGAGGGGAGGGGGAGGGGGAGTTGGAGTGTTTGACTGGGTGTTGGGGTGATGCCCTTTTCTTTCTCTCTCGAGCTGGTTTGGTTGGCCGGAGGCGGAGAACGAGAGGGAAGGGAAGGTAGGGTGGGAGAGCGGAAGGGGAATGCGATATTTTGCGTGTCAGGACCTCGTTCTTTCTTGTTTTCGCTTCTACAGGCCCTTGCCCATCTATTTTTGGAAAACAAACAAATCATGGTTTGCCACTGCAAATGTGGCAATTCTAGGGTTTGCCACTTTTCATGGGGCAATTCATGATCTGGTGTTTATACTGAGGATTTGTTACTTCTGATGTATTACGCCCTTTTCCTTTTATTGTAATCCGAAAATCATGAGCGAAAAGGCTAAACCGCCCCTGATTTGGTTTTTGCATTGCTGTGTGAGATTTGGTGTTCCTTTATTGTTTGGGATGTAAGCATAGAGTTGATTTTGGATGTGTGCATGTTAGTGTTGCACAAAATTGTGTACAAAGTGGTGTTATTTTGAATGTAAGTGAATAGCCAAATTTGATGTAAACAAACATTGTAAAATTGTGTGAAATATGCATCCCCCTTTGTATGTGTGATCAAAATTTGAGAAATTTCGGTGTGTGCAACCCAATTCCAGTGCTAGGATTGTGTAAACCCTTGATTTTGGCCTCACATAAGGCTAGAACGAGGGCGTCGATGGGGTTATGAGATGGGCACCAAAATGATTTTCGGATTTAAGAAAGAAAAAAAAGGGAAGAATACATCAAAAGTGGCAAATCTCGAGTATAGATACCTCTAGATTGGCTCCTATGGTTGCAACCTTTGGCGTTGTAAATCATGAATTTCCCATCTATTTGTTTTTGGCAAAATTTGATATATGTCACTCTGAATTGTTGCGATTAGGAGAATGCCACTTAGAATCTAGTTTTTCTTAGATTCATGCCATTTTCTCTTCTTACTATTAAATTCCATTCTTATCACATAGTTATAATTGCGATAGTTACACATGAGGGCTTGAATGGATAATTGTAATACGACTCAATCCCTTCGGATGTTCAGGAAAATTGCACTAAAATCTGTTCTAATACGAAGGGATTGGGCATAATCCCTCCTATCAAAACAAGCCCTTAGTATTATTTCAAGGTGTCTCTCATTTGATACCCTCCCAATCTGATGAAGAAAAAACAAATGTACTCTACTTGTAACAAGGTGTAAACGGCAAAAATTCTGAAGAAAACGAATGGTTAGTGCCAAATTCGACAAGTTGGCCGAGCATCAACGAAGCATTGTTCTCATAGTGAAACGCTAAAGTTAGAACTCATGTGGGCTAAACTTTTTTTAGGGAAAAGAGAGAGCTTTGTTGATTAACGAGTATCAAAATTACATCTCGCAGGAGTAGCTGCTTAATACAAAGTAGGATGATAAGCGTGCTACGCTGCGCCCGTAGAGTGGATTGAGGGACCTCGACGCAATTTCAGAAATTGTAGGGGGCTTTCCGCAAAAAGTACTGACATGGAGGACCTCGATGTGATTTCGGCAACACTGGGGGCTTTTCGCAAAAAAAATTGACGCAAAGGACCTGGACATGATTTCAGAAACCACATGGGGCTTTTCGCAAAAAATCCCAATGTGGAGGACCTCGACACGATTTTAGAAACATCGAAGGCTTTTGCAAAAAAAACCTGACGTGATTTCAAAAAGTACAGGGGGCTTTTCGCAAAGAAGCTGACGTGGCCCTCCCGAGCGCCCGACGATCTATTCGCCTATTAGAAAGAGTATATTGGTGCTTGCACACTCCACACTGCGCAATGCACATTTTGTTTTGCTAATTGAGCAAGCTCATGAGCTACCATGTTACACTCTCTCTTTATCTTGTGCACTTGCACTTCCGACAACAAGTTTATCAATGCCTTGGATTCTCTAAAAATTGAGCACCACCGGGATCTGTTCTCCTCCTGAGATCGAAGAGTAGCCCACATGGAAGCACAATCAGACTCCAGGATCGTTGGAGCCGGATCCATTCCGCCACCAGCTGAAGTCCTTCGCAGCACACTATAGCTTCAATTTGCTCGTCCTCTCCACAATGTTGGACTACATGCTACGCTAATAGCAAGACGTCTCCTTGTGAGCCCCGCACCACAATCCCAATACTCACTTGCCCAATATCTACAGAAAAAGCGTTGCCAACATTTAACTTAGCCCAGCCAACAGGGGGGGGGCAGCCAAGCGTCTTTAATTTCCCCTTCCGGTCCTGTCCATCATAGGCATGAATAGGCGTTTGGTTTAAGATGCCCATCAAAAAGTTTAAGATGCAAAGTTAACTGGGACAAGGTTTGTCGGCCAACATAGCTCGGAGGACTCGGCATTTTGAACCTCCAAAAGTTTGCAACAGCCCTAAGACTACGTTGGCTCTAGCTAGAATGGAAGGAAGACCATAAACCTTGGGTGGGAATGGACATCCCGTGTGACACAGCCGACCGACATCTCTTTGCAACGGCCACAACAATCTCCTTGGGTGATGGGAACAAAACCAACTTCTGGAAAAAACCATAGCTAGAGGGTTCAGCTCCCAAAGATCTAGCTCTGAAGATATTTCAAATATCCAGAAAGAAGAACTTAACAGTGAGAGCGATCCTACAGGATGGTCGATGGATCCAAGACATCAACACTCTCGGGGGATAACAACTCAACACATACTTGAATTCCTACACCTTTGGAGGAAAATAAGGCTTATCAACCTCGACCTAAGCATCCCGAATGAGATAACATGGAAGATAACACCAAAGGGCATATACATAGCAAAATCTACTTACACGCTACAGTTCTTCGGTTCAATAACAACAGATTACAAAAAAGTTATCTGGAAAACCGCCCCCCCAATGCAAGTTCTTCTCCTAGATTGTGATCCAAAACCATCTCTGGACCTCGGATAGACGACAAGCAAGGGGCTAGCCGAACCAGCACACCTATCTCCTCTATAGACAAACACCGAAAACAACCTTCCACCTTTTTTACGCTTTTAGATACACATGACGAATATGTGTTGGACCAAAATGGCGACTAGAGGAGGGGTGAATATGAGCACTACCTCTTTTTCATTTTGATCGGATTCAACTCAATTCTTATTCCAATAGCTACGAAAGCTATAAAGATTGAAGTACAAGCACAACAGAAGTCGTGTATTGAATCCAATCCAAATCCCGAAGCACAACAACCAAAAAAATCGAAAACTCAAATCAAAGTGAGTTGGGCGATCAGACCTCTCAATATGGGCGGTCTGACCGGTGGCCTGGTGGTCTAACCTCTCACCAGGGGTGGTCTAACCTCTAGCACAATGAACAGTGAAATCAGTACGAAATCAAAATCACAAATCGACTCAACTTTTGACCTGGTGATCCAAATCCCCTCAAATTTCAACCATAGCTCATCAAGAAGGTCAGGAACCTATTCCAATCAACGATCAGGAAGTTCAAGGCCAAGGTTCCATGAATTTCATAGATGAGGGAAGGAGGGCGTAAGAACCTAGGGAAATCAAACTTTGATCCTAAAACTTGCTCATGGGTAAAAGATGATCCTAAATGCATTTCGACATGTCACAGCAAGCAAGATCACAACAAGAAATTAAAGGAAAACCAAAGGATCACCAAAATCCAAAAAGTCACCAAAGAGAGAGCAAGAACAAGAAGAGACTCATCTTGAGGAATCTTGCTTGGATTGATTTAAGATAGATGTTGGTTTAAACCTACTCCACCATGGAGGACAAAAGCTCAACATGTGAGCACAAAATCAATCCATCTCATACAAACCCTAGCCTTAAATACTCTAAAATCCCCAAATAACAAATTAGGGTTTTTCTCTTAGAAGGACATGGGAACTCCACATTTGGACATTCCCTTTTATAGTGGAGGCTAGGCTGAGAGAGAAGACCCTAACGGGCACCCGTTAAGCCCACACACAAATAGGTCTACACTCATGCACTCTTCTCAAGGCGGATGACAAACCGGGCTTTCCGAATTCGTTTCTTCGTGATCTTCATATTCACTTGACCTAAACCGCCTCTCCTTATGCTGTCTTGCGCCACGGTTTAGCCAAAAGTCACCTAGGCGATATTTTGGTGAAGTTACCAAAATACACCTTCTCGATCCTTCTCCAAAGACCGAGTCCAATCTTCATAAAACAATCCCATGCTTCGCCACGTGTAGGTTGATCAACGACTCTCTTCAAGTCGGCAAGTCTCTCCCATCTGGCTTCTACCGAAACAACCATGGTACTTACACCGACCCTCGCACCACTTGATGCAACCCGTCACATTGAACTTCATGTCTGGTTGTCCTTATCCATTTTGCACCATGCATGAGTCCACTGACTTCACTTGACATCCTAGATCGTTCTGGACCTCAGCTCTCCAAGCCTAGTCCCGATGATCCTCGCCGTTAACCGTTGTTGACCTCCAAGCCTTCTGCACAACAATAGACCAAGAAATCGATTTCGGGAACAAGTTCTTCGCAACTTGACCCACGTTAGTCAAAACATGCATCATGCAATACATATGCACTGAAAACCATGAATATGACCTAACCTACGAACATCGTCACCTTATTAGCCAGCGAACAAGGTAAAATCGGTTAGACCGCCACCCATGGCCAGTCTGACCGCCAACACATGCACTTAGCCAAATTTCCTCCGTGGAAATTTGAAATCCCTCTGAAAATTTAAAACAAATAGAACTTTAGGCTCGAAGCTCCAAAAATTATAAGACCAAATGCAAAAGAATCCCATCTCTTGCCTATTTTTGGCCCAACACAAAATTCCACCAGAAGTTTTTGGCCGGTCAGATCGCCCCTCGTCGCTAGTCTGACTGCCTGCATGGACGGTTTGACCGTCGACCCTTTGGCTTGCTATAGGATCAAGGATAACCGACTAGAGGGGAGGTGAATAGGTGGTTCTAAAAACTTTAGGCTAAAAACAGTTTTTTTAGCAAGTAAAGTAATGAAGTCAATTTCACAATTCAAGACCTAAATAATTTAAGTCTTTCTAAGTGCACTACTCACTCTAGACGAAGCTAAACAATCTAATTAAGATACAAAATAGCTAAGTAATTGAATGCACTAAGGGAAGAGTAAAAGAGATAAACCATAACATGGAGACAAACGATGTTTTTTCGTGGTCTCGGAGACTTGCTGGTCTTCACTAATCTACGTTGAGGTCTACGTTGAGGAAGCTTGAACGAATCAAGCCATCTCTACACGAGCACACCCCTCGATCACTAGAGGTAGATCTTTTTCACTCTGGAAAGGTGAGCTCCAACCTTTACAAACACTCGGGTCTTCTCACAAGCTTCTCGAGAAGATCACTGAATTACCTTCTTCAAGCTGTATAGGAGGCGGCAACCTTCAAGAGTAATAAACCAACGACGCTTCTCTTGAAGATGCTCAAGCGCCAAAAGAATCAAACTCAACTCAAAGCACTTGGAGAAACCTCTACAACCTTTGCAAGATGGAACTTTAGCTCTCAAAGAGTAGAAGAAGAAGCAAAGGGCTCAAGAGTGTTCAATTGAGGTTCTCAAGAGTCTCTTGCTGCAGGGGGTGAGGTATTTATAGCATCCACCCACTCCACTAGCCGTTAGCACACGTGACTGTGCAAAAACAGCTAGTCTGGTTAGACCACAGGCACAGGGCGGGTCAGAACGGACTACAACATAACGGTAAACTCTGTAGTAATCATTATAGCAGAATATAACTATTATGACAGGTCCGGTCAATCCGCCCACATATGATCCAGTCAGACCGGGTTCAAAAGTTTCCAAAAATGAAAAAGACTTGCTCATCGAAAAAGTCGATCGCACGGTCAATCCGGGTTCCGGATCGTAGGTGAAAACATCGCGATTAGTCCCAAGAAAGAGAATTAAGTAGCAAGACCCAAAAACACCCTTCTTTGAAAAAAAAACTGACCGCATCAATGGACCAGAGGTCCGATCAGTCCAGCCCTCCAACTGCGGTCAGTCCGACTAACACAATAGAGAAGAGTTGAAGCCAAAAAGAGTGTCTCTGGAAAAAGCCGACTGCCCTACTCAAACCGGGGTTCGGTCAGTCTAGGATTATACTTGCGGTCAGTATGGTCAGCAGAATTACGAAACAGGAGCTCTCTTGAAAAAAAACTGACCGCAAAGATGAACTGGAGGTCCGGTCAGTCTGACCCTCCAACCGCGGTCAGTTCGGCCAAGAAATAACGAGCAAATAAATTTGTGGCCGAAAGATCACTAAGAACTCCAAGATTCAACCAAGTGAGTTTGAGCATTGTGGCACATTTTGCTATCAAGCTACTAGCTATTGACCCCTCTTCATAGTATGGCTACTTACACTAGCAATCCGGTCTTTTATCCTTCACACTCCTAAACCAGTAAAACTATAAAAATATCCTTTTCGACTAGGTACCTTTGACTTGAGCTAGATGATGTTGATATCCAATACTTGAGTACCTTTAGTGCTCTTTATCTTTATCCGAGACTATCCCTTTCAAACACTTGACAAAACAAGTTAGTTCACAATTGAAGGTTATCGTTAATTACATAAACACTAAAATGGGGCCTAGATTCTTAACCTGCCCATGGCCGGTCTGACCACTAGGGATGGCCGGTCTGATCGCCAGGGATGGCTGGTCAGACCACCACCATGGTCGGTCAGACCATCTGAAGTCTGATAGTTTCTAAAATTTGCCGAAAACAAGTGCTTCGACAAACCCTCGTCACCATTGTCAATTGTATCATAATCATAAGATCATGAGTATATCCCCATGATATCCACAATATGGAATTCAATGGCCATTTGGCTAGGATGGGCACCGCTTATGCCATCCCATTGGGCACAGAGCTAGAACATTGGAGATTGGTGGACAAGGCTCAACAGTATGGGTGGTCTCCCAAGAAAGGCGACGACCACAGTGGTTGTCCTAATCACCTGGGAAATCTGGAAGGAACGTATCAACATAATATTCCATAACAAGGCAGCCTCTTCTGTGGACTTGGTCGCAATGATAAAGGAAGAAGGTAGAGCTTGGACCCGCGCGGGGGCCAAGTGCTTGGAGCATTCCATATCGTGTAATTATGTTGACTTGTTAAACCTGGCCATTTTGGGTTGTTTCCGCTACCTTCTTTATTAATGAAATAGGCAGCCCTCCTGCCTTTTCTTAAAAAAAAAAAGGTGCCCATGATTCTGCATAGCTTTCTAGAAAAAGGAACTGACGAGGATTAAAATCTCTAAATATTATTTTGATATTCAATTAAAGACCGCACATCCATCGTGGTCGTAACCCCTAAGGCTAACGACCCCCCGTGGTTGTAAGGATTCCAGAGGTTACTTTATGGGTACCCTGGTCAGAGAGGTCATGTACCTATTACTCGACTAGACGACTGCTCGTAGGAGCTTTAAACTAGCACTTGGATCCAATTCTAAGTATATTCTTCTCGCGTGATGAATGGAGCACATGTCTTATTTACTCCAATCCACACGACGTTTACAGCCCTGATTCACTGATATCAATCGCTAGTCAGTTGGCTTTCTACCAACTGCCACCGCTTCTTGATTTCGACACGACACTTACGAAGGGCGCCACTTCAGAGTAATCACACCCCTAAATCGCTTATTTAAAGCAAGATCAAGAGGCAATTGAAAAAGATGAGAAGATCAAAGGACAGACCGAACAAGTCCTGGTCATTGGAGAAGACATACAAGACTTTGTATACAATCCGAAGCATAGCACACCACATTCTCAGTGTAATTAGGACTAGTCCACGGCCTAGTCGAAGGCACCCCCTGTAAAGGATTCAGTTCATTGCAATAAAGAGCAATTTCATTCTCTCCCAAAAACTCTTTGCCATTTTTCTCTATTTATTCTGTAAGATTGGTGACTCGATCGTCGACAGCTGGTGCCGTCCATGGGGAAGAAGGAGTTGAGCTCTTGAATATTACTTCGCTCAAGCATTCCTCATTCACTCCCTTCACTCCATCATCGCTCATGCGAACATGACAGGGACTTGGGATGAGAAAAAAATAGTTCGACCTGGCGGACCACTCCAACCTCGACATGAACGCTTGCATCCGCGCCATGGAAGAAAATGGGATGTCGTCATCATCCTCCTCCACCGGCTCGTCATTCGCTGAGATTAGCAAAATCGATCGGATGGATGAGGATTCACCGCCACCATCAGTGGTGCTCCCAGAGGAACCGCTCGTTCCGACCAGTTCGGAATGTCCAAACGCCTCTACAAGCCCAGCCCCCCTACCGGCAAAAATGGTGACACAAGGCCAACACTGCAATTAGAGGGTCAATGCACTCTCGATATTGTCGTGGGTGACCAGTATTCGCCAATGGCTCCTACGTATTCCGGGGGCCAACCGACATCTAGTGAGGGTGTCAATGAAATTATCATCGATTGTAGGCCAAGTGGGCATGGTGAAACTCAGCATATGGTCGGCAATCTGTCGGATCAGGCTGAATCCACCACAAAGCCCACCGGAGGCAGTAATCCCCGACCGCTCCCCATCATGGAGGCTCATTGCAGAAGCACTCGAAGACTCTCCCTTACTTAGGACAGGAGCTCGTCGGAGGATTGCTGTTGGAGGCACGAGGTTAATGCAATCGGAGATACCAAACAAGATACCGTGCATAGTCCTCCACGGATTATACCACCACCACTTGTTGGTGGAAATGGTACAGGAGGTCAAGCACCACCTGTTGAAGGCGAACAAACTGATGGACATTGATCAGTTAATTCGCATGTTCCTACCTCACAGCGTGTGACAGGTCGGACAGGGCAAGACGAAAGGTCAGAAGGACATTCGACTCATCGAATGCCTAGTGCTAGTCAAAATCCTCCAAGACCTTCAGTAATAATACAAAACCTGCAACGAGTTTGGGACATTCTGAATAGCCCAGATCTTGCTCTAGCAGGGACTCCAGATTATGTTCAACTTGTATGGCAAGTGTCGGAGATCCTCCAACAGACCATGCAGCGTACAGAAATGTACCGAGAGTAAAGGCACTCGCAAAGTCACACCATGACTTCATCCCAGCGCTCCTCCCTCAGCAGAGGACAACATAGTCAGACGGAGGACCGAACGATACCAAGACCCCCTCATAGGTTCTGATCAGGAAATAACGAGGGAAGACGGCCAGGTTCGAAACTCTACCCCAGAGGTTGTAGAGTCTTTCGTTATCTAGGCTTTTAAAGCAGAGTTGAGAAATCGCCGGTTTACGGAGGATATTGCAATGAACCCTCCACGAACGACCATCGAACTTTTTGACATGGCTGGCAAATATGTAGCCGCTAGTGAAGCGATTGAATGGTGCGAAGCTATTGATCGAAAAGATAAAATACCCCAACCAGGCTTGTAGAAACATGAAAAGAAGCATAAGAAGGCTCTCAGGGGTAAGAAGAATTGCAAGCCTGACAACAAAAAAGTCCTTGCGATTCTTGAAAAATTTACCAAGGACAAGAAAGACTTTTACGGTCAGAACAAGGCTAAGGCTCCGACCTACGACTACAAGAAGAACAAGAAGTGGTGTGCACTTCACTAAGCGGCAGGGCATGATCTGCGCACCTGCTAAGTCTGGCAAAAGAAACATGAAGACTACTACTCAGGTAAGGGTCGCTTCCCCTCCATAACAGAGCTTAGAGAACCAAGCTCCAAGAAGGACAAAGATGGTGATGAAGAAATGGAGTACCAAGAGCCTCAACATACTGTGGATATGATCTTTGACGGATTCTCCTCGTACAAATCAAGACGTCATCTGAAGACCATGGAGCAGAAAGTGAACCTTGTCGAGTCTCTGATCACCGTCAAGCCATCCAGGTGGTCGAAAACGGTTATCTCTTTTAGCAAAGAAAATGCCCTATCCCGTCGACTCGACCCAGTAGGTTCCCAATTGTTATTGAACCTACAATTAATAATTGCAAAGTTAATCGAGTCTTGATAGATGGAGGTAGCTCTTTAAGCATTTTATTTACATGAACATTGGAAGAAATGAAAATTCCCAGATCGAAGGTAAAACCTGTGAACTATGCCTTCTATGGCATAGTTCTTGGTTCTACCGCTAAACCGATAGGGCAACTATCCCTACCGGTTACGTTCGGAAGACCTGATAACTTTCGAATGGAAAAGGTTCCATTTGATGTGGTGGATTTCGATACCGCATATAATGGAATCCTTGGTCATCCGACATTAGCTAAGTTCCTGATAGCTACGCATTACGGCTATCAGAGTTTGAAGATGTGAGGACCATAAGGAGTCATCACAGTTTGAGGGGATAGAAAATGGCATATACATGCGATCGAAAATCCTTAAAACTGGCCGACGAACTTCCGACCAAGGACACTAATCCGCCTTCCTTACAGGTCAAGCACTCGAGACCAAAGATGGCCCAAAGCCTTCTGACCAGATCAAGGAGGTCCCGCTTGACAAGATGCCGCCTGGGTCAAAAAATGCTAACGCATCTACCTAAAAGGTATTGGTCAGGGCAGGACTCAACCCTAAATAGAAAGAGTCGCTCATCTATGACCTCCGAGCAAACCTAGACGTATTCGCCTGACAGCCATCCGACATGCCCAGAGTCCGCAGGGAGGTGATCGAGCACATGCTAGCTTTCCAGCCTGACAAAAAACTGGTCAAGCAGAAGCTAAGACGCTTCGCACCTAATCGGAAGGAGACAATCCAGTCGAAGATCGACAAGCTTTCTTCAAACTTCTTCAGAAACATGGAAGTTTTGAGTGGACTAAAGAGGCAAATGATGCCTTTGAAGAGCTTAAGAAGTACCATACGAGTGTCCCGATCTTAGTATCTCCAAAAATGGGAGAAACATTGCTGATATACGTGGTTGCAACGCCACAAGCGGTCAGTGCCGTACTGGTCGTTGAGTGTGACAACATCCAACGACCAATATATTATGTAAGCGAAGTCTTATATGGACCAACGAAACGATACCCGCTGGTACAAAAGTTGCTATATGGTCTTCTTATGGCTTCAAGAAAACTAAGACATTACTTTCAAGCCCACAGAGTGGTCGTACCTACTGGATATCCCCTTCGTCAAGTTCTCGGAAACAGGGAATCATCAGGAGGAATAGCAAAATGTGCGGTCGAGCTTGGGGCGTTCGACCTCCATTTCATCTCACGAACAACAATCAAGTCCCAGGCTTTAGCAGAATTCATTGCCGAATGAACGAACCTTGAACCCACCCAAGGGCCCGAGTACGAACACAACGACGAGTGGACAATGTACTTTGACGGTTCCTTGATGCTCAAAGGCTCTGGGGCTGGAGTTGTCTTCATATTCCCTACTGGAGAACACATCAAATAAGCCATTCAGTTAAACTTTTCAACCACAAACAATGTGGTAGAATACGAAGGTTTACTGGCTGAACTCCGAGTAGCCAGAGCGATCGGGATTCACAGATTACTAGTGAAAGGTGATTCAACTAGTAGCGAATCAAGTCGGGAAAGAGTATTAATGCTCAAATACCAAGATGTCATCTTACTTGGCGGAAGTACGAAAACTCGAAAAGCACTTTTTCGGTTTCCAGATCCTACATATTCATAGAAAGAAAAACTTTTTGGCAAACTAGTTGGCGCGGATGGCCTCGACAAGGTCACCCGTCCCGCTCGGAGTTTTCCTCGAGCAACTCGATTCACCCTCAGTGGTCGAGCCTTCCGAGGACTTAGATGCTTCTCTGGAGGTTTTGCAAATCGACCTCAGTAGTAATCGAATGTCGTCGATCTACAATTATCTCCAGCATGGTATTATTCCTGAAGATGATGTAGAGGCTGATCGTATAGCTTGAAAAGCCAAATCATCTACTTTGGTCGAAAGTACCCTTTATAAACGGGGATCTCACGGAGTGTTGATGAGATGCATATCTCAAATGGATGGCATTAAGTTGCTATCCGATATTCATGAAGGAGTCTGTGGTGCACATCATTCCTATAGAATACTGGTTAGTAAAGCCTTCAGGCAAGGATACTACTGACCAACTACCCTTTATGATGCAAAAGAGCTCATGACAAAGTGCGTACAATATCAATTTCATAGTCGACAAATACATCAGCCGACAGAAGCTTTGCAAAAAATACATCTTTCTTGGCCTTTTGCAACCTAGGGACTAGACATTCTAGGACCTTTTCCAAGAGCACCCGGGGGCTTCGAATTCCTTTTCGTCATGATTGACACGTTCACAAAATGGATAGAAGTTGAGCTAGTTGTTAAAACAACAACTGAGGCTGCTAAGAGGTTCCTCACAAAAAATATGATCACACGATTTGGTATACCCAGTCGTATAATCACAGATAACAGTACCTAGTTCTCTAGCGGAAATTTTTAGGAATTCTACGAAGATATAAGTATCAAGATACATTTTACTTCTGTCGCTCATTCGTAGAGCAATAGAGTAGTCGAGCGAGCTAATGGTATCATAATGCAAGGAGTGAATCGCCAAGTGTTCGACCAGTTAACAAAATAGACAGGAGCTTGGGTTCAAGAACTTCCTTCTGTGTTATGGGCCATTCGAGCCACGACCAGTCGTGCGACCGGTGAAATGCCATTTTTTCTAGTTTACGGTGCGAAAGCAATACTTCCCCCAGAATTGAAAATTGGCTCTGCTCGAACCGATTATTTCAATGAAAACGATCAAGGGGAATGAAGACTCGACGACATTAATTTTCTTGAAGAAAGACGAAATCAAGCCCTTGTACAATTGGCGGTTTACCAACAAGCCATGCGAAGGTACCACAGTCGTAAGGTGCTACCTCGCAACCTAACTGTAGGTGATCTGGTTCTTAGAAAAATTTAGAGTCTGACAGATCACAATAAACTTTCTCCCAAATGGGAATGTCCATGCACTGTGGTCGAAGTCACCAGACTAGGATCGGTACGACTACCCATGTCAGACAGGCGTGTTTTGTCAAATTCTTGGAACATTGACCAACTGCGTAAGTTCTTTGCACAAATGTATTTTACATTATTTCAATTTCGATAAAGATTCATTTCTTTCTTTTTTCTTTCCGATGAGTGATATTGTTTATATATCTGTCATCCGTAATATAACGTCCCAAGTTTTTCTGAGTTTCTGAGTTTGCAAAAGCAAAAATAACCATTCGGTTTTGTTGAAGTTCTAAAGCTTAATTTGAGATTTTGGAAGTAAAGGTGTTTAAAATGACTAAATTCAACTTCAATTAAATCAAGTTGGTTGCTTTGCGTTTGTTGGAGTTCTCTGGTGTTGTTTTCCCCTTCTCTGTTTGTTCCATTCTCCCCGCGCGGCTCAGCTCTGCGCCTCCATTGTCGCGGATCGTCCGATCAAAAATCAGACGACCCCTCTTCGTTGCGCTTCTCCTGTTTGGACCTCCCTCTCAGTCTAGACCTCCATTTTGGTTTAGACCTCCTTCTCGTTGGACCTCCCTCTCAGTCCAAGACCTCCGGGTGGTCTTGGCGACCTCCCTTTGTGCCGTGACCACCCTCTTGGTCTTTTTGCAAAGACCACCTCTTTGGTCACGACCTCCTCTTTGGTTTGACCACCACTCTCTAGTTTTGACCGGCCCCACCTGTCAGTTCTGTTCACCTTCTCCTTCCACCCGTTGTGTCACTTCTGACGCAAAGGTCTTAGCACATTAAATGCTGTTGTGTCACATTAAATGTTGTTGCTTTTGCAGTACCTGTTCCTCCTCTTGTCTCGTCCCCAACCTACTCCCATCTTCTCCTTCACCTGCCCTTGCATGTGCATTTCTGAGTCTCTATGACTCTTTTCGTTTCCTCCTAGCTATAAAAGCATGAGCAGCCCTCTATCATCACCTTTTTCCTCACCCGGCTCTCAACTCTCTCTTGCACTCACCCAGTTTCCGTGCTTGGAGTTTTCACCAAGGAGTTTGCTGGAGCCCTCCTCGTTGCCAAGGAGCCGCTGGAGCTTGCGCCGACCTCCTCACCGCCACAAAATTCACCGGAGCACCCGCGCCGTTCACAGTCCTCCTCCCATCTTTTCTCTCTGTGTGTGTGTGTGTCTGGATGAGTTCCTCCGTGACCTGTTCTCTTTTTGCTCTCACGACCACATTGCGTGGTTGTATCTCTTTACAACCATGTTGCGTAGTTGTATCCTTGTACGACCTTGTGGGTAGTCGTATTCTCCTTTGGTCCTCCTCCTCCTCTCGACCTCCTCCTTTGGACCTCCTCCTCCTTAGGACCCCCTCCTTTGGACCCCCTCCTCAGGACCTCCTCCTCATGACCTCCTCCCGAGAGTCCGTTTCAGTTTCAGTGTTTCTCTTTTGGTTCTTATTTGGTAGTTTTGGTTTTTATTTGAATTCGTTGTATTTATTTGGCTCTTTTTGCACGTGTAGATTCCGGCTTCTCTCGTGGACCCGATGACCTCTACCGAAGAACCTCGGCTCTGCGTCGAAGACAAGTCGTAGACCTTTAATCATGTTGAACCTAGTTTTACAAAATTACTTTGTTTTATATCAACATGCATGGCTATTTGTATAAAAATAGTTTGGGTATTAGCTAAACAACTACTTGGCAGTATGACCCCTTGAATATTTGTGTTTGACATGTTGTCATGTACCTTTGGACCACCATAGGTTGGGTATTCTTAGTTGGACCTTTTTGAGATAACCAACATGGGTGCGTATATTGCTTAGACTTGCTTAGTTATACGCTGTCTCTCATTCGCTTGTCTCAAAGATGTTAAATTTAATTAAGAGATTATGGAATTGTGGCACGTGTTGTCTTGGCAAGCGTTGCCCTGGCCTGCGTGGCCGCTAATAAAATCTGTGGTGCCATGTCTAGGGTGGTCATTGGCCGGGTTGAACCCCAAATGTTTTTGCTTGGGCTAGTGATCGTGCAATAAAGGGGGTGCAGGAAGCACACTGGGATGAGGAGGTCTCGCCTGAGCACCCACTAAGGACTTAATCTTGTAAGAGTTCAATCCGGGCCATGCCGTGCAACCACAAGACCATTATGGGGTGGTCCTGGCCAACTAATTGGCAACGCTTTGCTTCGGCTCCGTTTCGGTGGAAGTGTGTAAGACATGGGATGGACACGCACACTTGGCGTAAGGGGGGGGCCAGGAAGGCGAAACCTTAGTGAGCGGAACTGAGTCCAAGCAGAACCTTGTAAAGGCCTTGTCACGTGCTCTAGTCTACTTACCTAAGGTAGTGAGCAGGAACATCGACGGGTGCCAAACAAACTAGAGAACTCGTGTCTTGTGGGTAAAGCTGTACAATCTCTGCAGAGTGTAAATCTATTCGAATAGTTGTGTCCCTGGTTATGGACATGCCTGGTGATTTCACGCAAGGGGTAGACTTTCGCAAATTTGTTGGAGTAGTCTGGCTCATGACCAGGGTGGTCGTGAGTGGTCTGGCTCATGACCAGGGTGGTCATGAGTGGTCTAGGCAGTGACCAGGGTGGTCATGGTGTAAGCATCTAGGCCCCTAATTCGTGTTTTGGTGATTAATGACGACTTAATTATCGGGACTAACTTTTTGTTGATGTTGCATAAGTTCAAGTTAGGTCGCGATGATGGTTTGGTTATGTGGGCTATTTGTTGAGCCCTAATGGACTTTGAAGGCAAGCTTGTATTATTGTTGAAGATTAAGGACTTTGTTCTTTAGAAATGATCCAAGGAGTTGAGGATGGATCATTGTAGTGATAGGTCCTTTGTTTTTATTTTAGCCGCACTATTAAAGGGGTTTAGGCTAGTAGCTTGAGCTTGGTTAGGTTGAGAAGCTAGTTGTGATGCACACTAGGTTTATTTAGCTCATCTCTAGTCAAATGAAGCTCTTGGATGAGTTGGAGTTGAAATGGAATCAATTTGGATCTTTATTTGAGAAGGATGAAGAGTTGATGATTGCATTAAGGATGATTAGGAAGCTAACGGATCATTGGAAGCGAAGGCTGTTTTTCTATGGTGAAAAATGACTAAGACCTTGCGGATGATTCAAGAGCTAACGGATCATTGGACCAAGATAGCGTTTTGCTGAAAATTCATGCCTTCCGGATGATCCGCAAGCTAAGGGAGCATCAAGCGGATCATTGAACAAAGAAATAATTCAGTTTTGACAATGCCTTCCGGATGATCCGCAAGCTAACGGAGCATCAAGCGGATCATTGGACCAGTACATATTTTATATTGGACAAATGGCTACCGGATGATCCGCAAGCTAAGGGAGCATCAAGCGGATCATTGGACCAGTACCGAATAGGATTTTGACAAGGCCTTCCGGATGATCCGGATGCTATCGGACTATCAAGCGGATCATTGATCCGAGAGGTATTTTTGGATGAGTGAAAACACGAGTACTTTATGAATGATCCGGAAGGAAAGGATGATCCGGATGTAAGGATGATCCGCAAGCTTTGGATGATACTTAAGCCTTTAACGGCTAGTTTTGTGACCGTTGATTTCGAGCCGGGATGATCCGGAAGGGTTCCGGATGATCCGGAATGTCTTGATTTTTCGGGATAGTAGGTGTAACGGCTAGTTTCTTTGAGGAGGCTATAAATACTGTTCATGGACGTGATTGGAAGCTCTCTTGGCCACTCTACAGTAACATCTAATACCAAGGGAAGATCAAGGACACCCAAGATCATTTATGAACATATTTTGAGAGATTTTGAGAGGTAGCATAGGCTTAGTGTGCATCACTCTAGTTGCTTGATCTTTCTAAGTTCAAGTGATGGTCTAGGCTTGTTACCTTTGGAGATCGGCGTCTCCTAGACGGCTTGGAGGCGTGGTTCTCGGTGACCTTCTAAGGAGGAGCTTGTGGAAGGCACCGGGAAGGTTGTAAAGGTTTGGAGTCCACCCATCCGGAGAGGAGAAGGACTACCACAAGTGAATGGCTTGATACCTTGCTAGGTTTCAAGTCGGAGCAACACTCTTGCGAGAGTGCTCCAACGAGGAGTAGGGGAGATCGCCGAATCTCCGAGACCTCGGTAAAAAATTGGTTGTGTCTCTTGTCTCTTTTACATTTACGCATTTACTTTCTTGCACTGTTTTAAACTTCTCTAGAATTGTGTAGGAGTTGTTTGTCCACACTAGCATCCATAGACACATAGTTTTTGTTAGAACTGTTTAGTCTTTTAATTGTTCTTAAAAAAAAAGATTCCCAATTCACCCCCCCTCTTGGGCATTCGATCCACTTCAATTGGTATCAAAGCAAGGTTGCTCAATTAGGGCTTTACCGCCTTGAGTAAAGATGTCGGGTGAGGGTGTGAATGTTGGTAGGGCTCCACTTTTTGATGGCACAAATTATTCCTATTGGAAAGTTCGTATGGGTTGTTACCTTGAGGCTATGAGCTTGGACGTTTGGCGTGTGGTTGAATATGGTTTTCTTTGCTCCACGCAATCCACTTGCACCCACGGATGTGGAAGTAAAAAACCTTCAATACAACGCCCAAGCAAAGAATGCACTTTTTGGCTCTCTTAGTCTTGAAGTCTTCAACCGTGTTAGCAATCTTAGCACGGCTCATGAGATTTGGACTACTCTTCGTGAGATTCACGAGGGCACATCAAATGTGCGAGAGGCAAAAATGTATGTTCTTAAAGAGCAATTCGACTATTTTGTGATGCGACCTCATGAGACGGCTAACGAAATGTTCTCTCGCATGAATAGTATTGTGAATGAATTGAAGGGTCTTGGATTAACTCTTACTAACCTTGAAATTGTGAGAAGAATGCTTAGGGTTTTGCCCAAGGAATACAAGACGCTTGTGGTGCTACTCACAAATGGAGATTTGAACTCATTGACACCAACCGCTCTTTTGGGAAGGCTCATCGCACATGAGCTTTTCTTGAAGGAGTATGAAGAGTCTCCCACAAGCAAAAAGAACATTGCTCTCAAGGTCAAAGGAGATCATGAGGAAGATGATAGTAATCATGTTGAAGATGATGAGTCCGAGGACTCGATGACATGGCCTTGCTCATGAAGAAGACAAGGCGCCTTCTCAAGAAGATAAATGATAAGGGGTAGACTTTGACAAGAGAAGAAGATCTTCATCAAACTATTTGTCGAACAAGAAGAACCCTTTTGCCAACACCATATGCTATGAGTGCAATGAGAAGGGCCACATTGCTGCAAGATGTGAGAACAAGAAGAAGAAGAACAAGGACACATACAAGGGCAAGAAAAAGCAAGATGGTAAGAAGATAAGATTCAAGAAGCTAAATCGAAATGGAAAGGAGGAAGCTTACATTGGAGAATGGATTACCGATGAGGAAAGCTCCGAGGTTGACTCAAGTGATGAAGATGATGGTCTAACACCACCAAAAGGCCTTGCGGGACTTGGTCTCACTGAGTCCACTCCACCACCTCCAACCTCACCATTTTGCTTCATGGCAACGCATGATGAGAAGGTACATGACTCTCTTCCCTCATATGATGAGCTTGTTGAAATCATTGAAGAGCTCAATTCGGCTCTTGGTAAGGAGAAGCAAAAGTTCAAAGTGCTCAAAAAAATACACACTTCACTTAGCACCAAATTTGAGGAAGTTCTTGCCAAATATGAAGAACTTGAGCTTGAACATGATTCTCTCCTTAACAAGGACTTTGTCGTGACCAAGGTTGATAGGGGTATTGCATGTGATCTCTATCCTCAACAAATTTCCACTCAAGCATGCAATGCTTCCGTCATGGTAGATAGCTCTACTTCTTGTAATGATTTAATTTCTATGCCATACTCTTCTAAAGTAGATGCTAGTCCTACTTGCAATATTCCTTCTTGTGGTGTTGCTTAGTGTGCTACTAACCTTGTGAAGGAGAACTTGGAACTTAAAGCAAAAGTGGATATGCTTAACATGGGCCTAGCAAAGTGCTATCAAGGAAGTGTCACTCTCAATCGGATTCTTGGGGAGCAAAGGTTCACCTTGGGTAAGGAAGGATTGGGGTACATCCCAAAGGTTGTACCCAAGGGAGGTGGTTGGATAAGACCCAAGACGAAGTTCGTGAAGGAGGGCTATTTTTGTTACAAGTGTCATGGTGAAGGCCATAAGCCCGTTGCATGTCCATTGGCCTCTTCGTTCAAGAATGCTTCTACCAAAAGTTTCATCTACGACTCTCACTACTTGCTCCAAAAGGGCAAGGATGGTACATTTGTTGCTAAGTTCATAGGTGTTCCAATACTTAATGAAAAGAAGAAGGCCATTTGGGTGCCTAAGTCCCTATGCACTAATCCAAAAGGACCCAAAAAGATTTGGGTACCTAAAGCAAAGACTTGATCTCTATTTTTGTAGGTGAACTACAAGACCGGAGGCCGGCATTGGGTGATTGATAGTGGATGTACTCAACACATGACCGGAAACTCGCGGATGTTCACCTCCTTAGAAGAAAGTGTGGACTCAAGCAACAAGATAACTTTTGGTGATAATAGCAAGAGTAAAGCAATTGGACAAGGAAAGGTGGCAATCTCAAATGATCATTCAATCTCCAACGTTCTATTGGTTGAATCCTAAACTTTAATTTACTTTCCGTTGCTCAACTTTGTGATTTAGGGTTCCATTGTCTCTTTTAGGAAGAAGGTGTTTTGGTTTTAAACAAAATGACCAAAGTTTGATCTTCAAAGGCTTTCGTTTTCAAAATCTTTACCTTGTGGACTTCTCCTCTAATGCTTCGTGCATCTCGACGTGCTTACTTGCTAAAGTTTCACTTGGTTGGCTTTGGCACCGCCGTCTTCGACATGTGGGGATGTCTACTTTGAAAAAGCTTTTCAAAAACGGTTTGGTTGTGGGCTTAAAGGATGTGAGATTTGAGAAGGATAAGTTATGTAGTGCTTGTCAAGCCGGCAAGCAAGTAGCAAACTCTCATCCCACAAAGAATTTTTTGTCCACATCTAGACCGCTAGAGCTCTTACATATGGATTTGTTTGGGCCAACGTCCTATAAGAGCATAGGGGGCAATTCTTATTGTTTAGTCGTTGTGGACGATTTCTCAAGGTTTACTTGGGTATTCTTTCTACAAGACAAATCCGAAGCCTCCGGTATTTTCAAAAGGTTTGCAAAAAGGGCCCAAAATGAATTCGAAACTCCAATAAAGAAAATCCGTAGTGACAATGGAACCGAATTTAAAAATACTAACATTGAAGATTATTGTGATGAGATAGGTATTAAGCATGAGCTTTCCGCTACTTACACACCTCAACAAAATGGAATTGTTGAGCGGAAGAATAGGACTTTGATTGAAATGTCGAGGACTATGCTTGATGAGTATAGTACTTCGGATCGGTTTTGGGCGGAGGCCATCAACGCATCTTGTCATGCTATCAACCGGCTCTATCTCCACCGGCTCTTAAAGAAGACATCATATGAGCTCTTAGTAGGAGAAGACCCAATATCTCCTACTTTAGAGTGTTTGGATGCAAATGCTACATTTACAAAAAGCGCACCCATCTTGAAAGTTCCAAAGCGATGCGACATCGGGTTTCTTTTGGGTTACTCCTCAAATTCAAAAGCTTATCGTGTCTTCAACAATGCCACTGGGCTTGTTGAAGAGACCTATGATGTAGAGTTTGATGAATCTAATGGCTCTCAAGGAGAGCATGAAAATCTTGATGATGTAGGTAATGAAGGCCTAAGAAGTGCAATGAAGAATATGTCTCTTGGTGATATCAAGCCAAAGGAGAATGATCAAGAGGTACAAGTCGAAGCTCAACCCTCATCATCAATGGCGCCTCAAGTTGATGAAGAGGAAGCAAATAAAGATGATGAGGATATAGTACCTTCTCCTTCACCTCAAGTTAGGAGTCATCACACCATTGCCAAAGATCATCCTATTGATCAAATCTTGGGGATGTTACTAAGGAGTTCAAACTCGTTCTCGTCTAGCATCTTTTTGTGAACATTACTCTTTTGTGTCTTGTTTGGAACCCACTAATGTAGATCAAGCACTTAGTGACGCAGATTGGGTGAATGCAATGCATGAAGAATTAAACAACTTCACCCGCAATGAAGTATGGACATTGGTGGAGCGTCCCGAAATCAAAATGTCATTGGCACAAAGTGGATTTTCCGTAACAAACAAGATGAACATGGAGTGGTGATCCGCAACAAGGCAAGACTAGTTGCTCAAGGGTTCTCCCAAGTTGAAGGACTTGACTTTGGAGAGACTTTTCTCTCATTAGCAAGACTTGAAGCCATTCATATCCTTTTAGCTTTTGCATCATGTTTTAATATCAAGCTATATCAAATGGATGTTAAATCCGCGTTCTTAAATGGTGTTATTTCGGAACTAGTGTTTGTAGAACAACCTCCCGGGTTTGAAGACACTAAACACCCAAACCGTGTCTATAAGTTATCTAAGGCGCTATATGAGCTTAAGCAAGCGCCAAGAGTTTGGTATGAGCGTCTTAGAAACTTTCTACTTGCTAAGGGCTTCAAAATCGGGAGAATTGATTCTACTTTGTTTATTAAGTTTTGATGATCATTTCTTCATTTGTCAAGTATATGTTGATGATATTATTTTTGGATCAACTAATCAAGAATTTTGCAAGGAATTTGGTGAGATGATGTCTAGGGAGTTTGAAATATCTATGATAGGAGAGTTGAGCTTCTTCCTTGGATTTCAAGTCAAGCAATTGAAGGAGGGCACATTTATCTCTCAAGAAAAGTATATTATGGACCTCCTCAAGCGCTTTGGAATGGAAGATGCTAAGCCCATCAAAACTCCTATGGCTACAAACACACATCTTGACTTAGATGTGGGAGGTACCCCGATTGATCAAAAACTATATAGATCAATGATTGGTAGCTTGCTTTACCTTACCGCATCTAGGCCCGATATCATGTTTAGTATTTGTATGTGTACTAGATTTCAAGCTTCCCCTAAAGAATTGCATCTAGTTGCAGTTAAGAGAATTCTTAGATATTTAAAACACACCCCTAGCATTGGTTTGTGGTATCCCAAAGGTGCAAAATTCGAGTTGCTTGGCTATTAGGACTCGATTATCTTTGGGTGTAAAATTGACCGTAAAAGCACTTCGGGGGGATGTCATATGCTAGGTAGATCCCTTGTCTCATGGGCTTCAAAGAAACAAAACTCGGTTGCACTCTCAACCGCCGAAGCGGAATACATTGCCGCGGGTAGTTGTTGTGCACAAATATTGTACATGAAGCAAACCCTTCTAGACTATGGGATCTCCTTCAAAAGTGTGCCTCTATTGTGTGACAATGAGAGTGCGGTAAAAATAGCAAACAACCCGGTTCAACACTCGCGTACAAAACACATTGATATCCGGCATCATTTCCTTAGGGATCATGTTGCAAAAGGTGACATTGTGCTAAGCCATGTCCGAACCGAGGATCAACTTGCGGATATTTTTACCAAACCCTTAGATGAGGCTCGCTTTTGTAAGTTGAGGAGTGAGTTAAATATCATAGATTCCTCTAACATTGCATGATCATTTTTTCACTTCTCATGTAATATATTGTCATTGTCTTGTGTGTTCTATTTGCCTTGCTTGTTTAGTTGTTTGAAGTTTTGAGTGTTTTAGTTGCTTCGGTTTTTGTGAGCTCAAATGGGATTATCACATTAAGGGGGAGCATTATACCTCTCATGTATTCTTGCAACCCTAAATGTGAACAAATCAATACTTTGCTAGATGCATCTTGAAAAATGCTTTTCTCATGCAAATGTACTATATTGTATCAAATGCTTTCTAAATGTTTTGCTTTTCAAAAAGTTTCATCATAAAAAGAAAAATTGATTTGCTTGAAAAAGAACGTATGTCCAAAACTATTTTTTTAAAAAAATTATCTTGAAACGAAAAAGGTTGGTCAAGTGATTTCTCAAATGCTTTATATTGGCCAACATCTTAAAAACAAGTTTGACAAAGTTACCAAAACCCTATTATGTGCTAAACCGTGAGCTTTCTAGCATAACATGGGTCTAAGTCACTTGGTAGGATGTTTCCATCTCTTGGTTCTTGGTGGCACAAAATTAGGCCCATACATTTCCAAAGATCCCAAACCCAAATTCATTTGGTTCACTTGTATTTAAAAAAGGTGTTTTGAAAAACTATATGCATATAGCAATATCTTTTCAAAAATGTCTCAAGTTGGTGTTCTAGATCTTTTCATCGCTTAACTATGTCCAATTAAGTGTTTATGTTGATTGCTGCAATTTTGGACCATGGGAGAACACAAATTCTCGACTTAAAATACCCTCTTTTCTTACCCAAATGTTTCGGATCATCCGAAAGGATCGGATCATATGGATATGTGGACAATCTGCTCCTATCGGATCATCTGTTACATAGGGTCTTCAAGTTTAACTCCTTATCCCTCTTAATTTCTATCTGAACCAATGGATCTCCTTTAAGTCACTTTGGATGGTTCAGATGCTCTCGTACCCCTTCGTCTTTAAGGTTTGTTTCTCATCCGTTAGATCTTTCTTGATCAGTCGAACCATTGGATGCCACTTATTCCTACCCTTCTCTTGGTTCTCATCCGCCATCGATAGTTTGTTGCTCAATCCTAGCCCTTGATCTCCTCTCTATTCATTGCCAACTCTCTACTCGGTCAAAATCCCTATGTCCTTAGTCAAGGGTGCGGTTGCTTTGTTCCCCATTCGATTCCTCCTGAGCGCCATGGGATAGCGCCGCCGCCTCCACCACATTTCTCGCCGACGGCCCGTCGTAGTCACCGGCGACCACCAAATCGGACTCCCCCTCTCGCGCAAGATTCACCCACTGTCTTCGGTTCATGAGGGACGCTTCGATGTCGGCCGCATTGTGTACCTCCTCCACCGCCCTTGGTGTCTTCCTCGGCTCCCACGGTTTGCGCTTCTCCTCTCTTGTGTAAGTCCTTCTTTTTCTTGAGACCGAGGCCATAGTGTGTACCTTGAAGCTGTGGATTGTTGCTTAGTGTTAGTTCGGTTTGTGCTTCACAGGCGCAGTGGCAGTCGGTTTGTGGTTCTTAGGGGTAGTGGCAATCGTTGTATGTGTTGAGATTGGATGTTGCTACAGAGGCTGCTATAATTTGTGCTTGGAAGGGGATTGGTTCTCAGAGATCCACTTCAACCGATTCATCAGATGCCCGAGATTCAAAGATTGCTTGTATTTGTGATCTGTGAGTTCAATGAAGAAAGACCAAATGGACAAAGGCAAGGACAAAAGAAAAGCAAGTCCAGATCCTCCTCAGCGCAGTCTTAGACCTCGACAGCAGGGCATTGCCATCACTCAGTCGCCTTCAGTGCATACTCCAGTCAGTGAGACAGCTACACCTTCATCTCGTGGTCGCTCAACTTTAAGTCGACACCTTTGGAAGGCTAACAGACCCCGAGTAGGTCTGGAGGATCTCTCATCGGTGTGGCTCTTCCTCTCTTGAGCCAAATCGCAATGCAAGATTTGCTACTGTTGATTACTCCACTTACAAGGCTGACAAGATGAGAAAAGTGAGGAAGGTTGATGAGTCCAAATGGTTCCCTCAAAAGCGAGATAAGATCACAGATGTTGGGACTGATTTGTATTGGACAGTGGTGCAGAAAGATATTGCTGTCATTCTTGAGAGACTGAACAAAATCCGTAATCACAAATGGATTGATCGGATGACTATTAATGAATATGCAAATGGCACAGATATTCGTCCTCATTTTGCAAATGACTCGTGGTCTCACTGAGACCTTCTTGAGACTAAACCAATGAGGTGGTTGGATAACATTATTTTCCAATTCTATGCCACTCTATGGATCCCCGAAAATCGAGAGTACATTTCATTCATGTTTGGAAGTGAGCGCCGCCGGCTTGATCGCAAAGAGATGTCAGACCTACTTGGTATTGTTCTTGGTGGCGACTCTTTGCACAATCGTGCTTTTCCTTCTGGACGTAGAGGTCATGCAGATGGTGTACCCCCTTCACTTGAGCTGATTCAACACATGTACACTGATCCTGATGCAAAAGATTTTAATTGGAAGGTTCAAGCACAGCTTTTTCGTGAGGCTTTTGTTACTTTGTGTGTGACTAGATATACTATTTTGCCAAGGAAGGGATCTAGAGAGGAAATTAGTGCTCTTATGGGTTGGTTGCTCTTTTACTTGATGGATGACATGGAGATAGATTTCATTGACCTTATGGTTGGAGAAATGCAGGATGCTATCAAAACCACCAACCGCATGCTTCCTTTTGCTCCATACATTGTCAAGATGTTTCTTAATGCCCGTTGGATACCTCAGTTAACTCATGATAGATATCCAAAATTTCTTGCTCCATACAAAGCTTTGTCTCCACAGGATAAACGCCTTTAGACAAATAAGGTTGCTCCTCCACCATTAGATCCTGAAGCCGATGATGCTATATATCAAGATCCTCTACCTTTTGATCATCGTGAGCCACATGGATTATTTGACTTTAGGGATCCACTTTCAGATGTTGATTTGGATGATGATGATGATGGTGACAGTGATCCTAGTTTTAATCCAGCTGATGATCTACCTTCAGCAGTCCCTCCAGCAAAGAAGTTCAAATCTGGCACTCATAATTCTGAGGCAAGTAGTTCTGGTTCGAAAGCTGCCTTTGATCGCATTGAGAAGAGGTTGGAAATGCAACACAAAGAAAATATTTCTCTTGAATTTTCTTATCGGTTTTGTGGTGACATTAGTCTTGACAACAAAACTTGACTAGAGCTATTTGGACACTAAATGATCAACTAAACTGTTGTTGGGAGGATGTTCGGTCGCTTCTTAAGAAACAGGGCAAGAATGCTACTAATCTTGGTCGCCCTAGTGGCAAAGATGAGGAGCTCCAAAAGCTAATTCCTTATCCGTATGTTTCTCCTCCACTCAAAATCACCACCCACACACTCTCCTTTCAAAGATCAAGGCCTCAGTCTCACCAAAGAACAGAGATCCCACTGCACCGAATCAGTCGCCTACTCATTCGCACTCTTCTTTTCAGCGACAACCGGTCTCGGCAGCAGCAGATCACTTTGATACTCAGTCGCCAAGTGCACAGCCTCCAACAGATCTTCACCAACTTGTTGATTCTTTGTTTTCTTGACTCCTTTTCTTCTACAAGTAATTTAGTTGGCGTGTTCTTGACTATTCCTCTTCTCGATAGAGCTCTTTGTTGATCAAGAAGAGGAGAAAGATATCACCAGTCACCGCTCTAGACACTCTGTTCCTTTACATATTCTTCCCGGCCTCAACTGTCTCCAAAGACTCTGATCTTTCTTCTCAGAGCTCCCTCTTCTCCCCGCTTCCTCGGTGCACACTCTTGTTGTTCGTGGCTCTCCCACCGACGATCCTCGGCCGGCAACTCCGTTCTATGTTGTTCACTCCATAATAGCGACTACGCGTCCGATGCCGGCTTCTGACTTTTGGGCAGCCCCTTTTCCTTTTTGTGTGCTTGATGTCAAAGGGGGAGAGATTGGTGCTAGTGTTTGTTTGTTTGAGACTATGCTTGTAAGATTTGTGCTTGTGTTTTTTGGTTGAGTCGATGCTTGTATGAGTACTATTTGCATCATCATGTATCATGCATAGACTTAGGGGGAGACTTTGTTATTTTGTGGAGCTATCTTATGAGCATGTGTGTCTCATTGTCTTATCTTGTATCCTGCTCACTTATGCTTTATCCAATGCTTACTTAAGATATTTGCTTGATCATGTTCTGTTATTTCTCTATATATTGGATCAAAGCTTTCATGGGCTTATCATGTCAAGTTTATGCCTTGCTTTTGCTTATGTCACATACTTAAAATCCTTTATATCACTTGTGTTGGTTTGGTTGTCATCAATCACCAAAAAGGGGGAGATTGTAAGCATCTAGGCCCCTAATTCGTGTTTTGGTGATTAATGACGACTTAATTATTGGGACTAACTTTTTGTTGATGTTGCATAAGTTCAAGTTAGGTCGCGATGATGGTTTGGTTATGTGGGCTATTTGTTGAGCCCTAATGGACTTTGAAGGCAAGCTTGTATTATTGTTGAAGATTAAGGACTTTGTTCTTTAGAAATGATCCAAGGAGTTGAGGATGGATCATTGTAGTGATAGGTCCTTTGTTTTTATTTTAGCCGTACTATTAAAGGGGGTTTAGGCTAGTAGCTTGAGCTTGGTTAGGTTGAGAAGCTAGTTGTGATGCACACTAGGTTTATTTAGCTCATCTCTAGTCAAATGAAGCTCTTGGATGAGTTGGAGTTGAAATGGAATCAATTTGGATCTTTATTTGAGAAGGATGAAGAGTTGACAGTGCATTAAGGATGATTCGGAAGCTAACAGATCATTGGAAGCGAAGGCTGTTTTTCTATGGTGAAAAATGACTAAGACCTTGCGGATGATTCAGTAGCTAACGGATCATTGGACCAGTAGCGTTTTGCTGAAAATTCATGCCTTCCGGATGATCCGCAAGCTAAAGGGAGCATCAAGCGGATCATTGGAACAAAGAAATAATTCAGCTTTTGATAATGCCTTCCGGATGATCCGCAAGCTAACGGAGCATCAAGCGGATCATTGGACCAGTACATATTTTATATTGGACAAATGGCTACCGGATGATCCGCAAGCTAAGGGAGCATCAAGCGGATCATTGGACCAGTACCGAATAGGATTTTGACAAGGCCTTCCGGATGATCCGGATGCTATCGGACTATCAAGCGGATCATTGATCCGAGAGGTATTTTGGATGAGTGAAAACACGAGTACTTTATGAATGATCCGGAAGGAAAGGATGATCCGGATGTAAGGATGATCCGCAAGCTTTGGATGATACTTAAGCCTTTAACGGCTAGTTTTGTGACCGTTGGATTTCGAGCCGTGATGATCGGAAGGGTTCCGGATGATCCGGAATGTCTTGATTTTTCAGGATAGTAGGTGTAACGGCTAGTTTCTTTGAGGAGGCTATAAATCTGTTCATGGACGTGATTGGAAGCTCTCTTGGCCACTCTACAGTAACATCTAATACCAAGGGAAGATCAAGGACACCCAAGATCATTTATGAACATATTTTGAGAGATTTTGAGAGGTAGCATAGGCTTAGTGTGCATCACTCTAGTTGCTTGATCTTTCTAAGTTCAAGTGATGGTCTAGGCTTGTTACCTTTGGAGATCGGCGTCTCCTAGGCGGCTTGGAGGCGTGGTTCTCGGTGACCTTCTAAGGAGGAGCTTGTGGAAGGCAGGGAAGGTTGTAAAGGTTTGGAGTCCACCCATCAGGAGAGGAGAAGGACTACCACAAGTGAATGGCTTGATACCTTGCTAGGTTTCAAGTCGAGACAATACTCTTTCGAGAGTGCTCCAACGAGGAGTAGGGAGATCGCCGAATCTCCGAGACCTCGGTAAAAAAATTGGTTGTGTCTCTTGTCTCTTTTACATTTACGCATTTACTTTCTTGCACTGTTTTAAACTTCTCTAGAATTGTGTAGGAGTTGTTTGTCCACACTAGCATCCATAGACACATAGTTTTTGTTAGAACTGTTTAGTCTTTTAATTTGTCGGGCCCCGAAATTACAATTCAGGACCCTCTGTGTTTACTGCACTAGCCCAGGATCATGCTAGTGCACACAGGGTTAACAAAACTGGAAATCGATCCATACAAGCGAAATATAACATAAACGAATAACTTTGATTAATAAATAAGGGTTTTGACCTTAAGGTCGAGTTTACATTTATTGAGCCACGCAGGCTAACAGAGAAAATAAACGGCAATGAAGCGAAGCGGTAGTGGCATCCCATCGATTCACCACGAGCAACCGATCGATCAAGACCTCGCGATCGGGCACCTTCGATGAACTCGTCCTCGTATCTTTGGTGAAGACTCCTACTACGCTTGATTCGTCAAAGCAAGCGTGAGTACACACCGTACTCATAAGCCACACCACAGAATGCAATGTATACATGCAAAGCTTATTACAAGAGAAAGGCATTCTGTGGTTTCTTTTATGTAAATGCAACTTTTGCAATTTAATACAACTAAATAGATTGAAAGCGAGGTAAAACAAATAGACAATAATAATTTTAACAAGTTATTTCACAAAGACACACACACCTAAGCAAAGTTATTCACATAGCTAGATGATGTAATTCACATAGCTCCCTTCCCACACGCTTTTAAGAAATTCTACCCTAGTGTTAAATCCCGAGCATTGTCCATGATCATGACGACGCTATTCAATAGATTAAGTCACACTCTGCAGAGGTTTGTACACTTTACCCACAAGATACAACCGGTGTAGCTAGCATCGATCATAACAAAGCATTTCAGATACCTTATCTTACTATGCTAGGCCTGTCTCAAAACAGCATGTGGTCGACAGAAGCTCAGTTCTTTAAGCGCACATGGTGAGGTCCTTAATTGACCAAGGCAAGACTTCCACTAACCCAACCACATAGACACACAGATTAATATTATCCACACAAATCCACATAGACCACCAATTCACACAAGATCCACCCTTGCCTCAATCCAAATCCTTTTTACCACCCGTTGGTTTAAGTGCAACACATGCCACAAAGACACGTAGTACACATAGATTATCCAAGATTTCATATTCACTTAGTCGAATTAATAATTTGCACTTCACATGAATAAATGAGTCGTGGCATGACTAAGCAATCTAATCGCACTAACCAACCCACGTTGGCACTACAATATTACCAACTAATTATCAACTAGGGTGACAAAGAATTTAGACATAGCAATTATCAAGGATGGCATAACAATTAGGACTTTACACCTACTCCCAAAATCATTTAAATAATTACTTGAATTAATAATGCAGTAATTTGAAATAAAATAATTTAGCAAACTGGGAATCAAGATGGTCAAAGGTATAGCTTGCCTTGAAAAGGATCTAGGAATTGATCTTGATCTTGGAAAGGTCCTTCTTCGTCAACTCTTTCAAAGAAATCGAAGTCTACTCGCAAACAAGGCAAACAAACAAACTAAATAAATAACAGAGGCAAATAACTCCAATAAAATAATTAAAAATCTCCAATAGATAGATCTGGATTTTAGATGAATTTAGAAATTTGAATGGATGGATTTGGAGTTAGGATGCAAAAGATATGGAGTTTCAAAGTTTAAATCTAAAGAAAACCCTAAAAATAGGATTTATCGAATTCCGAATTATTTTTCAGCAGAAAAATCGGAATATTGCGCCAAAGATGACATCGAGATGGCGTCATACAGGATTTTCGGAAAAGAAATAAATAAAGAAAACCCGACATGTGGGACCCACATGTCGAGGCACGCCCACGCGACCAAGCCCACCGAGCCTTCGGAGAGAGGGCCGAGGTGGCGAACCAGCTGGCGTGCGCCGACGCGCGCCACCCGGATGACACGCAGTACAGAGGCCGAGGTGGCACGTGACTCAAGGCCCACGTCGGCGAGGACGCGGCGGCAGCGGTGGCAAGACGGGACCCAATGGTCACCGGCGCCACGGTGGTCGCCGAGGGTGGGTGCTATGGGCGTGTTCGAGGCTATTGCGCACCTTCCGTGCAGCCCGGTGATTAGGGGGGTGGCTGTGGTGGCGGCGAGGTCGGGAGCGAGGAACCTTCGGTTTTGTTTGACAAGGCCCCATGAGGTCTGGCGAAATGGGTGGCTCCGGAGGTAGAGGAGGTGAAGGCGATCTCGGTGCACTCCACGACGACGCAAGCGGCGGCGACGACAGCATTCGGCAGCAGCGACACACACTGCCGAAACCCTAGACGGGAAATGTGCTACAGAGCTCTAAGGGAAATTGGGTGAGGATTGTGGAAAGGAGGCGAGGCTAAGCTCGGGGTCCCTTTATAGGGCCTAAGCGGCCGGGGTGGCTTAACTGGGGGGGTCAAAACAACCCAAACAATTAGCATTTAAATAGGAGATACAAAGAGCGATTTCAATTTCAAAATCGTTTGAAAAGGGCGCGGAGGAGGTAGGGCTTCTAGAAGAGATCATCCGCGACAAAATCGGGGCCGTTCGCGATATTGTCGGACGGAGCTCATGAAGAAACCATAAGCGGCCACGAGCGGGACTCATGGAGAAGAACGCGGCGAAGACGACGACCTCGGGCCCCACCCGGCAGAGAGAGAGAGAGGAAGCGGGCGAAGATCTGAACGCCCAATGACGATCCAATGGTGGAGGATGGATGGGCCGAAGGGCTTCTGCTGAGGAAAAGGAGTTGGCCGAGAGATTCGCCCAAACACTATTTGGAGATTTATATAGCTTTTTCTTTTTAAGAAATTACCGTAAATTCAAATAAGCAATAGAAATTAGCAAATGAATTTGGAAAAATTCTAGAAAATATATCCAAGCACATAGAATCCAAATAAAATAGTTTTGACTATTGTTTATGTTGACTTTAGTCATACTAAATTGTTTTGTTGCACAAAGTCCAATATTAAGCTTTTTAATTTAAATTCAAATAAATCCAAGTGATGAATTTTCTCATTACACTATTTAAAAGGTTTTTAAAGCTCTGAAAATTGGGATGTTACAAACCTCCCCCCCTTAAAGGAATCTCGTCCCCGAGATTCAGGCTAGCTGGAGAAAAGGCTAGGGAACTCGGCTTTCAACTCTTCTTCACGTTCCCACGTTGCTTCACCTTCCGAGTGGTGGCTCCATCGCACCTTGCAAAACGAACCGTCTTGCTCACGGTCCGACGCTCGCGACATCCGTAATCTTGATAGGTCGCTCTTTGTATGTGAGGTCTTCCTTAGTTCAATTGACTCTAACGGTGCTTGTTCTTCCGGCATACGAAGACACTTCTTCAACTGAGAGACATGAAAGACATCGTGTACTCCTGCTAACGACTGCGGTAGCTCCAGCTGATAGGCTACTTCTCCACGGCGTTCTAAGATCTTGAACGGACCAACATACCGAGGGGCAAGCTTCCCTTTGGCATGGAACCTTTTCACACCTCTCGAGGGGCGAACTTCTGAGGTACACAAAATCTTCGCTCAAATCGAGATCACGACGGCGGTTGTCGGATAACTCTTCGCCTCGATCGAGCTATCCTCGATCTCTCCTCGATCATAGCCACTTGTTCTTACGCTTCTTGAATAATATCTCGACCAAGATCGACGCTCATTTGTTTCATCCAATTCAACGGGGTTCGCAAGCACGACCATACAAAGCTTCAAAAGGTGACATTTGCAAAGCGGCTTGATAGTTGTTGTTGTACGAGAACTCGTGATATGGCAAACTCTTATCCCAACGAGTAGCATTTGCTAGGGCACGTGCTCTCAACATATCTTCCAATATCGATTAACCTTTCACGGTCGTCCATCCGTGCAGGGATGATACGCAGATCTTGAATTCAAAGTGAGTCCCTAAGGCTTCATGTAAACTCGCCAAAACCGGAGGTGAACCGAGATCCTCGATCCGACACTATCTTCTTGGGCACACCATGCAAACCGACAATCTTTGCCATATATAGCTCGCTAGACGATCTCCGAGTACGTGGTTTTGTTGGCAGAAATGAGCAACTTTAGTCAAACGATCCACTATTACCCAAATCGAATCGTAACCCGATTGAGTCTTGGGTAAACCGTGATGAAATCCATTCCGATTTCTTCCCACTTCCACTCTGGAATCTTCAAGGGTTGCAACAGACTGCGGGCCTCCGTGTTACGCTTTGACTTTCGACACCGTCGCACAAGGCAACGAACTCGCGACGCCTCGTTTCAAATTCGCCACCAAAACTTATTCTTAACATCCCGATACATCTTAGTACTACCAGGTGAATCGAATACTTTGAGTCATGGGCCTCCTTCAAGATTAGTCGTCTCAATCCATCAACATCCGAACGCAGATACGCCCATTGATCCACAAGATGTCTCGATCATCCACCGTGAAGTCCTTGAACTTCCCTTCGTCATCTTCTTCTTGATGTCGGAGAACTCGAAGTCTTTCTACCGAAGCTTGAATCCGCTTCTCTAAAGTAGATCGCACTTCAGATCGCCACAAATCCTTCAGACACTACTTCTAGCTTGACAGGAATTCCTCTTGAAGCTCGAACAAGGCTCTTTCACTTCCAAAGCATTGCAAATGGCTCTTACGGCTCAAGGCATCAAGAAGCTACATTGGCCTTACCAGATGGTAATGTATTCCAAGATTATAATCCTTTATCAATTCTAGCCATCTTCTCTGTCTCATATTTAGATCTGACTGAGTAAAAATGTATTTCAAGCTCTTGTGATCCGTGTATATTTCGCAGCGGTTACCGATGAGGTAATGCCGCCAAATCTTCAAAGCATGCACTACTGCGGCTAATTCCAGATCATGGGTAGGGTAATTCTCTTCATGCGGCCTTAACTGCCTTGATGCATAAGCGACAGCTCTTCCTTCTTGCATCAGGACACATCCTAATCCTTGACGCGAAGCATCACAATAGATATCAAAATCCTTACGAATATCCGGCAAAATCAAGAAAATCAAGTCAAACTTCTTCAATTCTTGAAAACTTTCTCACAAGCCGAGTCCAAGTAAACTTTTTCTCCTTCTTCAACAATTGCGTAAGAGGTTTAGCAATTGATGAGAATCCTTCGATGAAACGACGGTAGTACCCTGCTAATCCCAAGAAACTACGAATTTGAGTGACCGTCTTGGGTTGCTCCCGCTTAACACCGCTTAACTTTATCGGGTCAATGCTACTCCTCGCAATTGCCATCACATGACCAAGGAAATCCACTTCCTTTTTCCGTAAATCACACTTGCTAAACTTAGCATACAACCGATGCTCCTCGAGCTTTCTAGGATTAATCTCAAATGTTCAAAGATGTTCTTCTTCCGACTTGGAGTAAACTAAAATATAAATCGATGAATACAACTACAAATTTATCCAAATATTCCATGAATACCTTATTCATCATGTTCATGAAATAGGCAGGGCATTAGTCGGGCCAAAGGACATGACTAAGAACTCATAATGTCCGCATCGTGTTGAGAAAGCGGTCTTAGGTACATCCTTAGGACAAATCTTCAACTGGTGGTAACCTCGATCGCAAATCAATCTTCGAGAACACTCGGCTCCTTTCATCCGGGTCAAACAGATCATCTATCCCGGCAATGGGTACTTGTTCTTGATAGTGACTTCATTGAGAGCCCTAGAGTCGATGCACATCCTCATGCTCCCATCCTTCTTCTTGACAAACAAAACTGGTGCTCCCCATGGCGCATTTAACTAGGCCTCACAAAACCTTTCTCCAAAAGTTCTTCTATCTGCTTTCTTCATCTCTACTAACTCATCGGTGGCATCCGATAAGGTCTCTTCGAGATGGGGCTGTTCTCGCACTAGATCGATGACAAACTCGATGTCACGATCCGTGGCATCCCCGTAATTCTTCCGGGAACACATCCGATACTCTTTGACGACCGCACATCTTCCAACTCAACGGTCTTGGTCGTTGACTATCAAATGCCCATTACGCGACCGAGGTAGCTAGGAACTCCACTTTGTTTCCTTTAGTATCCTCGATTATAACGGCTCTTCGCCACAATCTAGCACGGCTTTGTGCTTTGTTAACCAATCCATGCCAAGGATGACATCTATGGTTTGGGTGTCTAGAATAATTAGGTTAGCTAGAAACTCAACTCCGACTATGAGTAACTTAGCCCCTAAACAACCCACATTAGAACTTAGCTCGCTCCAAAGTATTGGACTAACAGAGTACACTTAAGTTGCATAACTTCCAATTTATTCTTAGTTGCAAAAACCGAAACAAACGAATGCGAAGCTCGTAATCAAATGTAAGCTAAGCAGTATGAATTTATTAGGAACTTACCCAAGACGACATCCGGTGCTTCTGGGCTCCTTCTAGAGTGACGTGATTAACACGACCTCGACAACCGACCGAGGCGCCTCCCTGGTTGATGGTTCCTCGAGAAACTCCTTGATTGTTCTGCTTTGGGGTCTTGGCGGTGTTGCTCCAAGGTTGAAGCGATCGAGTGATAGTCCCTTCGAGGACACCGATTAGCGAAATGTCTGGCCGACGCAATTGTAACACACTCTTGGTTCATTCTGCGGTTGTTGTTCCTGGGTGGGGTTGGTGGTGTGGGGTTGCGAGAGTTCGAATAAGAGGACGAGGTGTCAAGGCGGTGCAGTGTCTGAAAAGAACTCGTGGTCGGAAACGATTAAAGCTATTTGTGGCACTACTCTTGCCCTCTCGTTGTTGTGGCCGATGGCTTCCTGTTTGAATCATCCTACGCTATGTGGTCCTCCAGATTCTTTGCGTTTGTCCTCCATGACCAACGCCTTGTTAACCAACTCTGAAAATTTGGGAAGGTATGGGCAAGCGGTGACTTGCGATCCGAAGTTGACCCTTCAAGAAGCTCTGGCGAGACTGTCATTAGCGACATCTTAGGAGCATAGCGAGCTAGCTGAGAAAACTTATTCAGGTAGTCAGACACTGACATACCCCTTGCTTGAGAGCGCGGAACTCATCCTTCTTCAGATCCATAATACCTTCAGGTACATGATATTGGCGAAAGGCTGCAGAGAATTCTTCCCATGTGATGTTCTGCGGTGCCTCATGCGCTGCGCAGAAATTTTCCCACCATTCTGCAGCTATGCCCTCCATCTGATGAGTGGCATACAAAACCTTCTCATGATCGCTGCATTGGGTGATCAGCAGCTTCCTCTCAATCACGCTGGCCAATCATCGACCTCTCTTGGCGTGATATGTCCAGAGAAAGTTGGCGGACGGGTTCTCATGAATTCAGCCAACTTGGATGGTCCCTGATGACCATGAGCGACTGGGGCTCCTCCCTGACGATTGTTGTTGATGTTGTTGTTGCTGTTGTTCATGGCCTGCATTTGGTTCATCATCGTATACATCATCTGAGTTTGTGCTGCCATGAAAGCTCCGAAGTTCTGCAAGTCAATAGGAGGTGCTTGGGGTGGCACTACTCCTGTAGGGGTTTGCTCATTGCCTTCTGATCCTTGGGCTCCGGATCCACTTGCGGCGGCATGACGGGTCTGAACCATCTGGTGAAGCTCCATAGGTTAGATAAGGTAGAGAGCACAAGGTGAGTTAAGAACTAGACAGGGGATAGATTAAACCCAAACAAACACAGCTCAAGAAACTTCGAATGAAATAATCCTTATTAATATTTTAATAGCATGGCTGCAACAAATGCCTAAGGGCCTTTGCAGCTCATGCTTACACACCGAAAATAAATCGGACCTAAGCACACAAGCTACCGCCTAAAGGGCGACTCTGAAAGGAAGCCGCTAAGCTCGACTAAACTGGAACTTAAACGAACTACTCGAGAAAGCCTCCAAAGCCACGGCGACGCTCCTGCCTGGTGTAGACTCGGAAGTGAGCTGGCATCCTTGCGAATCGGTTTCGATGCCCCAGAATGGTGCGGCAGAGCAGCGTCTTTGGAGTGCAGTGCTGGTTGCTCCTCTGGTGTCTTGAGCTCGGTTGGATCCTCTGGAATCTCCTCTGGATCTTCTTCGACTTCTTCTGGATCTTCCTCTTGATCATCTTCAAGCTCATGCTGACCGTAGAGAGCGTGCTCTAGTACGGCGATCCTTTCCTCAGCTTGTTCCCAGGCCTGATAGGCGCACCTCAGCTCGGTGGCGGCCATCTCCGCGACTCCTCGAAAGCGGTGTGAATCGTGCAAGATGCACCACTGTGGCATTGCCTTCCCCGTTTGTAGACGGAAAGCGCGCAGATATCTCCCCTGAAGCAGCTCTGGGATGGTAGCGGAAGACGGTGTGTTGCAGCTCTTCAGCGTAGATGTGGCAGACTCGGAGTATGGCCAGACGCGATGACTCCTGGATTCCTTGCATGAAGGTGATCCTCCTGACTGAGATATCCAAAGGCTGGCTACCTCTAGTGTTCCTCCTGGCGTAGACCGTCAGGCGGCAGACTATACCACGATCCCGTCCGTTGACCATGTACTCACTGCCATGGTACATCGGGCAGTCGAAGCCTCCAAGTGTCTGCAGCAACCTCCACAGCTCCGCGGCAAGTCCTCCGTTGCAATCTCCGAAAGTCTGAAGGTAAGGCATCTGTCACGACAGACAAGGTGTAAGAACCACGTTAAAACAGCGGGGAGAGGAAAGATTTTAGCAATAGATGAGTCGAGAGAGATATGAGAGGAGTTAAGCAATTCATTTAATCTTGCAAGTTAAATTTTCTTTAGAAAATAATTTGGACACTCGAACGGCCAATCTACTAAGGTCTAGACCTACAGTCAGTATGGCTCTGATACCACTTTTGTCGGGCCCCGAAATTACAATTCAGGACCCTCTGTGTTTACTGACTAGCCCAGGATCATGCTAGTGCACACAGGGTTAACAAAACTGGAAATCGATCCATACAAGCGAAATATAACATAAACGAATAACTTTGATTAATAAATAAGGGTTTTGACCTTAAGGTCGAGTTTACATTTATTGAGCCACGCAGGGCTAACAGAGAAAATAAACGGCAGCGGAAACAGAAACGGTAGTGGCATCCCATCGATTCACCACAGGCAACCGACTGGGATCAAGACCTCGCGATCAGGCACCTTCGATGAACTCGTCCTCGTATGCTGGTGAAGACTCCTCCTCTGCTTGATTCGTCAAAGCAAGCGTGAGTACACACCGTACTCGCAAGCCACACCACAGGAATGCAATGTATACATGCAGGCTTATTACAAGAGAAAGGCATTCTGTGGTTTCTTTTGCGTAAATGCAACTTTTGCAATTTAATACAACTAAATAGATTGAAAGCAGGTAAAACAAATAGACAATAATAATTTTAACAAGTTATTTCACAAAGACACACACAGCCTAAGCACAGTTATTCACATAGCTAGATGATGTAATTCACATAGCTCCCTTCCCACACGCTTTTAAGAAATTCTACCCTAGTGTTAAATCCCGAGCATTGTCCATGATCATGACGCGCTATTCAATAGATTAAGTCACACTCGCAGAGGTTTGTACACTTTACCCACAAGATACAACCAGTGTAGCTAGCACTGATCATAACAAAGCATTTCAGATACCTTATCTTACTATGCTAGGCCCGTCTCAAAACAGGCATGTGGTCGTACAGGAAGCTCAGTTCTTTAGCGCACATGGTGAGGTCCTTAATTGACCAAGGCAAGACTTCCAGCTAACCCAACCACATAGACACACAGATTAATATTATCCACACAGTCCACATAGACCACCAATTCACACAGTATCCACCCCTTGCCTCAATCCAAATCCTTTTTACCACCCCGTTGGTTTAAGTGCAACACATGCCACAAAGACACGTAGTACACATAGATTATCCAAGATTTCATATTCACTTAGTCGAATTAATAATTTGCACTTCACATGAATAAATGAGTCGTGGCATGACTAAGCAATCTAATCGCACTAACCAACCCACGTTGGCACTACAATATTACCAACTAATTATCAACTAGGGTGACAAAGAATTTAGACATAGCAATTATCAAGGATGGCATAACAATTAGGACTTTACACCTACTCCCAAAATCGTTTAAATAATTACTTGAATTAATAATGCAGTAATTTGAAATAAAATAATTTAGCAAACTGGGAATCAAGATGGTCAAAGGTATAGCTTGCCTTGAAAAGGATCTAGGAATTGATCTTGATCTTGGAAAGGTCCTTCTTCGTCAACTCTTTCAGCAACGTCGAAGTCTACTCGCAAACAAGGCAAACAAACAAACTAAATAAATAACAGAGGCAAATAACTCCAATAAAATAATTAAAAATCTCCAATAGATAGATCTGGATTTTAGATGAATTTAGAAATTTGAATGGATGGATTTGGAGTTAGGATGCAAAAGATATGGAGTTTCAAAGTTTAAATCTAAAGAAAACCCTAAAAATAGGATTTATCGAATTCCGAATTATTTTTCAATGAAAAATCGAATATTGCGCCAAAGATGACATCAAGATGGCGTCGCCACAGGATTTTCGGAAAAGAAATAAATAAAAAAAACCCGACATGTGGGACCCACATGTCGAGGCACTACCACGCGACCAAGCCCACCGAGCCACCGACCAGAGGGGCCGAGGTGGCGAACCAGCAGCGCAGGCGCCGACGCGCGCCACCCGGATGACACGCAGTACGAGGTCGAGGTGCACGTGACTGGCGTCCGCGTCGGCGAGACGTCGGCGGCAGCGATGGCAGACGGGACCCAATGGTCACCGGCGCTACGGTGGTCGCCATGAGAGTGGGTGCTATGGGCGTGTTGTTGAGGCTATTGCGCACCTTCCGTGCAGCCCGTGATTAGGGGTGGTGTGGTGGTGGCGGCGCAGGTCGGAGCGGAGGAACCTTCGGGTTTTGTTTGACGGGCCCCATGAGGTCTGGGCGAAATGGGTGGCTCCGGAGGTAGAGGAGGTGAAGGCGATCTCGGCGGTGCACTCCACGACGACGCGGCGACGGCGGGCAGCGGCAAGCATTCGACGACGACGACACACGGCCGAAACCCTAGACGGGAAATCGCTACAGAGCTCGGAGGGAAATTGGGTGAGGGATTGTGGAAAGGAGGCGAGGGCGAAGCTCGGGGTCCCATTTATAGGGCCTAGGCGGCCCCGGGGTGGCTTAACGGCGGCATGGGTCAAAACAACCCAAAGCAATTCAGCATTTAAATAGGAGATCTGACGATTTTAATTTCAAAATCGTTTGAAAAGGCGCGAGGAGGTAGGGCTTCTAGAAGAGATCATCCGCACAAAATCGGGCCGTTCGCGATATTGTCGGACCAAGCTCATGAAGAAACCATGGCGGCCACGAGCGGGACTCCGCGGAGAAGAACGCGGCGAAGACGACGACCTCGGCGGCCCCACCTGGCAGAGAGAGAGAGAGAGAGGGAAACGGGCGCGCGGGCGAAGATCTGAACGTCCAGCGACGATCCAGCGGTGGAGGATGGATGGGCCGAAGCGGCTTATGCTGCTGAAAAGGAGTTGGGCCGGAGAGATTCGGCCCAAACACTATTTGGAGATTTATATAGCTTTTTCTTTTTAAGAAATTACCAGAAATTCAAATAAGCAATAGAAATTAGCAAATGAATTTGGAAAAATTCTAGAAAATTCTAGAAAATATATCCAAGCACATAGAATCCAAATAAAATAGTTTTGACTATTGTTTATGTTGGCTTTAGTCATACTAAATTGTTTTGTTGCACAAAGTCCAATATTAAGCTTTTTAATTTAAATTCAAATAAATCCAAGTGATGAATTTTCTCATTACACTATTTAAAAGGTTTTTAAAGCTCTGAAAATTGGGATGTTACATAATTGTTCTTAAAAAAAAAGATTCCCAATTCACCCCCCCTCTTGGGCATTCGATCCACTTCATCATTGGTTGTTTCAAAAGAAAGCTTGTCTACTTATGTGATAATCTTTCAACTTATGCTTTACAATCTATTTATTGTATTTCAATTCAATATTGCTTTCTGCAAAACAACCATAAAGCTAACGTTGTCAAGACCTGCATGAATATTATTGCATACAATTCCCTACGGCTTGCTGAGTACAATCGAAGTACTCATGGCTTGTGCCCTCTGGTTGATCAGCAGCTGAAGAAGACCTCCCAGGGTGCTCCGACCTCTTTGAAGAGGAGGTCTTTGAAGACCCTGCGTGCTAGGATGTCCTCCACTCGAATGCTTGTGGGCATGTCGAATGGCCTCCACGAGTTTTGTTTTTTCCCCGCTGCGACCTCTGTCTTGTTGTTAGCCCTGCGTGGCAAGACCTCTGTAAAAAGCTTGACCATAAGGTCTTTTGTTGTTATTATTGTTAATTTGTCTGCTTCATCTTTAGTTTGTTGTATGGTTGTGATGACATCGTTGTTGATCTCTGTGCGGTCCAGCCACTGATCATGGGTCTGGTCCAGTGAAGACAAAGGGTCCCGGGGTTGTTTACCCGGGGCGTGACAGGATGGTATCAGAGCCATATCGACTATAGGATGTAACCCTAATTAGCATGGTCGTCTTAGTCAAGAGTTCAAAACTTATTTTATAAAGCAAATCAACAGAGTAACATGAGTAGCTATTATTCTCTCATCTTATTCTAATCTCTTCTCACCTCATTCTTAGATTCTTACCCCTTATCCCCTCTTAAAATTTGTTCCCAAATTCAAATTGATCTCTCTCATCTAAGTGATCTCAATAGGATCGAGCTTTGCTCTAATTCGACCACCCAGATAAGTTAAGTTAGAAGTGCTTTAGTAGAGTTGCCTCCTCAGTTTAGTACCGTTTAGACCTCCTGGTTGCGTTTTGTTGCCTCTTTTTAGCTCTCCGACTTTTTGCTCTTTGGGTTTAACCGACCTCCCCAGTTAGGTTGTTCCATCTTTCTCCCTTGTTCTTGCTCACCTTTGTGTTTTCCCTCTTACCTAGTGTGCTTTCTTTTCTCATCTATTAAGCTTGGGAAGGTTTGTGCAGATAGTCCGGACTCACAACTCAGCAAGCCAAGATAAGCCAGTGGACCCATTTTCTCAGCCACCACCTCCTCCGGCAGCTCCCTCCGATCAGGGCTTGGGGCAGTTCAAGTCAGCCTAGGCTCAGCTGATGAATGCCATGATATAAAACATGAATCAACAAAATCAGACCTGACGAGGATATAATAATCCTCATTTAATCATTTATCTGTAATTCACATTATGTATAATAATGACGTCATATGGTCCTTGAGTATACCCCTTATTTATAAGGGAGAAGCTGGAGGTCGTAAGGTATTCTACGATCACCCCATAGTCGTAAGTCTTCCTACGACTACCCCATGATCGTAAGTTCTTCTATGACTATACCATGATCATAAGTTATACTACGATCAATTTGTGGTCGTAAGCTCTTCTACGACCACCACCTGGTCGTAAGCTCTTCTACGACCAGTTCCTAATCGATAGGGCTTACAGACATGTGGGCCCAGTCGACCAGGAAATCTTCCGCACCATATTTAAGGATATGGGGTAGTAAACTACGTTGTTATTCTCTAGAATAATGGCACGATTTAAACTTCTTGTTATTGTGATAACTGCCTGGCAACATGGGAACGTTACTACTCCTATAATAACCTCCAGTAACGGCTCCACGATCTGGAACATTAAGGCGGCCTTTAGACTAGAGATACAACGGTACACTTCGAGGACTGTATAAAAGGTGGGATCATCAAGACAAGGGGAAAAAGAGGAAGCAATTAGAAGCACAATACTGTAGCCTTTGGCTCCATCTTGTAATACAGCATACTCAATACATACACATAGGAGTAGGGTTGTTATTCTCCCAGGAGAAGGCCTGAACCTGTATAAAAATCTCCGTGTCTCCATCTCTGTGTGATTTTGAGCCTAGAGGAACCCCCGAATCAAACAATCTTTACGTAAGTTCGGTTCTAAAACACCGACAAGACCTCTGCTGCTCTTCTTGCAATGTTGAACCAGAGCAACCAAGCAGCTGCCCTGCCGCCACCTCCACCACCAGTTGCTCCTCAATCAAGACTGGCAGAGTTTATGAGGACTTGACCACCCACGTTTTCCAGCTCCTGTGAGCCGTTGGACGTATATGATTGGTTGCGTTCAACCAAAAAGAAGCTTGCCATCACCCGGTGTGACAACCATGAAAATGTCCTCTTTGTCGCACACCAGTTGGAAGGTCCAGCTGTAGAGTGGTGGGAAAGTTATTGTGCCGCCCATGCAGACTACCAGACCATCACTTGGGCTGAGTTTTCCGAAGCGTTTCACCACTCTCATGTCCCTAATGGGAAAGTGGAATTGAAGAAAAACGAGTTCCGTGAGCTACGACAAGGCAACATGTCTGTGGGCGAGTACCTCCACAAGTTCACCCAACTCTCTAGATATGCCCCAGAGGACGTCTCCACAGATGATGCATGTTAGAAGCGCTTTAAGAGAGGTCTCAACCTAGGTTTGAAGGTCCAAGTCGTTGGTAACGACTATAAATACTTTCAGCACCTTGTGAACAAGGCCATGCTCATTGAAGAGTCTCGAAGGGAGCTTGCAGGGTCTTATAAGAGAAAGATGGTGCAGCATGGAGCTCATGAAGGACCTCCTCAGAGAGTCAGGACGTCTGCACGACCTCCTGCTCGTTTTGTTCCTCCTGTTGCTCTCAGGACCACCTCTGCGACCACCTATCGCCCGGGCACTACTAGTCTTCGCAGCCTCGGCATTAGCAACCAGTAGCCAATGACCACTAATCCAGTGTAACAGCCCAAAATTTCAAATTTTATTTAAGTTGAAAATTTATTTGAATTTGTGAATTTTCTGCAATTTAAAAACTATTCTTTAAATGGTGGAAAGCTAAATAGAAAGTCTAATTCAAAATCTATTATCAACTTTAAGTGAGAGTTATTTTATTTAAGTCCAGAAGAATTCTAGAATCATCCAGAAATTTTCCTAGAATTTTTAGGATTTATTTGCCATTTTCTAGAGCCTAAATGAATTAAACTAAATATTTAAAATAGAAAAACAAAAGAAAATCATAAGCAGTGTGTGGGTCAAACCAAGCCGCCCACCTCCTCTTCACCCGCCTCCCTCTCTTCCCACCGTTGAGCAGCAAGATCCGTGGCCGTGATCGCGCCACGCCCCGCCTCATCCTAGCCGTCGGATGCTAATCCTCTGCCGCCGCTTTCTTCTCCTCACCGCCGTTCTCATGGGCAAGCCGTTTGCCGCCATTGCCAGGCTACCGAAGCTTCACATTGGCGCCCTAACCACCTCGATCCTTGCGTGCGGCGACGAACCGCCCGCACGAACCGCCCCACCCTCTCGCCTCTCTCCCTTTCTTCTCACGCGTCGCCACTCGCGCAGAACGGTCGCAGACGATCCCCACGACCCCACATACTCGAGCTCCCGGGCCCTATAAAAGGCACCCAGTGCGCCTCCTCCGCGACAACTCAACCCCACCATCCATTGCTCTCCTCCTCCTCCGAAGCGCCGAATTTTGAGGTTCCTCAGCGGCGTCAACTCCGTTCTTCTCCGATTCGGCGCCGTCCCACGCTTCGACCCGCCGCCGCATCTTCGGCACCGCCGCATCGTTCTGGCCGTAGCACCCGCCCACGCCGCCGAGGACCTCGGGATCAACTACTTGACGACGCACAAAGCTCCTCGCCGAACCTCGCCGCCGGCGACACTCGGCCACGCCCGCCGCACCTAAGGTAGCCACTAGGATCGCGAACTCCCTCTCTCTGTTGATGCCACCGCGCGCCTCATGCAAGATAGAACGCCGCGAGGCCGCCACCGAGCACCACCGCCGTTCTTGGCGTGGCGTGCACGCACGCACGCCACCTCGGCGCCACGCCAAAGATCGATCCGCGTGGCGCCACGTGGCGACCACGTCGATCTTGCGACGCCACCCCACCCGTGAGCCAAGCCCGTGGACCAAGTCCATATGGATCGTGTCTCGACACGAGGGTCCCAATTGTCAAGATTTATTTAATTTCCGATTTAACTCATCGCTGATGTCATCTGGCGCAATAATTAGAATTTCCTTTAGGAGAATAATTCGAGAAAATGGTTTAAATAACAGATTTAGGTTCAAATTTGTAAAAATTCATAACTTTTGCATTCTAATTCCAAATTAGGTGATTCCAATTTCTAAAATTTTATAAAATTAACATCTAGCTAAATAAAATATAAAAATTTGAATTGGAGTAGGTTTAAACTGTCTGTTTGAATTTGAAATAATTCAAACCACCAATTTGGGAATTAAACTTGTAAAATTCATACCTTTTGAACCATAACTCCAAATTAGATGATTCAAATTGCTAAAATCTTAGAAAATTATTATCTAACTAAATAAAATATATTCATTCAAATTGGAGCTTAGTTTAGTTCTGTTTTAGAGTTTAGGAATTCATTTAAATTCCAAATTTAGATTAAAATGTGTAAAATTCATATCATCTAATTCCAATTCCAAATTTGGTGAATTAAAATTTCTAAAATTTTATAAAAAGATTATTTGGCTTAATAAATTAGAATTGATCTATTTGGAATTTGTTTAAACTGTCATTTTAAATTAAACTATTTAATTTGCCAATTTAGGATTTAAACCTGTAAAGGTTATATCTTTCATTTCCTATTTTTAAATTGAATGTTTCAAACTTATAAGATCTTATAAGATTATTATCTAGCTAAATAAAATATAATTATTTTATTTGGAGTTAGTTTGAACTAGTGTCTTGTCCTTATTTGAATTGCAATTGATTGTCGTATTTTCACGCTTAGATTACTGACGATTCCGGGAATTTGATTCTTCCGAAGAATTAGAATTTCAAGACTTCAGCGAAGGCAAGTTATACTTTGATCATCTTGCACCTACTATTTTAAAGTTATTTAAATTCAGTTTTCAAATTACTAAGTGCATGCATACTTTTATTCAAGTATTTTAAATTCTGTTTAAATGATTAGATATTCCAGCTGTCCTTGTATGACCAATATTGAATATTGAAATGTCATCCCTTGTCCCCATAGATAAAATGTTTGGAAATGCTTAGCAAATACTTAGACCATGATTTGATTTTGGGGAGGATTTAGCCAAATCTTTACAAACTTGTTTTAACTTGAACCTATGGTATTGTCTTACCATAGATTTGTTGAAAAGGTGGTTTTACTAAATAAAATAAAGATGGTTTGGACTTGGGTGTAACGGATGAAAGGTGGGTGCAGTTTATGCACGGGTTTAATCTGGTTAGGATTAAAGCCTGTGGTTTAATTTGAAAGACGCCTAAGTCGATTAAGGCCCGCCTTTGGCGTTCCTTTGCTATGCCTTATCAGACCACCACACGCCCCTGTATGGGCGGGACTCGCTTATTAATTTGGGATACCTCATAGATATTCGTGCCATGTTGTATGAGTGGGTGTTGGTTAGACAAGAGTCCCATATGGCGCAAGAGGGGCTCCTGAGGATGGTTAGTCCAATGGAAGCGAAACCTTAGCGGGCATGAGTACTTTGAGGTAGATCATTGTAAAGGCCTTGTCACGTGCTCTAGACCGCTCACCTTAGGTAGTGGCGGTGGCATAGATATATCTTGGGATAAGCTAGAGAATTCGTGTCTTGTGGGTAAAATGCATAAACTCGCAGAGTAGAAAACTATTGAATAGCAGCGTCATGATCATGGACATGCTAGCAAAGCCACTTTGAGTTAGACTTGTTTTTGGTTTTAAAATGGTTTCAACAGATGTTTTCGGGATGGATATCTACTGTGGGAAAATTAGGCGGTTAGCCATTGTGATTGGAGGATATCCATCACCTTTCGTGGAGGTTATCCACATTATTCTATTGTCATTTAAAATATGATTTTAATTAATGTATGAAAATGGCCTTGCAATCTATTACGATTATTTAAATTAAAGCTGCATTTACGCAAAATAACCCCGCCAATGTCCTTTGTTTACCTTATGCATGCATTACAATTCCATATTGGTGTAACTTGCGAGCACAGTAGTTGTGCTCATACTTGCTTTATGCAACAAAATTTGTGAGAAGACTACTATCGGGACGGTGAGGACACCGATGCCTAGGTTACTCGCCCCTGACGATTACTGTGGCGGATCGATCGCCTACTACTATCTTTTCATTTCATTTGTGTTATTTACTTATTTATTTGGCTTCATGCCCCATTTGTATCGAACTCGATTTACTATTAATGAAATGCGAGATTTGGTTATGTTATCATTTTTGTAAGCAGGTACACCGGAAATCTCGGATGGTGTATGAACACAGAGGATTCGGGATCTTTCGTTCCGGGTCCGAAACAAAAGTGGTATCGAGCCATGTCGTCTCAGAGGACGTGGCCCTAGAATTGTCCTAAGGACTTATTTTCAAAAACAAAAACTATTTTGAGTCATCTAGAGTCATTCTCAACCTTTCTCTTTAAAATGTTTACTAACTTATCTCTTTCTCAAAATTTTAGATGGTGAAATAACGGACGCTACTTCCCACCGAGCCTTTATCGAAGCGGGCCGAGATACTTTGGGAAATGATCAAAGACTGGTTACCGAAAGAGGCCAACTTTTCAAGGATTTAAGTACCAGGTGGAAGAACAACAGCTGTGGAGAGTAGAGGTGCTCATCTACTCCAACCTTGCACCGGACACCGTCTTCCACGTCTTTGACGCTCCGATCCGGCGCGACACCTTTGATGATGGCATGCAGGATGCGGCCAGGGAGGCAGTTCGCCACCTTCGCTACACCTACAATCATCGCCTTCATGGCACCGGGTTCCATTATTACCCGATGCACATTCAACTTCGCTTGACAAGATTTTCAACTCCGCTAGAGACGAAGATTCCCCCGAACTGACACACTAGGTGGATCTGGCTAAGGCTTTGGATTACGCCTACGGAAACACCTTGAATGACTTGTTCACCGCCGTAATGCAGACTACAAGAAGTCAAGAGAAGTCAAGATCGTGATCATGAGCTAGCTAGCTACAAGGCTGGCTGCTAGCCCAGTGCACCAGATTATACCCCTAGTACCCCATAGTTATTATCTTTCCTTTAGTTCGATCTTTAGTTGCTAATTATGAGCTACTAATCACTTGTGGTAGCCATAATCTTGAATAAAATAAATTAATGAAAGAATTTCTTGAAAATTTGCTTTTTGTCTTGTATGCTCTTTGTGTTCTTGGGCTATTAGAAGTCACCTTTCCCTATCTGCTCTACTTCTCCTAATCTTTGGAGTTCTAGCAGATGGTGACCACCGTCTCAAGCGATGGCAAAGTGTCAAGGTCGGGCAACGAAGCGCAGATTATCGGGAGGATCGTGCAAAGAACCACCACCGCCACCGGTGAAGGACCAGATTAGCGTCCGATGATGGAAAACGAGAATCATCGATTAACCTCTGGCTCGATCCCTCAACAGCGTCGAGAATGTGCAAGCAACAACTCGGACGCACCACCACCTCCACCAGCAGAGATTGACCATGGCGATTTCATGCGATCGCCACCAACATTCTCCAAAGAAAGACCTGAGCCGATGGATGCCGATGATCGGATTCGTGCTATCGGAAAGAAGCTGGATATCACTCGATGTCTTGATCGTGAGAGAGTCTGCTTGCCTCTCACCACTCACCGGTCCCGTGATCGAATGGTGGGATAACTATAACATCTCCCATGCCGACGCACAGACTATCTCTTGGGCGGAGTTTGTGCGAGCTTTCCGCCATGCACATATCCCCGCAGGATAATGACCCTAAAGAAGAAAGAGTTCCACGCTCAAACAAGGCAACCAAGACGGTGGGTGAATACCGCACAAGTTCAACCAAACTTGCTCGCTATGCCCCAAAGCAGATGTGGCTAGTGATGAAGAAAGGCAGAAAGGTTCATGGATGGTTTGAACGATGAGATCTCGACCCATTTGGTCTCCAACGACTACACCGACTTCCAAAGGTTAGTGAATAAAGCTTTTCGCCAGAGGCCAAACATCTGCAGATGGAGAACTGCAAGCGGAGGATGGCGCTCGAAGTTCAACTCGAGGGCAACCCAAGCCTCGCTTTGCTCGGCCTCACCACCTCGAGTGGAAGGTTCGATCCTCTACACCCGAGCTCCAAGATCGCAAGACTGGCGCCCAACTCTTCCGGCCAGAATAACGATTCTGCAGCGGCCAGCAGAAGAACCCGGCTTCATCGGCAGGGAGTGACATGCTTCCATTGCAACGAGATCGACATTATGCCAACAAGTGCGAAGAAGCGGCGATCGCAACATCAATCAAAGCAAGATCGAGTACCAGACCACCGGCGGCACCCCAAAGCGGCGGGCGATTCACGAAGGGCGTGTGAATCACGTCACGCAGAGAGAAGCTCAGCGGCACGGATGTCGCCCTTGGTACGCTTTCGTTAATATGATACCGTGACGATTCTGTTTGATTAGGAGCTTCGCATTCTTTTGTATCCAATAAGTTTGTGGGCAAAATGGGTTACCTATTTCTCCATTAAGTAATCCTATGATAATCCATTCCCGGGCTCGTAAATGAGAACCGATTCTCTATGCCCGAATCTTACCTCGAGATATCAGGAGTTTCCTTCATGGCGACTTGATAGTCTTGCATTCTCAAGGTCCGGATGTAATACTTGGGATGGACTGGCTAGCCAGGAATCAAGGACGGATAGATTGTGCCAATAGGTCTATTACTCTCACTAATGAGGAAGGAGTCACAGTTGAATTTAAGCCCAAGACCTGCACCGGTGGAAGTTCCATTCTGAACAACTTGAAGGAGTTAAAGCTTGAAGAAATACCAATAGTGCAAGAATTCCCGGATGTTTTTCCTGATGAACTACTCCATGCCACGGATAGGGACGTCATGTTCTTAATTGACTTAGTCCTGTGGACCGCTCCAATCTCGGCGACCTTTTAGAATGCGGCCAATGAATTGGCAGAGATGAAGAAACAGATTGAAGAATTGCGGAGCAAGGGATATATTCGACCCAGTTCATCACCTTGGGGAGCACCTGTACTGTTTGTTAAGAAGAAAGACAACAGTATGAGGATGTGTGTGGATTATAGGTCACTCAATGAAGTGACGATCAAGAACAAGTACCGCTACCTAGGATCGACGATCTGCTCGATCAAGCTGAAGGAGCAAGTGTATTCTCGAAGATTGATTTGAGATCCGCTATCACCAATTGAAGATCGGACGTAAGATATTCAAGCGACTTTCACCACCGGATATGGGTTGTGCGAGTTCTGAGAATGTCTTTCGGTTTGACGAATGCCCCGCTTATTTCATGAATATGATGAACAAAGTGTTCATGGAATTCTTGGATAAGTTTGTGGTTATTTTCATCGATGACATTCTTATCTATTCAAAGAATGAAGAAGAACATGAGGACCATCTCAGGATAATTTTGGGAAAACTTCTCAGAGAGCACCGACTTTATGCCAAATTCAGCAAGTGCTAATTTTGGCTAAGTCGTGGCATTCCTTGGACATATTGTGTCATCGGGAGGGTGGCGAGATCCAACTAAAGTCGAGCAAAGAATGGATTGGAAACAACCCAAGTCATCACCGATGTGAGAAGCTTTCTTGGATTGGCTGGGTATTATCGCAGATTCATTGAAGGTTTCTCCAAGATAGCAAGACCCATGACTCAACTTTTAAAGAAGGAAAAGAAATTTGAATGGACAGATGCTTGTGAGGAAAGTTTCCAAGAACTGAAGACGAGATTAGTTTCAGCACCTGTACTGGTCCTACCGAATATACACAAGGATTTTGTGATTTTCATGACGATCTCGTCAAGGACTCCTACTGTGTAATCGATGCAAGAAGACAAAGTCGCCGCTATGCATCCCGCCGATTATGCCACATGAAGGGAATTATCCAACTCACGACACAGAGTTAGCGGCGATTATACATGCCTTGAAGATCTGGCGACATTACCTCATCCAGAATCATTGTGAGGTTTTCACGGATCATAAGAGTTTGAAGTACATCTTTACCCGCCCGACCTTAACCTCCGTCGAGAAGATGGCTGGAATTAATAAAGGATTACGACCTTGGAATTCATTATCACCCGCAAAGCAAATGTGGTTGCAGATGCCCCGAGCAGAAGGCGATTGCAATACCATTTTGGTTCAGAGAATCACCAGAGTTATATGAAGAATTGAAGCATCCGAACTTGGAGATTGTTGAACAAGGATGTGTGAATCGTTGGAAGTTCAACCAACACTTCAGAGTCGATCAAAGAAAAGCAATTAGTAGATGAAGACATCAAGGAGATCAAGAAGAATATGAGAAGAGGCAAAGCTTCAGATTCACGAAGATGAGGAAGGAACAGTGTGGTTCGGGAACCGTGATCTGCGTCGGATCGGCAGGATCTAAAGCGATCGATTCTCAAGGAAGCCCATGAGTCGCCTTATTCCATTCACCTGGCGGCAAGACCAAGATGTACCAGATCTTAAGGAAAGATATTGGTGGGTCAAGATGAAGCGGAAATTGCCGAGTTCAGAGTCTGTTGTGATGTTTGTCGGTGAGTCAAGGCGAGAACATCAAAGACCACGGTTTGTTACAACTGCTACCGATCCCCGAGTGGAAGTGGGAAGAAGTAGGTATGGATTTCATCACGGACTTCCTAGGACTCACCAGATGTGATTCCATCTGGGTGATAATTGATCGGTTAACTAAAGTGGCTCATTTCCTTCCGAATAAGACCACCTACCCGAGCGAAGAAGTGGCGAAATTGTATATGGCCAAGATAGTGCATCTCGCATGGAGTACCCAAGAAGATCGTGGTCTCGACAGAGGATCACAATTACGCCAAGATTTTGGCAGAGTCGCATGAAGCCTTGGGAACCAGACTCAACTTCAAGATCGCATATCATCCGCAGACGGATGGATGATGTAACGAGTCAACCAGATTCTTGAAGACATGCTTCGAACTGCGCCTTTAGAGTACGGACAAGGTTGGGACAAGAATCTACCCTATGCGGAATTCTCAGATAACAATAGCTACCAAGCCAGTCTTCAGATGTCCCCATTTGAGGCTTTGTATGGCCGGAAATGCAGAACTCCGCTTCTATGGGATGAAGTAGGAGAGCATCAGTTCTTTGGGCCAGAGTTGATCAAAGAAGCTGAAAGCAAGGTTAAGGCAATAAGAGAACATCTGAAAGTAGCTCAAACCCGATGTAAGAGTTATGCCGATAATCGCGTCGAGAGTTGACCTTTGTCAAGGAGATTTTGTTTATCTTAGAGTTACTCCACTCGAGGAGTAAGAAGGTTCCAACCAAAGGAAAACTTGCACCCAGATTTGTGGGACCTTACAAGATTTTGGCAAGAAGAGGTGAAGTCGATATCAACTTGAGTTACCAAAGATCTCTCATTTGTACACAATGTCTTCCATGTTTCACAGCTTAAAGAAGTGCCTTCGAGTGCACGAGGATCGACCCTCTAGAAAGCATTGATCTTCAAGAGGACCTCACTTATGTGGAGCAACCGATCAAGATTCGGATGTCGCAGAGCGTGTCACGGAACAAGATCATCCGCTCATACAAAGTTCAATTGGAGTCACCACCGGAAAGTGAAGCCACTTGGAAGCGAGAGGAAGATATTAAGACAGATATCCCCATCTCCTTTTCGACATGTCTCAATCTCTTGGTCGAGATTCCCTTAAGGGGGAGGTTTGTAATGACCCAAAATTTCAAATTTTATTTAAGTTGAAAATTTATTTGAATTTGTGAATTTTACGCAATTTAAAAACTATTCTTTAAATGGTGGAAAGCTAAATAGAAATTCTAATTCAAAATCTATTATCAACTTTAAGTGAGAGTTATTTTATTTAAGTCCGGAAGAATTCTAGAATCATCCGTAAATTTTCCTAGAATTTTTAGGATTTATTTGCCATTTTCTAGAGCCTAAATGAATTAAACTAAATATTTAAAATAGAAAAACAAAAGAAAATCGTAAGCAGTGTGTGGGTCAAACCCAAGCCGCCCACCTCCTCTTCACTTGCGCCTCCTCTCTTCCCACCGTTGAACGCAAGATCCGTGCCCAGATCGCGCCACGCCCCGCCTCATCCTAGCCGTCGGATGCTAATCCTACCGCCGCCGCTTTCTTCTCCCTCACCTTCGTTCTCATGGGGCAAGCTGCTGGCCGCCATTGCGCTTGCATGGCCGAAGCTTCACATTCGGCGCCCTAACCACCTCGATCCTTGCGCGTGCGGCGCACGAACCGCCCGCACGAACCGCCCCACCTCTCGCCCTCTCTCCCTTTCTTCTCACAGGCGCCACTCGCCCGCAACGGTCGCGTACGATCCCCACGACCCCCACGCCGCCCTGGAGCTCCCCAGGCCCTATAAAAGGCACCCCCGGGTGCGCCTCCTCCGCGGCAACTCAACCCCACCATCCATTGCTCTCCTCCTCCTCCGTAGCGCCGGAATTTTGAGGTTCCTCAACGGCGGCCGAACTCCGTTCTTCTCCGATTCCGGCGCCGTCGTCCACGCTTCGACCCCGCCGACCGCATCTTCGGCACCGCCGCATCGTTGCGAAGCCGTAGCACCCGTCCACGTCGCCGGAGGACCTCGGGATCAACTACTTCGACGACGACCGAAGCTCCTCGCCGCCGAACCTCGCCGTCGACGACACTCCGGCCACGCCCGCTCGCACCTAAGGTAGCCACTAGGATCGCGAACTCCCCCTCTCTCTGTTGATGCCACCCGCGCGCCTCGCAAGATAGAACGCCGGCGAGGCCGCCACCGAGCACCACCGTTCAGGCCGACGTGGCGTGCCACGCACGCCACCTCGGCGCGCCACGCCAAGATCGCGTGGTCGCCACGTGGCGACCACGTCGATCTTGACGCCACCCCACCCGTGAGCCAAGCCCGTGGACCAAGTCCATATGGACCGTGTCTCTGACACGAGGGTCCCACCTGTCAGTATTTATTTAATTTCCGATTTAACTCATCGCTGATGTCATCTGGCGCAATAATTAGAATTTCCTTTAGGAGAATAATTCGAGAAAATGGTTTAAATAACAGATTTAGGTTCAAATTTGTAAAAATTCATAACTTTTGCATTCTAATTCCAAATTAGGTGATTCCAATTTCTAAAATTTTATAAAATTAACATCTAGCTAAATAAAATATAAAAATTTGAATTGGAGTAGGTTTAAACTGTCTGTTTGAATTTGAAATAATTCAAACCACCAATTTGGGAATTAAACTTGTAAAATTCATACCTTTTGAACCATAACTCCAAATTAGATGATTCAAATTGCTAAAATCTTAGAAAATTATTATCTAACTAAATAAAATATATTCATTCAAATTGGAGCTTAGTTTAGTTCTGTTTTAGAGTTTAGGAATTCATTTAAATTCCAAATTTAGATTAAAATGTGTAAAATTCATATCATCTGAATTCCAATTCCAAATTTGGTGAATTAAAATTTCTAAAATTTTATAAAAAGATTATTTGGCTTAATAAATTAGAATTGATCTATTTGGAATTTGTTTAAACTGTCATTTTAAATTAAACTATTTAATTTGCCAATTTAGGATTTAAACCTGTAAAGGTTATATCTTTCATTTCCTATTTTTAAATTGAATGTTTCAAACTTATAAGATCTTATAAGATTATTATCTAGCTAAATAAAATATAATTATTTTATTTGGAGTTAGTTTGAACTAGTGTCTTGTCCTTATTTGAATTGCAATTGATTGTCGTATTTTCACGTTTAGATTACGACGATTCCGGGGAATTTGATTCTTCCGAAGAATTAGAATTTCAAGACTTCAGCGAAGGCAAGTTATACTTTGATCATCTTGCACCTACTATTTTAAAGTTATTTAAATTCAGTTTTCAAATTACTAAGTGCATGCATACTTTTATTCAAGTATTTTAAATTCCTGTTTAAATGATTAGATATTCCAACTGTCCTTGTATGACCAATATTGAATATTGAAATGTCATCCCTTGTCCCCATAGATAAAATGTTTGGAAATGCTTAGCAAATACTTAGACCATGATTTGATTTTGGGGAGGATTTAGCCAAATCTTTACAAACTTGTTTTAACTTGAACCTATGGTATTGTCTTACCATAGATTTGTTGAAAAGGTGGTTTTACTAAATAAAATAAAGATGGTTTGGACTTGGGTGTAACGGATGAAAGGTGGGTGCGAGTTTATGCACGGGTTTAATCTGGTTAGGATTAAAGCCTGTGGTTTAATTTGAAAGACGCCTAAGTCGATTAAGGACCGCCTTTGAGCTTCCTTTGCTATGCCTTATCGTACCACCACCGCCCTGTATGGGCGGGGACGGCTTATTAATTTGGGATACCTCATAGATATTCGTGCCATGTTGTATGAGTGGGTGTTGGTTAGACAGTAGTCCCATATGGCGCAAGAGGGGCTCGGGAGGATGGTTAGTCAATGGAAGCGAAACCTTAGCGGGCATGAGTACTTTGAGGTAGATCATTGTAAAGGCCTTGTCCGTGCTCTAGACCGCTCACCTTAGGTAGTGAGCGGTGGCATAGATATATCTTGGGATAAGCTAGAGAATTCGTGTCTTGTGGGTAAAGCCGTACAAACTCGCAGAGTAGAAAACTATTGAATAGCGGCGTCATGATCATGGACATGCTAGCAAAGCCACTTTGAGTTAGACTTATTTTTGGTTTTAAAATGGTTTCAACAGATGTTTTCGGGATGGATAGTCTTGTGGGGAAAATTAGGCGGTTAGCCATTGTGATTGGAGGATATCCATCACCTTTCGTGGAGGTTATCCACATTATTCTATTGTCATTTAAAATATGATTTTAATTAATGTATGAAAATGGCCTTGCAATCTATTACGATTATTTAAATTAAAGCTGCTTTATTTACATAAAATAACCCCGCCAATGTCCTTTGTTTACCTTATGCATGCATTACAATTCCATATTGGTGTAACTTGCGAGCACGGTAGTTGTGCTCATACTTGCTTTATGCAACAAAATTTCAGAGAAGACTACTATCGGGGCGGTGAGGACACGATGCCTAGGCTCGCCCCAGACGATTACTGTGGCGGATCGTCTCGCCTACTACTATCTTTTCATTTCATTGTGTTATTTACTTATTTATTTGGCTTCATGCCCCATTTGTATCGAACTCTGATTTACTATTAATGAAATGCGAGATTTGGTTATGTTATCATTTTTGTAACTGTGTACACCGGAAATCCTGGACTGGTGTATGAACGCAGAGGATTCGGGATCTTTCGTTCCCGGGTCCGACATCCAGCCATGGGGATCACTTGTTTTAGCTGCCATCAACTGGGACACTATGCCAGCAATTGCCCCTTGAAGCAAGGACCTCCTCAGGTCAAAGTCAACTCAGGATCTCCCCCGACCAGGACCTCCCTGCCAGGAGCAGGACATGGAGCTCCTCAGACCTCCACTCCCCTGACCAGGACCTTCTAGAGAGGTCGTGTGAACCACGTCATAGTGGAGGAAGCCCAAACCGCCCAGGACGTCGTGCTGGGTAAGTTCCTAGTACATTCTGCACTTGCCGCCGTTTTGTTTGATTCTGGAGCATCCCATTCGTTTGTTTCTTGGATTTTTGCTACAAAGCATTAGTTGAGAGTTTTCACTCTTAAGACCTCCTTGTTGGTTCAATCCCCCGGTTCGGAGTTAAGTACGAAACAGGGTTGTCCACAAGTTAAGATGATCATAGAAGGGATAGAGTTCCTAGCCAACCTGATCATCCTTGACACCAACCTTTGATGTGATCTTGGGAATGGATTGGCTTACTGATCACCAAGCCATTTTGGATTGTGGTGGGAGAAGCATCACCTTGACCAGTCCAGCTGGGATTAGAGTGAAGTTTGAAGCCTCCTCGGAGAAGCTTGAAGAAATAGTGGTATGTAGTGTCAAGGCTGTGTCTTTAGAGGATGCCCCAGTGGTTTGTGAGTTCCCAGATGTCTTCCCAGATGAGTTACCCAGAATGCCTCTAGACAGAGATTTGGAATTCGTCATCAACTTGGTCCCTGGAACTGCTCCAATTTCCAAGAGACAATACCGTTTGTCCGTGGACTACCTGGTCGAGTTGAAGAAACAGATTGAGGAATTGTAAGCTAAAGGATTTGTTAGACCAAGTTTTTCACCTTGGAGTGCTCCAGTGATCTTTGTTGCAAAGAAGGATGGTACTCAGCGGATGTGTGTGGACTATCGTGCAGTCAATGAGGTCACCATCAAGAACAAGTACCCTTTGCTCAGGATTGATGACCTGTTCGACTAGCTAAAGGGAGCCGAGGTGTTCTCCAAGATAGACTTGAGGTCAGGATACCATCAATTGAAGATCCGCCAAGAGGACATCCCCAAGACGGCATTCTCAACCCGTTATGGACTATTTGAGTACACGGTCATGTTTTTTGAATTGACCAATGCTCCTGCTTACTTTATGAACTTGATGAATAAAGTGTTCATGGAGTATTTGGATAAGTTCGTCATTGTCTTTATTGACAACATCGTAGTGTACTCTCACTGTGAAGAAGAGCATGAAGACCACCTCCGCTTATTTTGAACAAACTTAGAGACCACCAGCTCTATGCTAAGTTCAACAAATGTGAGTTTTGGATGAAGGAGGTCACCTTTTTGGGACACGTCTTGTCGGCTGAAAGAGCCACCGTCAACCCTAGCAAAGTCCAGGGCATGCTCAATTGGGAGTCACCCAAGTCAGTGCCTCAGCTCAGAAGTTTCCTTGGGATGACCGGTTATTACCGAAGGTTTATAGAGGGGTTCTCTAAAGTAGCAAGACCACTCACCCAGTTGCTAAAGAAGGAAAAGAAGTACCCTTGGACACCAGGATGTGAACAAAGTTTCCAAGAGCTGAAGAAGCATTTGACCATTGCTCCAGTGCTGATCTTCCCGGATGTCCGAAATGACTTTGAGGTTTACTGTGATGCCTCACGACAAGGCCTTGGATGTGTCCTAATGCAAGAAAGGAAGGTAGTAGCTTATGCTTCCCGTCAATTAAAGCCTCATGAGGTCAATTACCCCTCTCATGACCTAGAATTGGCTGTCGTAGTGCATACTTTAAAGATTTGACGCCATTACCTCATTGGAAATCGCTGTGAGGTCTACACTGACCATAAGAGCTTGAAGTACATTTTTACTCAAGCTGATCTTAATATGAGGCAAAGAAGATGGTTGGAGTTGATCAAAGACTACAACTTGGGAATTCATTACCATCCAAAGAAGGCCAATGTGGTAGCCGATGTTCTAAGTAGGAAGATCTACTGCAGTACTTTGATGATCAAGGAAAGTCAGCCAACATTGCATGAAGAATTTCAGAAGTTCAAGTTGGAATTAGTTGAAGAATGTTACCTAGCTGCTTTGCAATTGCAACCAACCCTCCAAGACCAGATCCGAAGAGCTCAAAGAGAGGTTGCAGACGTCTTGGAGATCAAGAGAAACATGAAGAGGGGTGCATTCTCGAGATTTTCCGAAGATGACCAAGGAACCATTTGGTTTGGTAAGCACATTTGTATACCAGACCAGGGAGAGTTCAAGCAGTTGATACTCAAAGAAGCTCATGAGACCTTGTACTCCATCCACCCCGGGAGCACTAAGATGTACCAGACCTCAAAGAAATGTATTGGTGGCCTAGAAAGAAGCACGAGATCGCTGAGTATGTAGCCCAGTGTGATATTTGCCAGCGAGTTAAAGCCGATCATCAGAGACCTCCTGGACTCCTACAACTCTTGAGCATACCCGAATGGAAATGGGAAGAGGTCGGCATGGATTTTATCATTGGTCTGTCAAGAACCCAAGCTGGATATGACTCTATTTGGGTAGTTGTAGATCACTTGACAAAGGTTGCACGCTTCATCCCGATTAAGACCACCTACTCAGGAGGTAGACTTGTAGAGCTGTACATAGCTAAGATAGTGTGTCAACATGGAGTACCCAAAAAGATTGTGTCGGACCGAGGATCTCAATTCACCTCCAGGTCTTGGCAAAAGTTGCACAGTGCATTAGGTGCAAATTTGAATTTCAGTATAGCCTACCATCCTCAGACAGATGGGCAAACGGAAAGAGTAAACCAAATCCTCGAGGACATCTTGAGAGCTTGTGCTCTAGAGAACCAGGTCAGCTGGGATAGAATGTTGCCTTGTGTAGAGTTTTCTTACAACAATAGCTTTCAAGCAGGTTTGCAAATGTCCCCGTTTGAAGCCCTTTACGGAAGAAAGTGTAGAACACCATTGTACTGGACTGAAATAGGAGAAAGACAAGTGCTTGGACCTGATATCTTGAAAGAAGCTGAAGATCAAGTTAAGTCCATCCGAGAAGAGTTGAAAACAACTCAGTCTAGGTAGAAAAGCTATGCAGATAATCGTCATCGAGACCTAGCTTTTGCTCCAGGAGATCGTGTGTATCTAAAGGTCTCACCTCTTAAAGGAATGCGTCGCTTTAGGGTTAGTGGGAAGCTTGCTCCTCGTTACATTGGACCTTTCCCAATCTTAGACAGAAGAGGAGAAGTGGCTTATGAATTGGACCTCCCGCCCCAGTTGTCGGACATGCATGACGTCTTCCACGTGTCGCAGTTGAGGAAATGCCTGCGTGTGCCAGAGGAGCAGATGCCCGTAGAAGCCATGGACCTCCAGCAAGACCTCACCTACAAGGAGCAACCCATCAAGATCTTGGAAGTGTCCGAGCGTGTGACAAGAAGCAAGGTCCTCCGTTTCTGCAAGGTCCAGTGGAGCAATCACACTGAAGAGAAAGCAACTTGGGATCGTGAAGAGGACTTGAAGGCAGAGTTCCCGCACCTATTCTCTAGCCAGCCCGAATCTCGGGGTCGAGATTCCCTTTATGGGGGGGGGGTAGGTTTATAACGTCCCAAGTTTTCTGATTTTTCAAAAGCAAAAATAACCATTCGGTTTTGTTGAAGTTCTAAAGCTTAACTTGAGATTTTGGAAGTAAAGGTGTTTAAAATGACTAAATCCAACTTCAATTAAATCGAGTTGGTTGCTTTGCATTTGTTATAGTTCTCTGGTATTGTTTTCCCTTTCTCTGTTTGTTCCATTCTCCCCGCGAGGCTCAGCTTCGCACCTCCATTGTCGCGAATCGTCCGATCAAAAATCGGACGGCCCTGCTTCGCTACACTTCTCCTGTTTGGACCTCCCTCTCAGTTTAGACTTCCCTTTTGGTTTAGACCCCCCTCTCGTTGGACCTCCCTCTCAGTCCAAGACCTCTGGGTGGTCCGCGTGACCTCCCCTTGTGCCGCGACCACCATCTTGGTCTTTTTGCAAAGACCACTCTCTTGGTCTTTTTGCAAAGACCACCCCTTTGGTCACGACCTCCTCTTTGGTTTGACCACCCCTCTCTAGTTTTGGCCAGCCCTACCTGTCAGTTCTGTTCACCTTCTCCTTCCACCTGTTGCTTCACTTCTGACGCAAAGGTCTTAGCGCATTAAATGCTGTTGTGTCGCATTAAATGCTCTTGCTTTTGCAGTACCTGTTCCTCCTCTTATCTCGTCCCCAACCTGCTCCCATCTTCTCCTTCACCTGCCCTTGCACGTGCGTTTCTGAGTCTCTGTGACTCTCTTCGTTTCCTCCTGGCTATAAAAGCCTGAGCAGCCCTCTATTATCACCTTTTTCCTCATCCAGCTCTCAACTCTCTCTTGCTCTCACCCAGTTTCCGTGCTTGGAATTTTCGCCAAGGAGTTCACTGGAGCCCTCCTTGTTGCCAAGGAGCCGCTGGAGCTTGCGCCGACCTCCTTGCCACCGCAGAATTCACCGGAACACCCACGACGTTCGTCGTCCTCCTCCCATCTTCTCTCTCTCTCTCTCTCTCTCTATGTGTCTGGGTAAGTTCCTCCGTGCCTTGTTCTTTTTTTTGCTCTCACGACCATGTTGTGTGGTTGTATCTCTTTACAACCACGTTGCGTAGTTGTATCCTTGTACAACCTCGTGGGTAGTCGTATCCTCCTTTGGACCTCCTCCTCCTCAGGACCCCCTCCTTTGGACCTCCTCCTCAGGACCTCCTCCCGAGAGTCCGTTTTTGTTTTAGTGTTTCTCTTTTGGTTCTTATTTGGTAGTTTTGGTTTTTATTTGAATTCGTTGTATTTATTTGGCTCTTTTCGCACGTGTAGATTCCGGCTTCTCTGAAGAGTTCGTGGACCCGACGACCTCTACCGAAGAACCTCAGCTCTACATCGAAGGCAAGTCGTAGACCTTTGATCATGTTGAACCTAGTTTTGCAAAATTACTTTGTTTTATATCAACATGCATGGCTATTTGTATAAAAATGATTTGGGTATTAGCTAAACAACTACTTGGCAGTATGACCCCTTGGATATTTGTGTTTGACATGTTGTCATGTACCTTTGGACCACCATAGGTTGGGTATTCTTAGTTGTACCTCTTTGAGATAACCAACATGGGTGCGTATATTGCTTAGACCTGCTTAGTTATGCGCTGTCTCTCATTCGCTTGTCTCAAAGATGTTAAATTTGACTAAGAGATTATGGAACTGTGGCATGTGTTGTCTTGGCACGTGTTGTCTTGGCAAGCGTTGCCTTGGCCTGCGTGGCCGCTACTAAAATTTGTGGTGCCATGACCAGGGTGGTCATTTGGCTGGGTTGAACCCCAAATGTTTTTGCTCGGGCGAGTGATCGTGCAGTAAAGGGGGTGCAGAAAGCACACTGGGATGAGAAGGACTTAATCTTGTAAGAGTTCGAGCCGGGCCATGCCGTGCAACCACAAGACCATTATAGGGTGGTCCTGGCCAACTAATTGACAACACTTTGCTTCGGTTCCGTTTTGGTGGAAGTGTGTAAGATATGGAATGAACATGCACACTTGGCGCAAGAGGGGGCCAGAAAGGCGAAATCTTAGTGAGAGGAACTGAGTCCAAGCAGAACCTTGTAAAGGCCTTGTCACGTGCTCTAGCCTGCTTACCTAAGGTTGTGAGCAGGGACATCGAAATACCAGGGAATGCAGCCTTGGCATCAGGCTTCCCGACGCAGATCATTCTGATCCGCTCTCTAATTTCATCAGGGGAAAGGGCTTCAAAAGCATAAAGAGATTCCAAGGTTACAAAATAATCAGTTAAATAAACCATACTGGTCAGGATTTTTCATGAGTTACCTTCCCTAGAATCTTTGGTCATCTCGTCACGACCAATGTACTAGATCATGGAACTAGATCGGAGCTTCAAAGGACTTATCCGGCGCATAGAGAAATCCCTCACCACGTGCCAAGAAGTCAAGCTCTTGGTTCTGAGGTATTTGATGGCTTCAAACCATCTTCCGACCTTTCCCTTCTTCTCTGCTGTGGACTTCCACTTTATATTCTCGCTCGCCACTATACTGACAAAGTAATGGCCATACTCCTTTGTGACCGACATGTAGAACCGGATCTTCTTCCACGAAGACTTTGTGTCGAACCCAGGAATGAAGGATCCCAAATTCTCTGTGTTTCCATACACTAGTCTAGGATAGCTAGTGCTCACAGTCACACAAAAGTGATATCACAATCATATCACATATTTATTTAATATAAATCAGAGTTTATTACAAAATGGGGCCTGAGGCCAAATAAGATAACACAGCAGAAATAAAATAGTAGGTGAGCCACACGATGTGCCACAGGCAATCGACTAGGGGCGTAGGCCTAGTCGTCAAGATCCTCACCATCCCGATAAAGCTCCTCACCTGGATAAATTATATTCAACAAGTATGAGCACAACTTCCGTGCTCGCAAGTTACACCCAATAAAAGAATATGATGCATGCATAAGTAAACAAGTGAGGCTAATAGGGTCTAATTTGCATAAAGCAGCGTTTTCAGTTTTAAATACTCATAATAACTTTCAAGGCCATTTTTATTCTATAACTAAAATTAGATTTTTAAATTGACAGTTTTATAGTGGATAACCTCCATGAATGAATGGTGAAGGATACCCTCCTATCACATGGCTAACCGTCCAATTTACCACAAGGATTTACCATCCTAAAATCATTTACTAAAATCATTTTAAAACAAAAAACAAAGTCTAACTTAGAGTGGCTTTGCTCAGCATGTCCATGACCGTGGACACGGCTATTTGAATAGTTTTACGCTCTGCAGAGGTGGTAAAACTTTACCCATAAGAGATAATTTGCTTTTAATGTCGGCCAATACACGCTTCCGAAGGCGTGCGGCTAAACAATTATCACAAGGCTTTTACAATGTTCTACCCTAAAGTATTTATGCCCGCTAAGGTTTCACTTCTATTGGATTAACCATCCTCCGGAAGCCCCCTCCTGCGCCAAATGGGACTATTGTCTAACCGACACCCATACAACAACATGGCACAAATAACAGTAAGGTATTACAAATTATTAGGCCTAGTTCTATCCATTCAGAACATGTGGTAGTACGGTGGAGCTTAGCAAGATGTGGCTAGAAGACCGGTCCTTAACTGACTTGGACAACAATCCACAACCCTGGACTCGATCATAGAAATGAATCGCTCCTGTGCATCGACTTGCACCAAACCAACAACCATTATGCCCAAGTCTAAACCCTTTTTAATTTATTTTTCAAGTAAAATCTTTTTATAAGCTTTCTATGGTAAAACAATTCCATAGACTCAATTTAAATCAAGTTTGAATAATTTGGCTAAAACTTCCCAAATACAAAATTTTGATCTAAGTATTGGCTAAGCATATAATTATTTTCAAATTTTGTTTTGTCTATGGTGACAAGGGAATGATAATCCGACAATCAAAATTTGCTATACAAAGGAATTGAAATAACTAGGAATTTAAAATAACTGAATAGAATTATGCATGCAATAGAAATTTAAAACAGAATTAAATAAATTTAAAATAGTGGGATCGACATGATCAATGGTATAACTTGCCTTTCTTGAAGTCCTAATAATCTAACTCCTCAGAAGGGTCAAGCTCTCAGGAGTCGTCGAAATCTATACGCAAAAATACGACAAATCCAAATAATACTAAAATAAATTCAAATTAACTCTAAATGAAATAATTTTAGTTTAGTTAGCTAGATTTTGAATTTAGATGAATTTAGAAATTTGAATCACCTAAATCGGAGTTCGTATGAAGAAATACGAGCACCTGGAAGTTTAAATCTAAAGGCAACCCTAATTTCAGATTTTATTGAATTTCCCGAATTATTTTTCTAAAGAAAAAAAATCAGTTTATTGCTCATGCTGACGTCAGCACTCGGATTTCCCTTTTTCCAGGCTGAATTCTTTTTCTAAAGAAAAAAGATTTCTCTCTATAAGATGTGGGCCTGGAGGTCAATGGACTGAGTCCATGAGTGGTCAAAGGTCTATGGTAGATTCGGTGCATGGAACAGTGCAAGGGGGTGGGTGTGCTGGCACAGTGGTTAACGTGGCGGCCACATGGGTAGCCACATGGGCTTTGGTGCTGGCGTGGAGCCGAAGTGGCACCAACGTGGCCATGCCATGCAAGCCCGACGAGCAGCGGCGCTATGGAGCTGGGCTTGCTGGCGCTTCGCGCCACGGTGAGCCACGCGGTTATGCGCAAAAGAGAGAGGGAGCATTGCTGAACCTTATGCGTGTGACGGTGGCGGCGGAGTGAGAAGGAGTCATCGGCGACGAGCGAAGAAGTGGTGGCGAAGTTAGGTCGTCGGCGGTGATGGTGTTCCCGAGGTCCTCTGGCGAAGTGGGTGCGCGCACCAGGTAGACGACATCGCGGCGATGTCGAAGAGGTGGTCGGGGCAGCTGGAGCGGGCTTGATGATGCTGGAGAAGATGACAAACCAAGCTTCGGGGGCGCGACGAATAACTCCAAATTCGGGCAAAGGAGGAGAGTAGAGGTTAGGGGGGTTTTGGGGCGTTGAGGTGAGTGACGAAGGGCGCACCTAGGGCTCCCTTAAATAGGGACCGGGCGGGGTTGAATTGTTGTAGGGCTTAAGAAGGTTCAAACGGAGATGTCGGCGGTGATTCGGGGATTCATGGCGAGAGAAAGGAAAGTGGAGGCCGGATCGGGTGCGGGATTGACAAAGGGTTTAAATGCGCGCGGAATTTCAGAGTTTAATGCTGGATTCGCCCGGAATTGGAAAGCTTTCGAACGCAGTAATGGCAGAAAGTCACGTGGACGTGCGGGGACGAAGATGGAAGGAGGATGAAGGAGGTGACATGGCTGGCGGGCCCACCTGGTAGAGAAAGAGAGGCGACGGCGAGAGAAAGGGTGAGGCTGACACGCGGGCCCCGTGTGTCAGCGAGAGCACGAGGGAAAGGCGCGGGGAATGGGTTGGGCTGCGGAAGTTTTGGCCCAAACACTGTTTTGGGATTTTAAATGATTTAGCCATTTAATTAATTCTGTTAAATCAAAAGGGCTTTAGAAAATAGCAAATAAAATCTAAAAATTATGAGAAAATTCACATAAATTATCTAAGACATTTTGGATTTAAATAAAATATTTCCAACTTACATTTGGTATTTAATTTTGAAAATAAATTTGTTTTGGCCTTGAAATAAATAGAGGAAAGCTTTTAAAATTTCAGAAAATTCCACAAAAATAATTAAATTTTATTTTCAACTGGAATTTGAAATTTGGGCTGTTACACTTTGAGTACATATGGATGTACTCATCAGCCTTCCCATCGTGGAGGCGCAACGAGCACTCTCCAGGTCTGGCCGCCGACTTCCCTAACCTCACCATCTTATAAAAATACCTGAAGACCTTCAGATTTGGTCGGATCCCTAGGTACGCCTCGCAGAGGTAGGTGAGATGCTGATGTTGGTGATTGAGTTAGGGGCCAAGTTCACCAATTTGACTGCATAATACTCGAGAACCTTGGAGATGAATTTATGTGCTGGCATCCTGAGCCCGCACTCGATGTAGGCGAGAAAAACATGGATTTCTCCCTCCTCGCTGCTCGGGAAATGCTCTCTGGCCACTAATCTCCAAGAAATTAGAGTCTTGTCAGGGAGCATCCCAATCTTCTCCAAAGCTTCGAGCTTCTTCTTGCTTAGGTCGGAGACCAACCATTTGGTAATCGAGTCCGACATAGTTGGATCTTGGGCAAGAGGAGGTCGGAAAAGGTTTTGGCGAGAGGATAAGAGGAGGTCGGAGGAGGTTTCTTGCGAAAAGATGAAAAACCTGAGAGCGTAAAAACCCTAAAGCTGTGCGCAATGGGGATTTTATAGCTGCACTTTCATTAACCGCAACAAGGAGTTACCCAAAGTCCAACAGACAGAAAACCTGTTCAGTTTTCCAGACGGTTCCATAACTTTAAAGTGAATATAGACCACTTCGTTTATTACGTCATTAAATGAGGGCCTATCCGATATGAATTCATCGGAGAAGGTTTCACATTACACATTCATTTGAAGTTCGGGGGCTAGCTGACGAGGATTAAAATCTCCGAATATTATTTTGATATTCAATTAAAGATCGCACGTCCTTCGTGGTCGTAACCCCTAAGGCTGATGACCCTTGGGGTCGTAAGGATTTTAGATGTTACTTTATGGGTACCCTGGTTGGAGAGGTCTTGTACCTATTACCCAACTAGACGATTGCTCATAGGAGCTTTGAACTGGCACTTTTATCCGATTCCAAGTATATTCTTCCCGTGTGATGAATGGAGCACATGTTTTATTTACTCCAATCCACACGACGTTTACAACCCTGATGCACTGACATTAATTACTGGTTAGTTGGCTTTCTACCAACTGCTATCGCTTCTTTGACCGGACGCGACACTTTCGGAGGGATGCCACTTTCAGGAGTAACTGTCACCCCTTCGTCAGCTATTTAAAGGAAGGTCAAGAGACAATTGAAAAAGATGAGAAGATCAAAGGACGGACCGAACAAGTCCTGATCATCGGAGAAGACATACAAGCCTTTGTATACAATCTGAAGCATAGCACACCACATTCTCAGTGTAATTAGGACTAATCCACCGCCTAGTCGAAGGCAGCCCCTGTAAAGGATCCAGTTCATTGCAACAAAGAGCAATCCCATTCTCTCCCAATAACTTTTTGCCATTTTCCTCTATTTATTTCATAAGATCGACGACTCGATCGTCGACAGGAACCGATCCAACAATGGGGCTTTTGCCATCTGCATGAATGGCATCATTACAGAGATGACTTGCCCTCCACAGTAGTAACATGATGGTGGCCAGGGGAGACATCGCGAGACTAAGGGTCTATTTGGTTGGTGACTTAGTAACGTGCCTGAGAAAGAGATGTGCCTGAGAGTAGCCGGAGATTCTAGCGATTTCTGTTTGACCAGGCATGCCTGAAGGTACGTTATTTGGTTGATGAGGTGTGCCTGAGAAAATGTAAAGTGGGATTAAGCTTAAATAGTTACTGTGGTGACGTATTGTGGAGGAGTTGGATTAGTGTGCAAATCAGCTATGGATAGCAGTCAGCCAGAGTCAGGACTCCGATTTTGGTGGCCTGAGCTAGGCTAATGGTGCTACCAGGGCCTACAGGCCAGGCATGTTACGTGAGCTCCAGGCCTTCAACCAAACAACGCTCTGGCAACTCTTCGAGAGGGATCCGATTAGGCTAGTTCGGCTCGGATATGCAACCAAACAACCCCTGATATCATCATATCACGTGGGCTAAACTTTCCCCAGCTAAGGAGCACTACTCTAGTAACCAGATGTGGCTCTTTAGCCCTCAAGATAATATATATTTTCTTTAGGGAGACAATGTACATTTTTTTCATTTATCAAGGATAGAAACAAACACTCAGCAATCAACATCGGACCATTCTAGCCATTTCAACTGTTTTGAATTTTCTTAAGAAAACATACCATTCCACTACAAATTTGGGAAACTTAAATCCAAATTCATTTGGCCCGTCCATTCGAGATTTTTTTTCTTCAAATAATCTATTTTTTATTATTAATTACAACATTATACCTGTAATAATATTTTTTACAGAAATATACTCCTGTCGTTCAACCGTTAGGCGACTGGTCCCAGTCGCTCAACGGTTGAGTGACTAGGACACTTGTCGCCCAACGGGCACAATGCATGTCCCATTAGATAAGTGAAATTGCACACTGTAACCAACCGTTGAGCGACAAGTGTAAAGTCGCTCAGCGGTTGAAGTTATGAATCGATCGCTCAGCGGTTGAGCTATCGATCCAAATCGCTTCAACGGTTGAAATGACAAGTATATTTCAGAAAAATATTATCGTAGATATAATGTTATAATTAATAATAAAAAATAGATTATTTGAAAAAAAAATCCTCCATTCGAGGCTGGACAGGTCAATCTACCTGCACAACCAGACCCAACATTTTCATAAATTCACCTCCATTTCTAATCAGTTCAGTTCTCTATTTTCCACACCTGGAATTTGGACCAGGCATTCAGGTCTCTTTCGCACCACAGATTGACCCGGATCTTTTGTGTTACCGCAGGTAGTGTTTCGTGAGTTGGGCACATTGCTCTGTTATAGTATCGTAGTAAATACGGTAGTAACAACAGTAAAATACTGTGTCAATTTTATCATAGCAAAAATACTGTAGCAATTGATCTCGGTCTTCGATTATTAATCAAACGGTAGAGATCAATTATAATACACATACACTGAAAATTCTTTGCATTGACTCTTTGAACACAGAGGATCCCGATCCAGAGACAGTGCTCTGAATGGTCGTCGTGGCCATCGTTTTATGCTCGAACTGACAGGATGTGAATCGACAGCCATCACAGTGAGCTGCACCGATGTAGTTTTCGTGCTACTCGTGCGCACGTCTGCATTGCTGCTGCTCGGCAGTCGGCACTCGGCAGTGGGCTGCTCATGTGGTCCAGCCGTCCAGTCCATACGCGGATACGCCAGCGGCATCAGAATGACACGGTTTCAGATTCTGAAACCCATTCCATGGATCCAGCAATCACACACAGTCCCCAGCTGAAGTGCCAGACATACAGCATGCAAAGGGGAGCATGCAGGGAGCCAGCCAGGCCTTAAGTCTCGGACTGTGCTATTTGTTTTTAGACTAAGCTTAAATGTTTGATAATTTTTTTAAGAGATTTTCATAGGCTTTAATACTAATAAGATTTCCAAGCTCTATATTATAGCCCACCTAACCCAAGGCCTGGATCCTGGGGCATGCATTCAGCTGAAGTTTTAGACATTCAGCTGAATGGACGGCCTCTGTCCATTGTTGGCTCATCATATTACCGCAGGTGTTTAGCATGACATAAGTTTGAGCCTCCATGCTCTTTGTAAGGCCTTGCACTCTTGACGCTCTCGACAAATTGAACTATCGGTCGGTCTTGAAAAACACTATATGTCATAGTATGTTTTCTCCCAAAGGAAAATTTTCAATTCATGTCACACTAGTTCCTGAGATGTTCACTCAACGCCATAGTCTCTCACTCACTCATTATGATACGATGGTTCTGATATTTTTTAAGAGGATGGTTCTTATGGTTGAGCACAAGCAGAAGCTGCCCAACGGAAACTTCCACCTGCAGCACAAAGAAGGCTTTGCATGCATGTACAGGGATAATCACCAGCTCTACTCGACCTGCATATTCTTAACAGAATCATGTGATTTTTTTCATTGGCGACTGGCAAGTGAAAGAAGTTACAAAGAGCAATGTTTGCGATGCACGACCGGTTACATGACTTACACCCCAAACAGAAGATTCCACAAACTAGTGTTGAGAAAAAGGGAAAACGGGATGGTGACCTGCCATTATTGTCCCGTCAACTTCAGGCTTCAGCTCCTTATCCTTTCTCTTTTGTTGCTCTACGTACAACGGATCCGGATCCATGTGAACAGTGATATGCGAGCGGTATTGCATGAACAACGGAATATGGACAGTAGTTTTTTTACTGTAGCATCAATCTAGACTTTTGCTTTTCGATTAGATGGTAGAGATCGACTTATAATATGTAACACTATAGATCATCTACAGTGAACCCTTCCCTACAGAGGATCCATCTTCAACATATAACATCTCTACTATTTAAATATTGGAGTTGGTGATGGTGTGTCCTCCCTCATACGATATGAACCGTTGGATCCACCTTTCTGTATACGACGTGAGCCGTTGGATCTGATGCAGACGTGCTTTCTCAGTTTCTCCCATGCGTGCGGTTGCCGGTTCATCACCACCACCCCACGTACGATTGAACTCCAAACCGCCACTGACCCTCACCCATCCGCCCTGCACCCTTCTTCCTCCCCCGCCGCAACGCTACCACCGCCTCCAACCCTCTCCTCTCCGTCGACCGCCGCCTCCTCTCTCTCCGGCGCTCCCTCCCTTTCCCTCCTCCGCCACTCCTCTCCACCAGTGCCAACTCTCCATCCTCCCCCCTCCAAGTCGCCACCTCGCGTCCATTTTGCCGGCAGCCGCAGCTTTCACCAGGCCCATGCGCTAGGGCAATCGATTTCCGGCGCCGCCACCTCCGTTAACCGAACTAGCGAGGTAATACCACGCTGATGGGGTCGCCGTGGCTCCGCATCAGGCTCCTCCCGGACGTGCTCCCACGCCTCTGCCCCCACCTCCGCCGGACCCTCTCCGTCCACACCGCCTTACCTCGTCTCAATCTGTCCTCTCCTCCTCCACTTCTTCCACCCATGGGCGCCCAGATTCGGGTGGTGCGCGTGCACCACCTGAACAGCGACGACGGTGGCAACAGAAAGCAGGGAGGGCTGAGTGAGCCTAGGGCTTGGACCGGTGCCGGCGGGTTAGCTCTTCTGCTTCTTGGCGCGAGAGATCACCGCCGTCGGCCACAGCACACCAGCGGCCCTGTCCTTCTCCTCCAACGGATCGAAGCCTGCGGATCTGAAGGACCTCATTGCCGACCTCCTCCTCACGCAGGAGCTCGACGGCGCCGACAAGGTAACGGTTGCTTTGGTTTGGGAAGTTTGGGGCGATATGGTGTGGTGATCACTGGTTCTAATGCTATGATCGCTTCGTTGGTTGTGTGTGGATTGCGCAGTACAAGGGAGGCACGAGTGGCCCCTCGGCGTATGTGGTGAAGGTGACTAGTGATAAACCTTTTGCCTCGATTTTGTTGTGCCCCCGGCTATTTGCTGCGAATATTTGTGTAACTTGGATGTATCTGTTCAGCTGGAGTTGTTGACTGCGAAGAATGTGATCACGGCAAACTTAAATGGGACGTCGGACCCTTATGCATTGATCACTTGCGGTGAAGAGAAGCGTTTCAGGTGATCACGTTGATTTAGTGATTCAATAATTTTATGTATATCCTTTTATGCAATGCTATCAATTCCACAACTAGGACTAACCTTTACGGGAAGACTGTCAAGGGCTCAGTCACTTGGTGGCTCTCCCACCTATCATCCACAAAGGCTACTTCAGCTTCCTCCTGGTGGATGGCGACATGCAGGTTAGCCTCCCCTAACCCTAATTCCTTTGTGTGGCCCGTAATTTATGGTTTTGATGTCGTCTTGCTGTGTCTCTTTAGATTTCCTGGAGTTTGCTCTTGGATTGCTTGTGGCATGGTCTCTTCGTTGTTCATCATGGCTGGTTCCCTATGCTTGAGGTGCTCTTGCTCCCTTTCTATGTGCCTAATTGCTTGCTAAATGCGCATGTAAGTCTCTATGCCTACTCGAGAGATTTTGGGTTGACCCTTTTAGGTGCTTAGAGTATCTAGTTTATATTTGTTCCCCATGACTCAATTAAGATTTCCCATTTTGTGCGTGCGCCCTTTATTAATATTGATAATGTGGTGTTGATAAATATCATCCTACATGTATAAAAAAGTATATGTTAAGCAACAAGAGCTTTCTTCAACATTAGGTGGCTAAGGATTTTTTTCTCTTCCTGGTGTCTGAATATACATGGTCTAGTCCGGACAGTTGATGGTTAATCATATTTATAAACAATCATGTTTCAATGTCATAAGATAAATTAATACAGTGGGTTACTAAGTTTGGTGATATAGTTGCAGTTTAGACTTCAATAAACTTCTACTGTATGCTCCAAAGATTTTATTTGCTCCCACAATAAACAAGGGGAACACATTTTGATGATAAGCAAAGCATATCCTATATCATTTATAGTGTGATGGTGGATGCCTCGTATCGATGTTTCCACTGCAGATGAGACTGAAGAATGCATCATACACCGCAGGATTTTAGCTTGAATTCTAGAGTATGCTTAATTCGGGTTCAAGAGGGAGTAAGTTGATTTAGTCCATTTTTACGTCCTTCAGTGTACTAAGCTTGGTGTAGTATGCTCTTCCATGTCAAGACCAACAGATTAGTTAACAGTTCTTCCCTCCTAGAACTTCTAATCAAGGTTCTTGAATTATACATATTTAGTTACATAGTATATGTTATGGTCACCACTCATCGCAGAGGAAAAATGAAGGCGTTTTTTATCTTGTGCAATTCAAGGTCAATGATTACTTTGAATAATTGCTTCCATTCATAGGATCGAGATTAGGAATTGATTTACATCGTGAGTGAACCTTTTTTGCAATATGGAAAGAATTTTCTTGATAAGGGATGATATTTGGAGGAATACATGATCTCAAACTTTACAATACATGGTATCGAAACTATGAAGATTGAGCATCTTTGGTAGTTGATGTACAATCGTTGTTTTCCAACTTGATAGGTCGATCTATTATGCTTTATTTAGTTCACACCAAGTGTTAGCACAAATCGAGTCATGTTGTTAATGTCCAGTCTAAACGAGTGTGCGGTTAATTATGCATATGTTGTTGGTTTACGTCTCCATTTTGTTCAGATGATAAAGCAAAGTGATGCAGAAGTGGCCTTTTTTTTCTGCACTTACCATAGTTTTAACCTCAATATTGTGGTGCTTTTGTTACAGTGGGTACAGTGAGTTCCAAAATATATTTGATGTGGACTACTTTATGGATACACTGGAGACGATGTCCGCATACTGAAAGAGTTGCCTCCAAGGCTGGAAGGAAGAGTGAAACTAGATTTCTTTGCTCCATGTTGCATATCAGTTGGACTGATATCTCATATTACCATAATCAGGTTTGGTCGCATCGCTCTTTTTCAATGATGTATAACCATGATTCATGAACTGAAAATTGTAAGTGGAACCAGAGGAAGGTTGTTAGTATTTATATAAGGGAGACCATATTCATGATGGCAAAATTGATCAACATGTTTTCTTATTAAGCACTGTAGTTCTACTTATTGATTATCATATTATCAAGTTGAAGCAAAGGAAATATGTATGATGTTGTGTCATACCATATAAAAGTTCTTGCATACGTAAAGGGTTGTAAATATAACTATATAGCATTGGCATGGTTTTTATATGACATGTGCACATATAATTGATTGCACAATTTTTTTGGGATTCCATATCATCACATGGGCACAGGGTGCTCAGCTGTTGGTTTACCTTAAAAACATCATTCCGCTCGGCTGTTGGTTTACCTTAAAAACATCATTCTTTATGACTGCAAATGTGTGCATGACTTTACATTCCATTTATATTTTAATATAATACTTATGGGAGAGATCTTTTACAATATAATTATACTGAAATTTATTGGGGAAATCTTCTCTTCGATTCAAACAGCCGTGAATGCCCGTGTTTGGTGCGAATGGAAACCTTGAGGTGGATTTGGGCTATTGATTTCTCTGATATATCAGTCTGTTTTTCCAGTAATTGTTTTTCCAATAATTTTGTTTGGCCTATTGAGCTTCATTCGTTATTGCGTAATGTGAAGTAGTGAACGACTCAATGGCAGCTGATGTTAGATTTTTTGGCTATTAGAGCGTTAGCTGCATTGATACTTTCGCAAACTTGTGTTTTTTGGTACGAGTTGCTCGGGATTCATTGGTTGTTTGGTGTATAGTACGCATCCTATTTTGTGTAACCTGTTGTATTACATGTGCTTCTGGTATTCTTTGGCTACTTCATTAGTTTGACGAAATTGATTCAGGAGTACGGAGGTTGAAATTATAGAACATTGACATTTGATGGGTACTTAATATCATCAATAAGAGAAAGTTAAGTTAAACTAGCCCTAGCATCTGATGAAATAAGTTTGTCTAGCTGAGGTAACATGTTGGTCTGTGGTGGAGGAAAAATATTGGCATACTAAAGACCTTGAGTATTGCATAAGATTCTTTTCAAACTATTTTCAGGATCACATCGCCTAATCAAGCTAATTTAGTGCCACATTTTGAAAGTTTAGGACCATAAGACGATAGCGCATGTATGTGCTTATTCTCTTTTTACAAATGCCAAATGACCAGCGATAAAGATAAAGTTCATCATTTGTTTACAATGACTTGAAACTAACTATTTGCACTTCTCCTTTAGGGTGACCCGGATATCAACAGAGCAAAGTTTAATCAGGATGGATCAGGGGATATTGTTATTGAATCACATCTACTTGAGGACAAAGCAATGCGTGCAGACCAAGAATACTCCTCATCTCATATAGATATCGAGGCAAGCACTTCAAATGCAGATCCTCTTGCTATAACTCAAGAAACAAGTGCTAATTGTCTTCCTAAAGAAATGAGTGATATGACAATCCGTGATGATAAAATTGATTACTATAATGATAAGGTTGGTTCTATTGCATAGCCACATTGCTTAGTGCTCCGCTAAGTTAAGTTCATCCCTTCCTTTAGTCTTATGTCATGGCTTGGCTTCTTACAGGAAATGGAAGGAACAGTTGTTCATGGACATGGGACGGAAAGAGGCCAAAGTTATTGTGACAACAATCGGAGGTCAAAATGAGAAATCGAAGGCATAAGTCGCTAACCTACAACATAGCAAAGAGTCTCCTTGATCTTGTGCCCTCCAAATTGAACAAAATTGGACACTTGAATGCATCCTACTGAATAAAATTTGTTGGCATGTGTCATTGAGACATAGAATGGGTTAACTATTTTCTCACAAAAACGTAGAGGGCCTTTGGAGAACATTGTGCACCACATTGAATGGGTGGGGAGCATTATATCTTTCAGATTACTAGCTGTGAATTATTGAGCTAATAAATTTCAGTCCTAAATTTACCTCGTCGTTGTTTCTTTTGTGTTCTTTACCCATTTGAATGCCAAGCACTTGGGAACTCAATGGTTGAATATTGATGACCGGATAACCATTTTACAGAAGGTCTCCTATATGGCAGAGAGAGTAGTTGGTACTGGTTCATTTGGAGTAGTTTTTCAAGTATATGACCCTAATTTTCATGCATTTTATCATAATTTTCTATAAGTACATAACACAATGTTGGACTGTAAATTCACATTTAAAGAACATCTTATTTTACAAAGGCCAAGTGTTTGGAAACAGGAGGGACTGTTGCCATCAATAAGGTGCTACAAGAAAAGAGATACAAGAACAGAGAGCTACAAACAATGTAATTACTAGAGCATCCAAATTTAGTTAAGCTAAAGTAGCATTTCTTTTCAACAACCGAGAAGGGTGAAGTTTATCTCAATCTTGTGCTTGAGTATGTCTCTGAAACAGTTTATCATGTTGCAAAATACTATAATCGGATGAACCAGCGTGTGCCCATCATACACGTTCAATTGTAGACATATCAGGTCTGCAGTGTTTTTCCAGCTCACTTCAATGAATTGTTTCCATAGATCTGCAGTGTAGTATACATACCAGGTCTGCGTGTGCTTGAGTATGTGTAATTAAACGTTTATTCCTTCTTTCCATAGATGTGTTGTGCCCTTGCTTACCTCCATCGCATTGTTGGTGTGTGCCATCGTGATATGAAGCTCCACAATCTGCTGGCAAGTATCCAACTTATTTATCTCTACTACTTGCTAAAACTTTACAAAATACTTTGCAATGTGAGGGCCTTCTCATTGTGAAATTAGAGATAATTTTAAGTTCCAGTTAGTAAAAAAGTTTGGCACATAACTTTTTGATGCAAATGATGAGTTTTTGTTGCAACGCACGGGTACTTGACTAGTATATAGTAGTATAGTAGTGCTATTGCATGCGAGAAAAGAACATGACGCAATAGACGCAGGATCGATTGCAATCGGCGTTGACAAGAGCCTCCACGAAGTAAGGAGCTCTGCTGAATGTTTAGCGCCAGCTATTCCTTCAGGCTTCAGGGATTAGCGCCAGCTATACCTTCAGGGATTTGCATGAGTATGCGCTTGTTGTCGATGGACAAGCCATGTTAGGGATGTGCAGACACGGCTTGTCCGGACGGTGGGTGTACAGACAACACACGTGTCGACACACTACCTGTCTGGGTGGTGGGCAGTGGCGGAGCCAGCGGTGGAGGAAAGCCCGGGCAACCTCGTCATGGCCGACGAACTTGAGCTGAGGACATCAAGACGATCGACAACGCGAGCTTCACCTGCCTCTTCACCTCGCCCACAACATCTCCTACCTAGTCACGGTGATCTGCCTGACAATGTTGGCGAGCGCGCACACGAGCACCTCCGGCACGACGACGGAGCACCCGGCCTCGGCCGCCTCCGCCATGCCTCGTAGTGCTCTCCCGGCCTCGTCGCGGCGACGCGGCGCCAGTCATAGCGCGCACCGAGTAGGTGCACGCTCGTCAACTTCCGTGATCGGCTTCCACTTGGGCTGTGAGTTGGTGAACACCATGTTCAACTCAGACGTGATGTCCATGGCTGGCTGCCACGTGGGCTGGTTGGCGAACCGCGCGCCCATCGCCTCGAGGAACGTCCGCGTGGCCGACGGCGACGACGCCACCACGGCTCCGCATGTGCCCATCCGGAGGCAGCGGCGGAGCCAAAGCCCGGGCAAGTGCCCGGCTCCGCCGCTGGTGGTGGGCATGCGGACGGTATTGATTTCAGGCTAGGGGCGATCGAAATTGCACACGTAACGACGTGAGGCACGTCCAAGCTGTCATATTTGACAATACCGCACGAAAATAGCCACATTTACAAATATCAGCTGAAACAATGTCATTTAGCCTAAAAACTCCATCTATGGGCGCCAAAGGTCCTATTAGAGACGAGTTTTTGACGTATCAATAAACGTGTCTACAATTTTTTAGGGATCAAACTAGATGATTTCAAAACCCACGACATTGTTCCGTGCTATCGGTAGCGACAATGTTCGAATCCGTCTCCTTGTATTCGTATCTGCATACTAGGTGGAGTGCAAGGTGGGCTTAAAATAGAGAGGGTTTCACAAGCCGTCTCTTTCAAATTGTCTTTGTTGAGAAACTCTATATCAGGGTTGATAGACATAGGTCTTATTTGTTTAGGCTTAGTCTTTTTGATTTATAGCTTAAAGCCGATTTTTTTTGTTTAATCAGCTTATAAGCCTCTAAGCTTTTAAGCCAAGCTTTGTTGTTCGGTAATCAGACTTTTTATAGGATGGTGGCTTATTGAGTTGTGTGTGAATAATGAAAGGTTTGAAATGCCCTTAAGGGTTTAAAGGACCTTGTTAAGCATGCATTTAAACTCTGAAAATATGACGATACATGTATGTGTGCATATAAAACAAAATAGATATCGCTTGTATGTGAATGTATTTATTTTGGACATTGCGTAACAAAAGAAATTAACATAGAAAGGCCAATATCAATCAACCAAACAAAATAACACAGTAACAAAATCGGTAGTCGCACCCTCGGTGTGACACTCAGATAGCAAACTTAAATCTTCAGAGAGTCGATATATCTCGTTCCTCGAGAAAAATGTTCAAAGAGCCCAACACTAAAATCCTTGGCCTTCAACTTCCTGTATCTTGCCGGTCGCTTCTCATCCAGCAAACCAGGCGCTGGCTCGAGAACTTCCTCAGCATCCACAACATAGAACATGGCCAGTGAGATCCTCTCTTTCTCGGCATTCGTCACAACCCTGTGCACTGGGCTCCTGAAGATCCCGTTGTTCATTATCTGCGTCAAAATGTTACAGTCAAATTAAGCATCAGGGTTCAGGAACTTGGATATGCATCACAGCGGATTCAAGAGAGGAAGTAGCTTGGATTTGTAGATGCCTATGGCCTACCTCCATGGAGTCTCCTAAGTTAATCAGCAGCGTGTAAGGCTTGGCTGGAACATTGTACCACTTTAATCAGCAGTGTGTAAGGCTTGGCTGGAACATTGTACCACTTGCCATCTCTCTGAACTTGCAGGCCACCAACACATTTGTCGACGAGAAGAATCGTGAGAACACTGCCATCGAAGTGAGGCCTGAAGCCAAAGACAAGGTCAGGCCTCGGACAGGGTGGGTAGTAGTTGAATCTAGCAAATGTGGGAGCCTTGTCTGTAATTTGGTTGATGAAGTAATCCTCAAGCTCCGGAAGCTTGGCCATTGCCCGAATGATATCGTCTCTTATTCTCTTGGTTCTTGATGCGTACTCATGCAGAACATCCCTGCAGAAATGCTCTAGATTAGTTCAGGAAAAACCAAACGATCCAGAGCATGGAGCATAGACAATGAGATGCCATTATCTTCATTGCGACAAAGTTTAATTCAAGGTATCAGGGGCATGGATATAATGAAACCAACCTCAATTTGGTTTCTTGATTGAATAATTTCAAGTCATTAGCAACAATGGTCAGGTGCCTCTGCTCAGTAATGTTACACAACACAAACAAGTCTTCATGAGTACATCCGTTGATTCTCTGAGACCTTGCAGTCCATCAGTACAGTTGCCCACTAGAAGAACAGTGAGAACTGATAAACTATGGCATCAGAGTGAGACTTGATGCCCACACCAAGATCAGGTCTTGGACAGCAAGGGTAGTAGTTTGAGCATGACATGCACGGTCGCCCTATCACCAAATTGTTTGGCATAGTAGTACAGTATTAAGATTATGTCCTCAGTTACAACATGTGCACACAGATAAAACTTCACAATCTTTTTCGGTTTGTTTCAAAGGATAAACTCCACAATGACATGATTTATTCTTAATGGCATAGTTTACAGGAAACCATGCACACAACTGACTTAGATCTTCACTATGTTGGTGGGGAAGGAGAGGGAAGGCGGCGGCGGCGCACCTGGGGAGGCGGCGTCACACTTGGGAGGTGGCGTCGGTGGGGGAGGAGAGGGGAGACGGTGGAGCAATTGGGGAGGCGGCGTCGTCAGGGGAGGAGAGGGGAGATGACGGTGCACTTGGGAGGCGGCGTCGGTGGGGAGGAGAGGGCAGGCGGCGGCGCAGTTGGGAGGCGGCGGGTGTGGCGTCGAATGGGAGGGAAGGGGACTGGAGGCGTCGAACGGGATGGGATGGGATGGGAGGGGAGCCGAACGGGGTGGGAATCGATAGGGAAAAAAGAGACGGTTTGCATTTATATACTAATGGCATTTTGAGGGTAATTTCAATAAAGTTCAGAGGCGGCAAAGAGATATTTTATTCCACAAAAGCCAAAAAAAGCATATCTCTTCTGGCTTATGGCTTTTAGGCTTAAAATGGATTAAGCTTTTTATAAGCTGTATAAAAAAGCCACCCCTTTGTTTAGACTTAGGCTTTTTTGCTTTTAAGCCAGAAACAAGCCTAAACAAACAGGACCATAATACCGAAACTATCCCTGATGGGCTTTAGTCTATAAATAAAACCTTCTTGTACTCAGAAAGAGATTGATCAATGAAAAAAAGGTTCCTCCACAATGTTATATAAATAAATGCACAAAGAGAAGAGTATAAGAGATAAACCACTATATGGAGACAATCAATGTTTTTCCGTCGTCTCAAAGGCCTATTAGTCTCCACTAATCCACGTTGAGGAAGCTTGAACAAATCAAACCGGCTCTACACGAGCACACTCCTCGATCACTAGAGGTAGCTCTTCTCCACTCCGGAAAGGCGAGCTCAAACCTTCACAAGCATTCAGGTCTTCTCACAAACTTCTTGAGAAGATCATTGAATCATCTTCTTCAAGCCGTCTAGGAGGCGGCAACCTCGAAGAGTAATAAACTATTAACACTTTGCTTGAAGATGCTCAAGTGCCACAAAAATAAAACTCAACTCAATGCACTTGGAAAAACCTCTACAATCTTTGCAAGATGTAATTTTTTGCTCATAAAGAGTAGAAGAATAAGCAAATAACTCAAGAGTATTCAATGAGGTTTTTAAAGACTCCCTTGCTGTAGTGGGTGAGGTATTTATAGCCTCCAGCACAAATGTAAAATATGAGCTCTTTGGAAAAAGCTGACGCACAGGTGAACCGGGGGTTCGGTCAGTTCGGACCTCCACCTGCGGTCAGTCCGGCCAAGCAAGAAAAGAACAGATGAATTGGGCCGAAGGATCACAAAGAAATCCAAGATTCAACCAAGAGAGTTTGTGCATTGTGGCACACTTTGCTATCAAGCTACTAGCTATTGATCCCTCTTCATAGTACGGCTACCTATACTAGCAATCCGATCTTTTATCATTCATACTCCTAGACTGGTAAAACTATGAAAAGATTCTATTTGACTAGATACATTTGCCTTGAGCAAGATGATGTTGAAATCCAATACTTGCGTTTAGTACTCTTTATCTTCAATCCAAGATTAACATTTTCGATTACTCGAAAAAAAAGTTAGTTCACAACACATGGTTATCAAAACACTAAAACACTAAAATAGGATCTAGATTCTTCGGTCATTCATGAATTCTATCCTTTCAATCCCTTGTCTTGATGCTAGAGTAATTTGGTAGATTAATTTTGTGTTCCCAAGATTAAATCAGTATGATTACTCCTAATCCTTTTGATGCTAGATTAATCCCGTCGATTACTTTTTTGCTAATTACCGAAGATTAGCGATTACAGTTCATATAAAAAAAATGGTGATTTGCGGTGCACGCCACCACGCCGACGAACAGCAAGCCACGCGCGCGCCAGAGCGCCGTCGCGCCGCCACGAAGGCGCGCCATGACCGCTTCTTGCCGCCCACGCCAGAGCTCGGCCATTGTCAAGGCTTTCGCTTCGCCCGCCATCACAAGATCGCTCGCTCAGCGCTCCCCACCGCCCGACGCCGACGGCGCGCCGCGCGCGCCCTCGTCGTGCACAGCCAGCAGTAGCGTGCTGCGTCGCCACCATTGGGGAACAAGACACGGGAAAATATAGTGCCCGATGTAGGCAACCGGTTGGGCCGAAGTGGGCCAAAAGAAAAAGAATGGGCCCAACCCAGGTAAACTCCGGGAAAAAAGAAAGAGAAAAAATGAGGAAGAATAAAAACGAAAATCCCAACAATTTGCATATAAACCCTCGGCATTATGCAAATTACGAGGTATTTTTCACGAATAAGAAAATTTTGCGAAAAACCCCGTGGACTTTTGGGAAATTTATGGCAAATTTCGGACTTTTATATATTCTTGCAGAATAACCTCTCGGAATCTAATTTTTGCGACAGATCAGTATGTTCTACGATTATTTTATAATCTAGACTCTCGGCTTAAGGTTATTTGCTTTAATATTATTCTTTTTATGCAATAACCTTAAGTTAATCCTAGAAATTGAATTTCTAAGGTATGTGAGCTTCCATAAATTTTGAAACCTTAGACCTAGTACACCTTGGAAGCATAATATTTTTATGGTTTATTTTCCCTAGTATTGTGTGTCTGGGAAATTAATTAATGGGCTTAGTAATTCTGAAAATTGCTCCTAGACCTGAAAAAAATTATCAGAAAATAGTAAAAATACTAGGAGAATTCAGAGAAATCTATAAAATTGTCTACTAGTTAATCTTTACTATTTTGCATTTTTTTAATGCATTTTAAAATGTTTTACCAGTTGTAAACATATAGAAAACTACATAAATTGTGTGGGACATGTTTGACATCGCTAAGTGGATATTTGTTTGTCCTGGATGACAGCAATGATAAGCCCATGTTGTGTTTTGTGGAGACCTGTAGCAATCTCCTAGTTATCCCTTAACCTTGGAAAGATGTCGTTTTCTTGCAAGAGTTGCATTAGTAGTATAGATTCAGCTCCTGTCGAGCTTGACCTTGCTCCTGCTAAGCATCTCTTATCTTTTGCTTTAGGATGTAACTTTATGCATTAGATCATTTTTCCCAAATGCCATATATAAATTAATGGTATGAGTTCTTCTATTAAAGTCTTATCTCCTGTTGAATGGTTGATTAAATCTGCTTAATAGAACATATTGCCAATAGCATAACTTACCTGTAGTAAACTTATCTTGCATGGAATAAATTTGTAAACCGTATGCTTGGGAATTGAAAATAAGTTGTCATGCCTAGCTAACAAAATATTGTACATGTGCTCTTGATATCTAATAAGCCTCAATTCACTAGCCTGTAGTGCACGGATGCCCATATGACAAAAGGGAAACAATTTTTCTCAGTAGCACCAGAACAAACCTAGTCATAATAACTTCCGCCCTAAGACTTGGAGTCTATATAACACTATCCTCTACCACTGATTTCTTAATTGAAGAACTTTGTAAGCAGAATATTACATAGTATATATTGATTTCACCCCAACAAAATTGTACTCCTGTGAAGTATGATTGCAAATCTTTAACTCCGAGTTGATTTCAAGCAAATGACTGATGCACACGCTATCGCATGAGATTTTACAGTTGGCATGAAAAGGGGGAGGAAATTGGGCATGTGTGGGATATTGGAAGTTAAGAGGCATAGAAAATTGTTCAAAAGAAGAGTTATGGTAGGCACAATGACATATCCTAGGTCAAAGCTTGAAGCAATAAATTAATCTAGTTTATTTTAGGAGATAATTTGAGAGACCATGTGGAGGTCGTCCCGTGTGTGTGATGAGTAATTGACATAGGTTTAGGAAGTCGAGTTTGGTTTGTGTGGTCGGACCATGTCGCTTTTGCGGTGCATTCGATTCAAATGGTTTGGGCTCAATATTTTGTGCGATGCTATTGTATGGTTACAATATGTCGGCGGTGCTATTTGATGTGTTTCTTGTGCGTGTGTTGCGGGACATCGGGTGGAGTCGTGGCGAGACACGGTGGACCGGACTAGGTGCGTGTGCACCGAGGTCGAACGGTCGGGATGTGTCAAGGCAGCGTGGACTCGAGGTGGTTGCGAGGGCGGCGAGGCGAGGCGCGAAGCTTCGAGAAGGTGCGAGGAGGGGCGGCAGCAGAATTTCGCAAAGGTCGCACAAGCGGAGCGAGCTCCGTTGGTTTTAGCGGGCGTGTGGGGTGGAGACCCGTTAGCCATGGGCTATAAATAGGATGGAGGGCTGCTGCCCAAACTGAATACTTCAATGATTTTTAGGGTTTCCTTTAGTCAAAAGAGACTTTAGAGTTTGTTTTGGCTTTAGGCTTTAGTTGTTGAGGGTTGTTCCTGCTTGTCCCTTGCTTTTCTTCAAGATGGTGAATGTTCTTGAGTTTTGAGAGTGAGAGAGGATGAGATGAAAGTTTCTAATCATTCCTCTTGTATCAATCATGTATCTCTCTTCCTTTAGATCAATATGAGATGGTGTTTGTTTATCTTGGCTGCCTTCTTGCTTGCATGTGAGCGCTTCTTTGTTTGGTTTAATGATGCATCTGAATCTTGTTTACGGTAGTTCCTTTGTTTTAAGTTCTGTTTCTTGGCTGCGCCCTTTCTGTTGCGACTGAAGATTTCTTGGCTGCGCCGTTTCTGGTCCAGAAATAAAGTAGCTTGATCGGCGGCTTTGTAGTGGTTGCTGTTTTTCTTCTGTGCTTGTCCCTAGCGTGACCAATTTCTCGATTGTTTTGGCTCGTCGTTTTTGCTGCTGGCGTGTGGAGCGCTTAGTAAAATCTGAGGCGTGTGGCGGCAACTTGCCGTGTGATGCTAACTCTCTCGGTTTGCTTTTGATTGAGTATTTTATTGATCTGCGGTTTCTTGAGCCTTCTTTGCCTTGAAAAATCCGGTTCTCTATCCCCGAAAATTCTGGACTTCCTTGGCGGCAGCTCCTGCTTTGGCTGCAATGGATTGATTTGTTTATCCTGTTTTGCTTCTGAGAAATTCCCTGGCGGCGGCCATCTCCTGGTGGCGTCCTGCACCAAGCAGAAATGCAGATCTGGTCGGCGCGGCTTGTAGTCTAGGAAATCTGAAAAATCACTTGACTGACAGTCTATTGATCGGCGTTTTTGTTTGAACTGAACTGCTTTAAGTTGATCGGTGTTTCTCTGGGAGATAGAAGTCCCTGGCGGCAGCTCTGCTTGTTGAAGTGTTTATTCTTTGGTGCTGTGCGTTTTGCTTCTTGGTTTTCATTGTTTGATTTCAGCGCCTGTAGTGCTTCTGTGAAAAAGAGTCTGGGCGGCCGGTACTATGCTGGTAGGAAATGAAGCCGAGGGTGGCGGCAGGTTTCTAAAAAAAAAATGGAGCTTGGCTTTGGCCGATCTTGTTCTTCTTGAGTAAGGGATTCGCCTCTGATATGATATGATGTTCCATTAAATTAATTACGATTGGTTCTTTGTGGCAAGATCTTTGTTTTTTTTTTGGCCGCCATCTGTTGTGATTGATCGTGACCTCTTTTCTTTTTGCAACCGAAAATCTTGGTTTAATTGAAAGGGCATTTGAGTTTTATTCATTTGCTTGGCTGCGCACCTCCTGGGATTGCTGTCAGTTTGGAGCTGTTTGTAGTTTTGTCCTTCAGGGGTTTGATCGGATTCAATATAGGTTATCTACTGTGCCTGTATACGGATCTTCATAGCTTTTATAGCTATTGGAGTGAAAGTAGTGTTGAGTTCGATTGAGGTGAAAAATAGAGAAAGCGTCTATTCACCCCCCCTCTAGTCGCCTTTCCGGTCCTACAATTGGTATAAGAGCCGGTTAGCTCTTTTCAATAGATCTTAACCGGTCTCAAGAGCCATGGCGACGGACAAGTACTCGACCAAGCCTTTTGTCTTCGATGGCATCGATTACCCTTCGGAAGAGCGAATGGAGACATACATCCGAGGCCGGTATGCCATCTGGCGGAAGGTCAAAATGCGATTATTGTTCTGCCGATGAGAACATCAATGCGGGAACATGGCTAATGTTGAGGCGAATGCAAAGGCAAGGAACATCATCATCGTGGTTTGAGTCGTGGCGAGTTTGACCGCATATCTCACTGTAAATCGCCTCACGATATCTGGGTGACCCTCGGCGCATACCATGAGGCACCACCCAGATCAAGGCGGTTCGGCAGGACCGGTTCAAACGAGAATACAACAAATTTGAGATGCTTCTTGGTGAGTCCCTAGATGAGTGCTTCAGCGTTTTCACAAGATCTTGAGCAACCTTCGAGCGGTCGGTCTCACATACCCGACTCGAACAACGCTCGTCGAGATACTTACTAAGACTCGATCTGCTGGCGTGTGGGAGATGAAAGTGACCACCATCAAAGACACGACAGACCTCTCGACCTTGACTCTTGATGCGCCAGTACTCACGCCTCAAGACTCACGAGATTAGCGTTGTCTCGTGGAGGTCGAAGTCACGATCGATGGCCCCAGTCACCGATCGATTCAGTTTCGGTCACTCTTCCGAGTCCTCTTGCAATTTCTCCTTGTCGCTCTCGTGACATAGCGATGATCGGTTAGAGCGACTTCGCGGATGAGCGGCTTGCCCTCCTTGCTCGAAGATTCTCCCACGCTTACAAAGGGAGGAGGGACAGAAGAGAGGAGGACCCGTGATTTGCCGAGTGTGGTGGCCAACCACATCCGAACAAGCGCCCCTAAGCGGAGAAGGGCAAAACGACTACGGCGGTTCGGGCAAAACGACTACACCGACAAGAACCGCAACAAGAAGCCTCCAGCTCGGACGCCAAAGCAAGAAGAAGTTCCGCAACTTTGGCAAAGCCAAGAAGCTCTTCCACCGCGTCCTCGCGCTTTCGGCGACCTCGACCTCGGCGAGGTGGAAGGATGGAGCGGCGATGACGGACGGGTGACCAAGAGCCCAAGGATGGCGGCGGCGACTTCTCCGGCATGTGCTTCATGGCCCTCGAGGGCGAACTTCGTGACAATGAGTACTCCGACTTCGGACGAGGTAGATCCCACCTCTGAACAGCTCAATCATGCTTTTCTTAAGCTAGGAGGTTTTCATGCTAAAGCTAAGGCTAGGTGTCTTTGAGTTAGAGAAGGAAATAGATAGTGTCACTAGAGATTATTGCTCTTACATCCGCCCTTCTAGTGATGATTGTGATACATGCTCGCTTTCTTTGGTTGATATGGAGAAGTTAAGGACCTCACATGATAGTGTGTCCTCCAAACTTGATAGTGTTAAGGTGGAGAATGTTAGTGCGCTTCTTTGAGTTAGAGTTGAGTAGGATGGTCATTACCCTACTTATTCTTGATGAGACTACTTCTCCCACCTCATGTGAGGGTAAGGACATTCTTTGCTAGAGGATCTTATGCCATGCTTCTTGATCAGCCCGAGTCTTGTGAAAATTGCAATAACTTGAAGATGAACTTAAAGCAGGCGAGATCATAAAATTCTTGAACTACAAGCTTCTTTACTTGAGCCGATTGTTTCATGCTTGAACTGTCCTAAGTTAGCTGCTTGAACTTGAGGTTTGTCTCAAACAGATTTCAAGATATGATTGATCATGAAAGGAAGATGGCTCGGTTTGCTTCTAAGGACCTGTTAGCTCACCATGCATTAAGTGTAACAAACTAAAATCGACTTGATTGCTTTGGATGAGAAATGTGTGAAGCTAACTAAGGACCTTCTAGAGAAGCCACATTGTGCTTGCAATATGATTGTGGAGAAGGGGAGAAGCCCGGGGTAAGGATGAGGACGCTTAGCAACGTGAACCAAGCGGCTAGCGAGAGGGGTGTCCCTTGAGTCGGTGTGCGTGCACAAGCCATTCTTCCCTCTCTCTTTGGTTCTTCTTTTGCTCCCTTACCTTCTCTTTGTCTCTTCTTCTCCTGCTCTTCTTGCACCTCTCTCTTTCGGGAGTGTCGGTACCTTATGAACACTCTCGAGAGATTTGTAGGAGGCAAGAAGAAGCTCAATCTTATTCTAGACCAATCTAAGATCTGCAGATTTAATCGGGGTCTAGGATATGACTTCTTTGAGGACATGAGGAAGCATCCACCGCCGTGCTCGGACCCATAGCACTGTGTGTGATCGAGGCGAGCCAGGACCGAGAAAGTCCATTTCAAGTCGGCGGGCTATGTCGAGGATTTCGACGAGAAGGTAATTTCACATCTTTGCTTCTACCTCTCGAAGGTGAAGTATCACCGCACCTTCATCGGAAGGATGGACACACATCGATCGATGTTTCAGCGCCAAGATCGCGTAGAGACCATGTTGAGTCTCTTAGGCGCATTGTGGTCGGCCCGGACCTTGAGTGCACCTAAGACCAACACGAGGTCTAGGCTTGTTTCTTCGATGGGTTTGTGCGAGATCGAGGACTTGGTTTTTCCGAGTTTTCGGTTTTCGTCCTCATCTTTGCTTTCGATCGTGACTTCGCCGTCCCCGAGGGTAGATCTCGTTTTCCCCATCGAGATAGCTACCATGGCGTGTTCAAGATGTTGCGAGTGCTCGATTCGCTCCTTAGTAGCGATCGGACCCGAAAGAACGACCGAGTCTACTCTTAGACCTTTTGCTTTGAGTTCTGAGCGTAGGGTAGATAGAGGTCGATCGTGCTTGACTACTTCATCGCTTTCGGCGTGTTATTCAAGATATTGGGTGCCAAAATCATTGTTGATTTATCGATCTTGAGACTTACTCTCTGTTTGACTCAGTTCGCCGGGTAGGGAAGGAGAAGGTTTGGCTTGTAGACTCGGTTGTTCTCGTCATATGACAGAGACTCCGTTGGTTCTCCTCCTAGCCCGCGCTCCGGTGATGAGGCGATCACCTTCGGAGCGCTTGTCTGGGCGCGTCATCGCCAAAAGTCTTGGCGTATTCATGCTTCTTTTATTCTTAAGGATGTTGCCTTGGTTAGTAAGTCTAAAGTACAATTTGCTTTCCGTTTCTCGACCTTCTTGATGGCGGTTTCGAGGTAAGCTTTAAGAAAAACAATTGCAAAATTCTTGACTCTTCGGGTAGTCTTGTTTGCGGGATTTCTCGTTATGGGAGGATCTTTCGTGCTGAGTTCTCTGAGTTTTCTGGCGATCCTCTCAGGTGTTTAGTTGCATCTGAGTCCCGCGATCTCTCTTTCGGCATAGGAGACTTGGTCATATTGGATTTGACCATTTGACCCGAGTTAGCGACCATGATCTCATTAAGTGGTGCGCGAAACTCAAGATGGTCAAAGATCTTGTTTGCACTCCATGCCCAAGACGGCAAGATGGTTGCCGCTTCTCATCCTCCGGTCACAGTTACTATGACCGATGCACCGGACAACTTCTCCACATGGACACAGTTGGACCAGCTCGAGTTCAGGTCAGCAGGAGGGAAGTGGTATGTTCTTGTTGTGGTCGATGACTTCTCGAGGTACTCTTGGGTGTTTTTCTTAGCCTCGAAGGGCGAGACATTTACACATTTCGAGGTCTTTTAGTAGGTTGTCTGTTGAGCTCCGGGTGCCTTCTGAGCGATCCTTGATGACAATGGCACGGAGTTCAAGAATTCCTACTTTGAGAGTTTCTGCAGTGAGGCAGTGTAGAGCACCGGTTCTCTTCTCCATACGTCCCTCGGCAAAATGGCGTTGTGGAGAGGAAGAACCGTACCTTGGTCGAGATGGCTGGGCGATGCTTGATGAGTACTCTACACCAAGGAAGTTTTGAAATTTGAGGCCATTGCGACCGCGTGCCATGTTTGAATCGAGTTTTTCTTGGGCACTCCTACACCGCACTTCTTATGAGTCGAGATACTGCGAAAGCCAGCGTCTCTCATTTTCGTGTGTTTGGTTGCAAGTGCTTTATCTTGAAGTCCAGGAACCTAGACAAGTTCGAGTCACGTTCTGTGGCGGTATCTTTCTAGGCTACTCAACTTCTTGGCGGGCTTATAAGTGCAGGCTGAGTCTAGCAAAATGGTAGAGACTGCGAGGTGACTTTTGACGAGGCCAGTCCAGGGACTAGGCCAGATATCTCAGGTTCTTTAGAGCAGTCCGAGACCATCTTTGTGGATGATGAGGACGAGGGAGACGATGGTTGTTTACCTGATCCAGCTCCTCTTCCTCCCCTTGAGATGCCTTCTTCCACGGCACCTCAAGGTGATCAGCCCTTGCCTTCCGTTTCCTCCGGAGCTAGTGGCTCTGTCCCTGCCTCGTCTGCACACGAGGTAGAGGCCACTTCTTCTTCTCATCCAGGACCTCCCCGACTTATCCAGAAAAGGCATCCTTCAGAGCAGATCATTGGAGATCTTTTTGAGCGTGTCACACGCTCAAAATCTGGCACTTCTCTTTTCTGTCTCCATTCTACTTTCTTTGCCTCCTTCGAGCCCAAGGATGTTTGTCACGCCCTTTCTGATGAGTCTTGGGTCAATGCCATGCATGAGGAATTAGAGAACTTTGAGAGAAACAAGGTGCAGTCGCTTGTTGAGCCCCACGAGGCCACAATATCATTGGAACCAAGTGGGTGTTCAAGAACAAGCAGAGTGAGGATGGGGTAATCATCCCAAACAAGGCTAGATTGGTAGCTCGGGGTTTTCCTGTGTTGAGGGTCTAGACTTGAGGAGACCTTTGCCCTCAGAGCTCGACTTGAAGCCATTAGAATCTCGCTTGCCTTTGCAGCTTCTAAGGGTTTCAAGCTTTACCAGATGGACGTGAAGAGTGCCTTTCTCAATGGCCTTATTGAGGAGGAAGTCTCGTCAAGCGACCTCGTGTTTCGAGAACCCCAAATACCCTAACCATGTCTTCAAGCTTTCAAAGTACCAGATGGATTCTAAGGGCTCCCGAGCTTGGTATGAGAGGCTTAAGTCCTACTTGTTGCGTCATGGGTTTGAAATGGGTAAAGTAGACAAGACCTTGTTTATCCGTAGGCTTGGTAGTGACTTTCTTTCGTCCAAATCTATGTCGATGACATCATCTTTGGCGGCTCTTCTCATGCTCTGGTTTCACAGGTTCTCGGATGTCATGAGCACCGAGTTTGAGATGAGCATGATGGGTGAGTTGACATTCTTTCTTGGCTTCCAAATCAAGCGGACTCGGGAGGTACTTTTCTTCATCGAGGCAAGTACACTCGTGATCTCTGAGACGCTTCGATATGAGTGATGGTAAGCTGTGTCGACTCCCATGGCTTCTCAAACCTATCTTGACCCAGATGAGGATGGCGAGCCAATTGATCAAAAGGAGTTTCGCAAAGATGATTGGCTCCCTCTTGTACCTCAACGCCTCGAGACCGGACATACATTTTTACGTGTGTTTGTGCGCTCGTTTTGTGCTTCTCCTCGCGTTTCTCACCGCCCAGTGGTGAAGCGCATCTTCGTACTGCGAGCTACCATTGACTATGGTATCTGGTACTCTTCCTCATCCCTGTCTTTCCTTGAGGGCCTTCTCGGATGGAGACTTCACCGGGTCAGGATAGATAGGAAGAGCACTTCCAAGACTGCCAATTTCTTGGCACTTCTCTTGTTTCTCGGTCTTCGAGGAAGCGATGCGGTGTTGCCTGACCACCGCAGAGGTCGAGCACGTTGTCGCGATTCTTTGTAGCCAAGTGCTCTGGATGACTTCGACCTGCGGGACTTTGGGTTAGTTATCGGCAGTGTTCCACTCTTTTGTGATAACACTGCGATTAACATTGCCAAGAACCCAAGTCTGAGATTCGGACCAAGCACATCGATATCCGCTTCCACTTCCTTAGAGACCATGTAGAGAAGGGCGACATAGTGCTCCAGTTTGTGGAGAGTGACCACCAGTTGGCTGACATTTTCACCAAGCCATTGGATAGTTCGAGGTTTTCAACTCTGCGGGGAGAGCTTGGGGTGGTTTGTCCTTATGGATTGTAGTGAGGG